>OX608079.1:8863208-8904013 GCA_951509765.1 Sphenella marginata | reverse complement strand
AATGACTAAAAATTATAGCGAAATTATTTAATTTTGGTGCTTTAATTTAAAAAAAAATAAGCATAAATAATTCATTCAGTAATTTTGACTATGCTCTCATATGATAATTTTCAACTTTATTTCATTTTCTTTAATGCAGCCAATATAACTATTTGACTAATCCCAATTATTTTTTAATTTTTCCTTCTTCTTACATGACCCAATCGTGTGAGCGATTTTTTAATGGTGACTCCAATCTTTTGATTGTTTTTAACTATTTTTTTTTTTTTATTTCTTATTTTTTTATTTCTTATTTTTTTAGTTATCTTACTAATTCATTACTTTTATTTAATCAATTATTAAATTTGTTTAATTATTTACTTGTTTTACATTATTTGACGATCTCCAAGTTTATTATTTTGAAATAAATATTTGACTACTTTTAATAATTAAATTTTATTTAATTATTTTTAATGTTTTATTATTAAACAACCTTTTGATTATATAATTATTTTTTAGTAATTTTGTCTATTTAATTATTTGTTGATTTTAAATTATTTCGCTTTTTAAGTATTTGATTTAATGTTAATTATTTCATTGCTCTGGGCTATTTGATTACCTACTTTGTTTTAGATTTTTAAATATTTGCTAGTTTTTCATTGCTTGTTTATTTTAAATTATTTTATTACTTGCAGTAATTTGATTGGTTTTAGTTATTTTTATTATTAGTCCCTAAACAATTTTTTAATTATTTGATTATTTTAAATTATTTGACACTTTTAATTATTACATTATTTGAGTAATGTGATAATTTAATGTGATTAATTATTTTCAATTTTTAAATTATGTGTTTATTTTGTATTATTTTCAATGTTTTAATATATATGACTGATTAAGTGACTTTTTTTCTTTCTTTAATTATTTAAGTTCTTGAACTTATTTGTATAATTTAAGTTATTTGATTATTTGAAATGTTTCATTGTTTAACATTTTTTTAAATTATTCTATATTTAAGTATATTTTTTACTTTTAACATTAATCAGTCTTAAATATTTAGTTATTTGTATGTTTTAATTTATTCCTTATTGCATTTGCTTATTTTTAGTATTTTGATTGTTTTTATTAATCGATTAGTTTTTGCAATCTGATTATTTTATTACGTAATTTTAATATTTTTAATTTTTTTTTTAATTTTTGTGTTCCGCTGTTTGTTTCCTTTTTAATATATTTATCATTTATTGTATTTAATTACTTGATCATATTTAGTCATTTTATTATTTTTATTTACTTTGTTGTTATAAGTTATTATAAGATATTTTATTATTATTATTTTTAATTCCTGAATAATTACCTGATTATTTTGAAACTTTATGGTATACTTTGATTTTTTACCTATTTCATTACTTTTATATTTTAAAATATTGATTTAATTATTTGTAATTATATGTCTACGTTTGATTATTTCTTTAAAGCAAATTAATTAAATATAGTCGTTATTTATATTATTCATATATTAAAAAAAAATTAAAAGTAATTGAGAATAATCAAATAAGCACGTAACTAACTTTTTTTAAATTGTCTAATCATCACTTATTAAATAAGTACAAATGGTAGTGTATAATCATAGATACAAATTTAAACATGACATACATATTGGTCATCATTATTTAACTGAAGTGGTTCCAAGAAATTTCTGTCGAACACCAAGAAGTCGAATTTATAAATAATTGAAAATGTTTCAGCTTTGTTAACGAAATTCACGACTAAATAATTCTGTCAACTAAAGCAATAAAATAGTTCAAGTGGTAGACTATATAGAGTATATAAATCGCATATGACCTTTGAGCACTATGTAATTCTGAATAAATAACATAAAAAGTTTATAAAACTAGAATACTTACTTGTAAACAATGTATTTTAACTTTACACCTTTTTTTAATGTTAGTTATTGATTTTCTTCTTTTTTTTTGTGTTTTCTTTCATTACCTTCAGTTTTAATCTCTATTTGTTTTGTGTATATTTACATACATTTATTTTGTAGTTGAAAAAATGCTATGTTTTTAAAATATTCACTCAAAAATTGTCAATAAATTCAACTGGATTATTTATTCATTTTAGTTTTTGTTTAGTTACTGATTGTTAATTTGTTAAGTCATTTTAGTATAAGTCAGCAACTGTACTTGTTAAAACATTTATTAAATATATTTTTTTTGGCATTCAACAATTTTAAAAAATGTTTTGTATATAAATTTTTTTTTCTTACATATGGATTTAGTAATCGCTTAAATGTTAACCAACTTTGAAACGTAGAATGTTTTTTGTTTGATTTTTTTTTTTTTTTTTTTTGTTGAAACTGTTTGCGCACATTGCCTTTGATTGGGTTAGGCGGCATTGCACATGTAGTTTTTATTGAACGGTCTCATGACCGCAAACAAACAAATAATATTTGAGTTGAAAAATGAATTTAAGAAAAATGTACAGTAGCGAGCAAAACAAATGCTACTTACTAAAGTTTTTCGGAATCACATACAACAACCTCAAAGTACTGGATAACTCGATTTAGAGATGACAGCGTAAAGTATAATCGATAGATAAAAGGATAGACAACATAAAAATTATCGGTAACGTATGTAGTTACTGAATTCCTCTATGCCTTTTTGAGAGTAGTTTCATATTACACCAAACTAGCTATCAGCTCTCGCACTACCACCATCTAAATAGTTCCATCATCGCTTCCAACATGTAAGATAGAGACTTATTTCGATTAAATACCATGTCGATCCTTTTTCAGATATCGATATATGCTACTCATTTATTTCGTTTTAAAATAAATATTTATCGATATATCCCAGTGAAATTAATCGCTTTAGTTATGTTTTTCCTTTCTTTTAATTAATTTTCAACAGTTATCGTACTTTAAAATTTTTAAATATTTTTTCTTGCTTATTGTAAATAGAGCTTAAGTTGTTAGGTTGCATGAATTATTGTTCAATCGGTTCATAAATATTGTTTTCTGTTAGATATACATCAGTTGTACCCATTAGTATATTGGTTTGTAGAATGATATGAGATGGAAAATTATCGATTTTACTATCGATAATATCGATGTTAAAATGATATCGCTAACAGCAGCGTTAACTCAAGGATGTAGTGAATAACGACAAACAAGAAAGTTGTTTTTTAGTTGCCCACTTTAAATATTAACAAGTCAACGCCCACAACAGGTTTTAGAATTGTTGTCAGTTTGTTTGTATGTTTGTACGCGCATCACTCAAAAACTGTACCACAAAATTGTATACACTTTTCACTGTTACTTTGCTTGATGTATAACTTAAAGTTAGGGAGCCCTTTAAATATTTTTTCGCCCTTATACAGTAGTGGCAAGAAAATTAAGTTCAAATTATTTTATGGAAAAACAGTAAAATTGTATCAAGGTAAGTTCAACATATCAAGGAAATTACCAAAAAATACATGCGGCGCTCTTTAAAACAGAAAGAAGATGAGGGGCAACAGTTTTAAAATTTTTGTCAGTCTGTAGACATGTTTGTTCGCGCATCACTCAAAAATGACAGCATCGAATTTCATGCAAATGTGAGAGAAAGCAGGTTCTACATCATAAAAACATACAAAAAATAAAAGTACATTTTTCTGTAAGTATGTTTGTTCGCACATCACTAAAAAGCTACTTCAAAAAATTAAAAAAGTTTTCTGCCCATGTATCGCTGGAGTTGCTTCTTAAAATATAGGATACCTTTTCCACTGCTGTTATGTAATAATTTTTGATTTGCTTGCTTGCCGAAGCCTCGCACAAACGCAACCATCTATTTAAATTATTACACAACTAATAGTTTAAAAAGAATGTTGTTAACTTACGCATAAAATTTCACTCGGTAGTATCGATAACGCTTACATCTACTATCGATAAGCAAAACTATCGATAGTTTTCCATCTCTAATTGTTAGCATGCACATACATGCTTATATATTTTTAAGAATTTTCTATAGCTCCTATGAGGCTTTAAATACAAAAAGAGTTTGTTTGCGCATTTCTTCAAATGAGGAATATATTTTTTCAATTTATTGTTTTTATTTTTTATAACTGTTTTTTTTTTCTTTTTAAATTTACATACATACATCGCGACAATTGTTAATGTTTGGTCTAAACTTAGGCCTATTTAGATTTTTATATAAATATTTTTATTTTTTTTTTTTATTAAACTAGCTTAACAACTTGTTTTGATGATTAAATTTGTTTATATATTAAATAGTATATAATATATATTAAAAGTATTTATTTATTAATTTATTATTAATTCTCTTAATTACTAACATTATTATCATCATCATTTTTGCTGCTTCAATTATTTTCTTTATCTATTATTAGAATATTTTCTATTTTTAATTTTTTTTTAATTTTTGTTTACATTTTTTTTTAATTTGTAGTAGAAGTAGTAAATAGTTGTAACAAGAGTGTTGTAGCAAAGGAAACACATTTTGGCACATTATTCAGTTTCGGTTTTATAGATTTGTTTTTTTTTTTCGGGCGCTTGCTTCATTTGCTATATTACACATAAGTATGTATATATGTATGTATGTACACAGGTATATATGTATATGCATTTATATTTGTATGTATGTTGTACTGTAAATAAGAGTTTGTATGTTCCAAATAGAAGCTTAAAATTTACAAGAATCTCACTTTAAATATAAATAAACATTTAAACACATTATTTATGTGAGCATTTGTATATAGTATGTAGATACACTTACGTATGTATGTATTTAACTATGTATATGTATATTTTCAATTTAATTCATTTAACAATTGAAACACTACTCGTATTAACTATATTTTTGTCGCTTAAAACACAGAATTTGCGAGTATGTGTCTCTTTAAATTTAAGGTTATGTTGTATATACAGTGTTGTGCAATGCAATAGCAACATTAATATGTCACAACATTTAAATTAAAAATTTCTATTTTTTTATTGTATTTATAGGAGCTCCCCTTCTAAAAATGTATCTAGAGCTCTCTTGGAAAATAGTTTCAGACAATGTGCAGACTGTAAAAAAAATCTCAGAATTTTAGAATCTTTCAAAAGCTTACCAACACTCAACATTAATTTTAAAAATTTCGCTAAAAAATTTGTTTAGTAGGTTTTGGCAAATATCATATTGAGAGCAAATTTTCAATATTTGAGTGGTGCGAAAACCTTGTCAAAATTATTTTTTAAAGAAAAAAAAACTGCAATATTTTTTTTAATAGTTCAAAAACTTTAAAAAAATTTATTTTTTAAAAGTTTTAATGTGGAAATTCCATCTAATTTTAAAATACGCAAATATTTTTTTAAAAATCATTACAGGATTTCATTTTGAAACAAAATATTAAAAACAGACAGAAATTAAAAAAACCGTCAGCTAGCTGAGAAGGGAAGTTGCAATTTCGATATAAACAGTTTTTCAAAAATATTTTGTGATAGTCATCATGTTGCTTTTGTTTTGCACAACACTGTATGTTGCGGGCGTTTTGTAATGATGCATATTAATCTCATTAAAAAAATTAAGTCGACGGCTGCAATGGCGCTTCTAAATATTGGGCACATTCATATTGTACATTGAATTCAAGCGCTATATAAAACAATTGGAAAAAAAAACAAATTCGAACTGCTTTTCGAAGTTCCGAAATTTGTACGAAAATTTCGGCACCCACGAATTGAGCTGCAGCTTTTTTTGCATTTTGGCAATATTTTGGTTTATATGTATGTGTGTGTGTGTGTTTGCTTGGTTATCCTTTGTTGGTAGTCATGAAATCGAACGAAATCAAACGTTTTCGGGTTACGTAGAACCACAGTGGAACGACAATTTGTTTTAGATGCTTGTGCTCGTATGTCGATTAATTCCACGTTTACGCCGATATCCGCCCGGACTACGATGCCACCACTAGTTATTGTTTTTCCAACGTGAAAGTAGCTCCTTCCAACGATTCTTGCGGCGCCTACTTCAAATTTGCCATATCAATAAATGATTGGTGCTGTCTTCACGTCCAGCAATTTCACTCAATGAATTCGCACCCGAATTACGAAAATCCTCATAACCATCACCACCAGATATCACAAGTATAGTGCTCGATTCAGCTTTGGGTTTTGTGTGTTTCGTCGAACTGTAAATGATCAATCAGCAATTTAGTATCGAAAATCATATTCAAATCTAACACACTCACCCTCGAAAGTCACCACTACTACTACCGATGCCGCTATCCGTATCGCGTTGCGTTGCGCTCGTATTTGTGCCGCTACCACTACCCTCCGTTTGTAGACCGCTCGTCTCGACGAATGTCAAGAAACGCACATGTCCTGTATGACCATGCGGAATACCGGTGGGTACAATATTTTGTACACCCTTTTCGAAACCTTGCGCTGGTATGGTGAGTAACACGCCCGCACTTGTGCCAATCCAAATGAGATCGCGACATGAGAGCAACGATGTGACACGCAAGCAGGCTGCCTTGTGTTGACGTATTATCTCATCACAATTTGAGAGCATTTTATTCACAGCCGGTGCCAAATTTACTTCGGCTATTAATTGATGACTGAAATGTGTAGGAAATTATGAGTATCGTGAAAATTTTATGAAAAATTTTTATTGAGGGTATTCACAAAATCTCGAAAGTGAAAGCGCAATTTTTGATATTTGACTTTCATGGCTACGAATTTGGTTACTCAAATTTCTTAAATAGTTCAAATATAGCGCTCAAGTTTGAAAACCAAAAAACTCTGCTTTTGATTTGAGTAGTCTTTGACCGCTTCTGTGAATACCCTCATTCAATTACATACCTTATGGAATGAAAACACTTGATATGTGCCGAATTTTGTATTGAAATCCACACGTAATTATTTGATACAGTCATATTTGTAATTGGCTTCGAATCAGATGAAATTTGTATTTGATTGACCACCTAGAATTTAAAAAAAAATTTTAATTTTAATTTTTATAATCACTCACGCTAATAACACTGTGCAACAAATTATTGGTCAATGATGGGTAAAAAGTGTTAATACTCATATCGAAAAATTATAATTCTTTTTTCAGATCACGGGAGAGTAAACGAAATTAACAAAAAATTTGCTCCTTAAGATATGCAACACATTTTTTTATTCAACCTACTATTGCCTATTTATTATGGCAATGGGTAAAATCTGGGTGATCAGTGGCTTCAATTCCAACCAAAAAAATTTTCTTTTTTTTTTTGTTTGCTGAGGCTCACATTTTACCCATAGCGAAATAGCTTTTCCGTATGTTTGTTGTATTTTTATATTGCATACTTTTAGGCACTTGCTGGAGAAAAAATATTTATGATGAAGACGGAATAGATGTTTCACCTCGGCAGAAGTGATTGATGGGGTACTTTTCTATTTTCATTCGATTGCATAGCAAATGCGGGGTCGGGAAATAATGAAGGTAATTGTTGCATACTTTTAGGCTGCAAATATGCTTCTTTATTCTCAGTTGCCTTCGCCGTTGTTTGTGCAAATTTGTGGCCAAACAGCGCCCTTAGCAAAATGTCGCGTCTAAAAGTGTCCCATCTTAGCCCTACGCTACCGAGAAAGCGTGCTTTTATGAAACTTTCGGAATTTTTGCATACTTTTAGGCTTCAAATTTGGTATTTCCTTGCTTTCTCTTATCTTTCATACAATTAATCTGTCTGGCGGCACCCTGGGAAAATATTTTCTGAAAAATTTTAACCCTTCAATTACCACTGAAATTTCTTAGATAAATTCTCTGTCTTATGAATTTTAACCCTTTTCCGACACATTTTTAAAACACTCTTTCAAATAGTTTTAAATTTAAAATAACACGAAATGAGTGTAAAAGGGCTTTTGAGGTTACACAACATGGCTTTGTATCTAAGTCTTCTTTCCCCGAGTTGGAATTATCCACCTTCAAAAATTATGTTACACAGTGTAATCTGAGATTGAAAAAATTGCAGTTCCGATGCACAACTCACCAGCAATGTATCAATATCCAAAACCTTTATTATGCCTTGTATGGAACACCAGAGCTTCCCATGAACATTGAGCAATTTCGTTACAGGACTTGTAACCGTACCAATTGAAAGACAATGCGACGAACTCGTATTCCAAACGGCTGAAACAAAAGAAATTGAAAATCACATAGACAATGATACAACCAACGCTATTAACGGCATCTGAGCCAGATGACAAAAGTCAAAGCTACGGATCCATCTTCCTAGATGGCTCAAAATATGAGAAGAGGTGGCAAGAACGCCTTTCTAGAGAGTCTTTATTGAGCCAGTTCATAGCTCGAGCAAGACTATGTTGACTAAAAAAAGGTAACTGATGATGTCTGACGGAAATTTCAAATATTAAGTGATCTTGATAAAGTACAAACTGTTTGAGAAACTATTACTATCTTAGTTGGGAAGATAAAGGAACTTTGTTCAACATAGTCCCAACAGGCGGTTAGGTTAAGTTATGGAGGCTTCCGGCGCCAATTTCTAGCATCTCTCGTTGTATTGAAGTGGATCTGGGTTTAAAGAATCCAGAGCTACTAGTGATGTCTTCCCTTAACACGCGCTCGGCCCAACTCTCAACGACACGGGAATGTATGAATTAGGCTAGCGTTTTGATCGCTACCGGGTTCACTTTACTCACCTCCATCGCGCAGATAAACACAAATATCGCCATTAGCTAAGGACACAAAGACGCGATTATCCAGGTACCTAAAAAAAATAAATATTTTAAGTTTCGGATCATCTCTTTATATATCTACGCCGACTCCACTCACAGTATGGAATACACAGCCGATTGATGTTCAATCTTTATTCTATTCTTCTTGATGCGTATATTATCAGTGCTGTTGTAGACGTGAATGCAGCCATCTTCGGTGCCAATCCACATGGTTGATAAATTACCTTCGCCATCATCCGGATTGGAGTCCTACAAAAACGGTTGTGGGGGGGAGTATTAATAAGAAGTTTGTGTAAGCCAATTTCTTAACTCACCTGATGTGAATGATGTGACGGCGTGCCACTACTGCTGCTACCCGCCAACGTGGCCGAACCCACCGTATGCGTCGAAGGCGCTGGACTCGGCACACGTTCCATTGCACCACCACCATTACTACTCGCAACACCAATACCGCTCGCATTCAAAATACTCGTATCCGTCTCATCATCACTTGAGCTTAAATTCAAATCTAATTGATCAATGCCAACAGCAGCCGCACCAGTGACACCACCACCATCTACATTAGTGCCAACTGCATTCGCTGCATCCACAGTTGATGACGTCTTTTTGCGTTCCGGTGTGCTGCCAATTGCTATTGGTGGCTGAAAATTCGGTGAGATACTTTTACGATAGTCGCGCAATTGTTGTGTGTAGCTGTGTTGTGGTGTTGTGCTGGCACTGCGTGGATGTATTAGTTGTTGTGGTGGTGGTTGCTGTTGTTGTTGTTGCGGCAGTTGTACGCTACTATTTGTGGAATTGCGATTATTCGGATTGTAGGCGGGTACTGAGGCTACACAAAGAATGCGCGCATTACAAACACCATTACAACTGGTCACATTCGGCTCGGGATACAGCGACATAATGCAAACTTGTCCAACGTAGCCGTCACTATTGCATACCCAAACGTCACGTTTCTCGCTGAGTGTGGCGGCTGCACAGGTGAACTGTAGACCAGCGCGTGTCTTGCGTATTGGTATGCTCATCAAAAATTCTGGAATGGGATGTCTTTCGAGTGTGGCGGCTGTAATGAAACGGAAAGAGTGAGTTTGATTTGAGAAGAAGAGTTTTGCAGAAGCTGAAAGGATTTGTCCAGTTCATGGACTATAAACCAGCAATTTCCAACCTACCGAAAACTATTTTGTAAGTAATAAGAACTCACGAATACTCACCCATCTTCTGTTTGGCATCGTTAAACGTCTCCTCCCACTGAGTGCGTTTCTCAGATTTACTAAAGACGATCGACAGTTTCTGGCTACCGTTCCTAAAAAAAAAAATTTTTAATTTTATTCTATATTTTTTCGATTCAATACAATTTTTTAATCTTATCTTACTAATATATAAAAACGTAAGTTTGTGAGTGACTGCGGATGTTTGTGGTTCTTTATCGTCTGAACAAATGGCCCGATCATCACGAAATTTTGCAGACAGGTTCTTAGGAGTGTGGAATGGGTAACAGGCATCATGAAATTTCGATAAATTTATCGATAACAGAGTTATCGGCCAAAATGTGGTTTTCCGTAAAATTTGGAGTATTCGCACAAAATTGGTATCAATCGAAAGGGGACGACCACAGCTTTCATTTGGACTTTGGTTCATTTCGATATATTAATAATAATAGAGCTAATATAGTAAATACAGCACCAATCTTTACGAAATTTTGTACACATATTCTATGGAGCTTAGCATAGGACCCCATTTAATGCCATTTCAATACCTCACACGGTTTTGGAGATGTGCGCACTAATGTTTCCCAACTAACCTAGAACTGTATATTTTCAAATTTGGTAAAAATGTGGTTGCCCAACACCTCTAAACATGCATACAATATGGTAAGGGCCACGGGGTTAGTTTGGACATTGCAACATTTCGATAAATTAATCGATAACTGAGTTATCGGTCAAAATGTGGTTGCCAAAAAACCTCTTAATTTGTATACAATATGGGTATTAAATGAAAGGGGGAGGCCACGGGGTTCGATTTGACATTGCAACATTTCCATAAATTAACTCCTGTATGTACATATGTATGTTATAGACTCCGGAACTACATATTCATATTTACAGGATAGCTCAGTAGGAACCCGGAGAGTGTTTATGTAAAGTTTCCGGGAAGTGGACCAGGGACCGAAATATTCCAAACTTTTTTATTTATCGTGCGATTTTTTCCCTAAATTTGGGCAGAACAACGTCTGCCGGGTCCTTCTAGTAATGAAATAAATTATTAAAAAAAAACCAAACAAATATAATAATTTAAAGAAAAATTATAAGTGCCCTTGAGCTCATTCATAATCATGCAATTATTATTAAGTAATTTAAATCGCATTAAAAAAAAGAAGAAGAAGCATAAGAGTAAATTTACAATGTTGCACAATACCCCTTATTTACCCGTTAATACCCTTTGAGCTTCGCATTTGAATATAACTTCGGGTTTCTCATAGATATTTGATTAGAATCCCTTGTTCGGGGCTTAATGGGTTAATGTTTTTGAATACTCGATTTTCCTTACTAGCTGCCTAAAATTCGTATATTTTTGACCTCGACTTGCCATGGCGCTCAAGAATTTATATTGTTACTGTATTTTAAAATATTATTATTTGAAGATTTTACCATTTTAACCTTTTGCTCAACTCTCAAATTTAAAAAGTTTCAATTTTACACAAAAAAAGGAGGTGCATTGCTTTCTTGAGGCTATCAATAGTAGATACTTAACCCTCTAACAAGTTCCGCAAATTAATATGATTTAGACTTTCTAAAAAAAAAAACGGTTCGCTGAAGGGTTAATGTAATTTAATAGAAGGCTAGGTTACTCTTCATATCATATTAGTTAGACTTTATTATATAAAGTGACATTTAAAAAATTGTACAGAATAGTTAACCCTCAAACAAAATGCATTTTACATATCAATTAACCCTGCAATGAAGCCTCAAAATTCATAAAATTTAGATATTCCCATAAAAACGGCCAAAGAAGGAATTGATGAAGGTTGGTTCTCAAGGCCTTATTATTTAATATTTACACTCAAATCGCTATAAACTTTGTTTTCTTTAAAGATTATAGTTAACCCTCTAGTGAGCTTACCAATTTCATACAATTAAATTTTTTGTTTTTCAACTCCTACTTGAAGTGTTGTAGGGTTAACATTTCAAACAATAATTCTTTATGAAATAAAATATTTTAGCCCTACTGGGAATCCCCATTTAAACTGTCATTCAATCTAGACCTTAACATAAAAGGTGCATAAAATACCCTTCGTTGTGATAGTATATAGAGTAAGTAATTAACCCTTCGAAGAGATTTAAAATTTGATATGGTTCAGACTTTCTCATGAAAAGGTAAAGGAATGCACTTCCAAAAGGCGTTGATGGGTGAAAATGTGGAAACTATGATTTTTGCTTTAAAAAAACTTAACCCTTTACGAACTCTTGAAACTTAAAGATAAGGGTTAATTTTTTTTTATTTTTATTTTTACAAGGGTTAATTTTTAAAAAAGGTATGCTTCCTGATTAGATATTTCAACTCTCAAGGTAATTCTCATACTCGTACTAATAGAGTATGGTATTTTAGCTTTAAGGGAATAATTAACCCTGTAGTGAGGTCATAAACCATACATTTTAACCCGTTTCTGTCTTTTATTTTAGAATTCTCAAATAACAATTTCTCTACTCAAACAAACTTTTATCACTCTCAAAACTTACGGTGAATTAACTAGCAGCTCCAGCATATTCAATTGTGCGTCATTTGTCTGACGCTCCGATAGCTGTCGCTGTACATCTCGTAATAATTCTCGTATAACATCCTCCAAATATTGATGCGGATACTTCAGTGATGTTGTGATATCAGCAATTTGTTGTAATTTATTACAGTCTTCAGCTAAATTTTCAATTTCATTCATAATACGTTTAACACTCTCATCTTTAGCTAAAAATAAAGAAATTTACAAAAAATTTAAGGGTTAATAAAATAAAATAAAAAATGTTTGATTGTACTCACTTTTCACAATTTCTAAACAATCCAATGAGATCTTTGTAAGAAACTTGTATTTATTTGTATCTAATGTTGAAGCGACTGTGCCAGGGCAGGTGCTGTAGACAAAAAAAAGAAAATATTAAATACTGCCTCTCTTTCTTCCCCGGTCCATCCCTATTTTTCTCCTCTTGCTAATTTTTTCTTCTATATTCATAACTGTTCCTATCACTCTTTCCCTCTCTTTGTATTACTATCTTTTTTGATCTCTCTCTCGCTCTCATTGCCTCTCATTCTCTCTCTCTTTCTGTGAACCTCCTTCTTCTCTCCCTCCCTTCTTCTAGCTCCTTCTCTCTCTCTCTAGATTTATAAATATTTCTATCTGCCTTTCTTTCTCTTTGTATTACTATATCTCTTTATCTGTATCGCTCTCTCTCTCTCTCGCTGTCTCTCCTTTTGCTTCTTCTCCCTCTCCCTCCCCCTAGTTTTTTTTATCTCTCTCGCTACATATATAACAATTTTTATCTGTCCGTCTCTTTCTTTATATAAATATCTTCCTTTTCTCTTACTCTCTCTTTATTCGTCTATCACTCTCTCTTTCTCTTTCTCTGTCTCTCCCCCTTCTTCTCCCTCTCTTTCCCTCTTGCTTTTTTCTCTCTCTATATGTGTAACTATTTCTATCTCTCTTTTTTTTTTCTATATTAATATATTTTTTTATGACCCTCTAGCTTTCTTTTTCTCTCTCTCTACATTTAAAACTATTTTTATCTCTCTTTATCTTTCTTTACATATATAAATATCTTTCTTTACCTCTCTCTGTCTCTTTATTTGTCTCTCACTATTTCTCCCATTTTCTGTCTCTCCCTCTTCTTCTCTCTCTCCCTCTCTCTAGCTACTGTTCTCTCTCTCGCTGCATGTATAACTATTTCTATCTCTCTGTTTCTTTATCTATATTAATATATTTTTTACGACTCTCTTTCTTTTTTTGTCCTTCACTCTCTACTGTCTCTCTCATTCTCTCTTCTACTCTTCCCAAATCATACTTACGTATTTGGTTTCCTTATTGTACCGCTACGTTTCTTAATGCTTGTCAACACGAGCAAATCATTGAAGAGAAAGAAACCACGCTCTTTGCGTGCACCCTGCCCCGAAGGCATTGATACCAAATCGAAGAGCAAAAATTGACGATCAGGCGCTATCAAATCGGTTATGCCTTCTATGACGCCTTCCAATTCACGTAATGTGGCTTCACGTTGACCATTTTCAAGTATCTCACGTTCCTTGCAATTGATATGCACCAAAATATCGTGTACAAGCTTCAGCACATCTTGTATATGTTTATGATCGGGATGATCACGATCTGTATGTTTTATGAGTCTTTGAAAGAGCATTTCATAGCTGCACGAGAGGGAAAAAAAGATGAGAATTATTATGAGCTCACACTTGGTGGGTAATATCAAAACTTACTTTGGGAACTTTTGTACCGGTTTTATCAGTAAATTGTCCAAGGTCAATTTGCCTTTATGCTCACGTGCCGTCATTTCAAGAAATTTGGCAAACGAAGGTCGCTGATGTTTCGTTGAGCGTATAGCGTTCTTGGCACGATTACAATTGTTCACGAAAGAGGTGTAGACCTCCAAAACCTCGAGTCTCGAAAACTGTTAAAAAGATAAGGAAGTTCATCAGTAAAAAATAAAGGCATATAGACTATCCAGAAATGGACTTCATGCGGGCCTTGAAATAATGTTGAATATTCACTAAAACTTTAATTCAAGTCCCCGTTAACTTTTTATTGCGCTGAAAACTTCGGTTCAGTTATTTTTTCGACCTGTAGTTTAAGTTCCCACTACAGTTTCGTTTCACATATCTACCCCAATTTTTGTTGCGCTTCCGCTTTAGCTTTAATTTCAACACATTTCAATAACATAAATTTCATAGACTCACCGTCTCAAGAAAAACATCACCAACTCTCTGACTCGCATCCCAATTATCCCAACGTAATTTCAAATCAGCATGGAATTTCTCGTGTATCTCCAATATGTCAGGTACCATAAAAAATATCTCATCCACTGTACGTGTATCGATCATGCCAGCATGTTCGGGAGATTTCAATACCTTCAAATATTTTGTGACGATCGTTTGTAATGATTCCACATAAGATTGTTCATTGCGTAAGATCTCTTGTACGACATGAGTGCGCGTATCCTAGCGGGGCATAAAAAGAAAAGACAGCGCATAAATACAAAATTTCATAAACATGTATGAACTTGATTACATTTAAAAATAAACGCATAAATGGCAACAACAAAATTGTAATAAATATTTCAACGCCTCAGCACTTACACCTTCGTAACCACCATAATTCCAACGATTATTAATTTCAAGATGTGCACGTCGTTCGGAGTCATCCTCCGAGTCGGAACAGGTAATCGATTGCATTTTTTTCAGTCGTTCACACTTTTCATTTTGATGTGCTACAATGACTTTATTGATACGATTCACAGCTGTGGTAATGGCTTGATTGGCCATCACTGACATTGTTTGTGAAACGCTCGCATTGTTGCTATTGCCATTCGACGTAGCCGGAGTATTTGGTTGTAAATCGAGCAAACTTAGTCGTAGACTTTCGCGATTATGTGTCATTTTTTTTTTGTTTTTTTTTTTTTTTTTTTTACTTATTGAACTGAGATCTCTTCACTTATTTAAAGTCTTTTGTTTTCTTTTTTTTTATTACATTTTCTTAGTTTGAATTTATTTTAGTTTAGTTATTATTAACAGCATTTCTCTTTGATGAGCTTCATAAACTAAAGTTGAAAGTTATTTTTAAATTCAATTTTATTCACCAGCCGTCATCTTTTTCAGTCGGGTTGCAAAATAAATGAGTTGGGAATATAATGAGCCCTAATAGATCAGCAAGAACATTTTTGGAAATTTAATGCAGACAAAAACCCTCGAATGTTTCTAAAAGGTAATATCCTTCAGAAAGCAACAACAACAAAGAAATGAAAGTCAATTTTATCTACTTCAAGAATCCAGTCAAAAATTGATAAAACTTGTTGATTCATTGTCCAAAAATTCATATCATTAGAAATCACAATTTCAAGCAGCAAGATAAGTATTTTAATAAAAGAACACTTTAAACACATTCCCAAGGACCTCCAACCCCACAATCTCAATAAGGTCATACAAAATGTGAGACAATTTCAATCTCACCTAGGTATTGTTCTTAGTTTACTTTCTACTTGTTTATTCATAGGGACAATATCGCCGCCCACCGTTGCATCTATTATTGCATCTTTATTGTGCGTAGCATACAAACAACACAACACAGCACACATACATACATACATAGTATAACCGTAAAATAGAGTAATTATGTACCTACACACACAGACCCTGGATTAAACGCAATTAGGAAAGAGTGAGTGCAGGACTATATTAAAAATGAAATTTCATATTCAAAACAAAATAATAATATTTTAGTACCTATGAAACATTTTTTTTTTTAATTTTAATTTTTTAAATGATTTTTATTCGTCGGAAAAAAAAAATTTCAAAATAAAACCGTGCTTCTAAAAACATTTTAGAGGTTAAATCGGAAGACATTTGTTTAGTCTGAAACTACTCCTTTAGGTCCTAGTTACTTCTTCGCTCTGAGTGTTCATTGATACTCTCGTTTTTTAAGCACTTTGTGCATTTAAGCCGCAGTGTAAATATTGATATTTACGCCTACCAAAAGGGTCACTGGTCAATGTGGGTTGCTATGCAATTATTTTTATATTTGATGCACTGCGTACTTGGCTGTGAGTACAAACTTCGACAGTATGTAAACAACATTTTGCAGCTCAAAAGCTTTATTAACCTAAGTATTTATGTGTATGTGTATGTATGTATGGATGTACATATGTATGTATGTATGTACGTACTAGGAATGCTAATATCGGTATGCAGGGATAAAAACTTTTGACACCTGAATGTGTTCGATTGTGTAAATGAATGAAATGCAATATTTTTTAATAATATAAGATACAATAACACAACATAACATAGCATAACATAACATAACATAACATAACATAACATAACATAACATAACATAACATAACATAACATAACATAACATAACATAACATAACATAACATAACATAGCATAACATAACATAACATAACATAACATAACATAACATAACATAACATAACATAGCATAACATAACATAACATAACATAACATAACATAACATAACATAACATAACATAACATAACATAACATAACATAACATAACATAACACAACATGATTAAGAAATTAGCTTGTATAGGTTTCCATTCTGGGTTTTTAGCTTGGGTTGAATCCTACCTACAAAATCGCCGTTGCATGGTGGTTGTTGACAATGTTAGGTCCCTTCCATTCGTGGCCACCTCTGGTGTTCCACAATGCAGCATACTGGGCCCTTTGTTCTTTGTGCTATTTATCAATGACATTTGCACCTGCTTCTCTTCAGTAAGGTTTCTGCTTTACGCAGATGACCTTAAAATATATTCACCGATCTATAACTTTCATGACTCAGAGTTGATGCAATTAGATCTGGATAAACTTAGTAGTTGGTGCATTGAAAATCGGTTGGCACTTAACATAAAAAAATGTTTCCATATTACTTTTTCGAAGCGTGTCAACGTCATTAATACTTCATATCAAATATCTAACTCGCCTTTAACGAGGGTAAGTGAATTTAAAGATTTGGGTGTAATGTTTGACACGAAATTCACGTTCGCAAGTCATATTAATTTATGTATTGCAAAATCGTACGCCATGCTTGCTTTTGTGAGGCGGCATAGCTCGGATTTTACTGACCCGTATACGCTAAAGCTTTTATATTCGGCGTTTGTGCGTTCAAAACTTGAATACGCCTGTTTCATTTGGTCGCCGTATTATTATTGCCATATAGCAAGAATTGAACGGATCCAGAAAGTATTTCTACGCTTTGCCTTACGAAACTTACGGTTCACGGAGCCTATACCAGCTTATGAGGCTCGGTATTTATTAATTAATTTTAAATCATTGCAGAACAGGAGATCTATTTTGTCTCTATCGTTCATTTTTGACCTGCTTAGTGGTACTGTGGATTGCCCCGTGCTTCTTGGGAGGTTACTGATTAACATTCCGGCCAGAGCACTTCGTAGCTCAGAGTTCTTCCATGTTGGTATTTTTAAGGCTCTTTATGTGCAAAATGCGCCAATTAATAGAGCCCTGATTGAGTTCAATAGAATTTTAAAACTCTCGGACATTGATTTTTCTTATTCGAAAGATCGCTTTTTAAGTAATTTAAATGGTTTTTATAAGTAAGGTAGTTTGTATATCATTATATTACGTTCTAGTCTTACTATGTTCAATATAGCCTATAAGAATTTCCTCAACTTGGCTAAATAAATAAATAAATAAATAAACATAACATAACATAACATAACATAACATAACATAACATAACATAACATAACATAACATAACATAACATAACATAACATAACATAACATAACATAACATAACATAACATAACATAACATAACATAACATAACATAACATAACATAACATAACATAACATAACATAACATAACATAACATAACATAACATAACATAACATAACATAACATAACATAACATAACATAACATAACATAACGTAACATAACATAACATAACATTGTAAAGTCAGATCCCGAAAATCCAGGAATAGTTAAAATTTAACACAATTGGCGTACCTAACATGCAGCACATCACACACTCCTCTTACCCTTTTCCAAGCCTGTCATAATTATTGACTTACGGGTAGCGTCGTTTACACACACCCATATGTAAATTCACCCATACACATATACATATGCAAACATAAATATGTACATATGTATACCGTGTACCTCATAGGCATAACAAATTCAATTTTACTCAACAACCTGTTGATTCCAGCGCATAACAATAAAGCTAACTGCATTAAATCGAGGTTAAGAATGGGTGGGAAATGGGCGCGATGAAATACGGGACTTTTCCTTGCATGTCTGATGGTTTATAGTTAGGAATGCAAACTAACGTTAAAGAAAGTAGAAGTTTGCTAGTGTGAAGGTGCAAGATGTCTAGGTGTAGAACAGCCATTGAGTGTCATGTCACTGTGCTTTTCCGGCATCAAAAGGTCTTTTGAGTGCTAAAGAGACGCAATACCTGTTTACGCTTATTGTTGATGAATATGAATAACAACAAACTATTAAGATATCAGATATGGCATCAAAGCAAAACAAAATCAGGATCTATTTATCACTATAACTATTTACTCGGATAAACAATGCCACCCTCGGATTGGAGATTTTCCATTGGTTTGGCCTTGGTACACCACATACACGTACACACACTTTGCCTTCTTTCACTACAAATTCAGATTGTTTATACTTCAATGCTTAGTACTGCTTACAGAAACACGCTTTAAATATTGTTTACTTTAAACTCACAATAGTGATTAGGAAACAATTTTGAACAATTTAAAGATTTTGGCAAATCGGCACTATGGAGCATTTTGCACAAAGATAGCACAAAATTCTCCGAAATGGTAAAAGACATAGCGATGATACAAGATACCCTTGAATGTTCAATTATTTGGAAATTCGATAAAAGTCGAATATTTGGAAATATAAAAAATAAAATAAAATAAAATAAAATAAAATAAAATAAAATAAAATAAAATAAAATAAAATAAAATAAAATAAAATAAAATGAAATGAAATGAAATGAAATGAAATGAAAGGAAATGAAATGAAATGAAATGAAATAAAATGAAATAAAATAAAATATAATAAAATAAAATAAAATAAAATAAAATAAAATAAAATAAAATAAAATAAAATAAAATAAAATAAAATAAAATAAAATAAAATAAAATAAAATAAAATAAAATAAAATAAAATAAAATAAAATAAAATAAAATAAAATAAAATAAAATAAAATAAAATAAAATAAAATAAAATAAAATAAAATAAAATAAAATAAAATAAAATAAAATAAAATAAAATAAAATAAAATAAAATAAAATAAAATAAAATAAAATAAAATAAAATAAAATAAAATAAAATAAAATAAAATAAAATAAAATAAAATAAAATAAAATAAAATAAAATAAAATAAAATAAAATAAAACAAACTAAAATAATATAAAATAAAATAAAATAAAATAAAATAAAATAAAATAAAATAAAATAAAATAAAATAAAATAAAATAAAATAAAATAAAATAAAATGAAATAAAATAAAATAAAATGAAATGAAATGAAATGAAATGAAATGAAATAAAATAAAATAAAATAAAATACAATAAAATAAAATAACTTTCACCAACACTCCAATTTTGTAATATCCGCTAAAAAGTTGGCTTTCAATCACTTTTCATTTAATCACTCTAGCTTCTGCCGTTGCTGGTAACCTCGACTTAGACAACTTTAAAACACTTTCACTTTTCTTCATAGTCACTATTCGAATATTCTTCACAAAAACACAGCAAAGAAAAACAATCAAAATATTTCCATTTTTACTCGAATCAAAGCAACAGTTTTCAGTGTCACCCACACAAGAGTCGTAAATAAAATGAAGTGTTCTAAATAAATAAACTGTAAATAGCCAAAGCAAAAGTGCGCAAGTACGCAAGTAAGGTGAGTATGTCATGTATCCTGGCTGAATGAAGAAGACTTTAAATAAATGCCTTTTACGCATACGACTATGGCAGGTGTACAGGGCGTATGAGTGCTACACAATATTACAACGTACACACACACACACACACACAGAGGCATAACAATGATTACACACTTTATGCAACGCTCGCACAACTAACTGTAGATACGAGCACTTAACATGCACTGACGATGAGTAACTGTCGGTTGTTGGCTGGCGATGACGACACTTAACAAAAAAGGAGCAGCAGCAATAATTTTTTATGCAAAAAAATTATTAGGGTGGGGTATAATAATATATTTTTTTTTTTGCTAAGTTCTTTAAGTAAAGTAAATAAACAAAAATAAAAACTATTTATATCTTCTATCGGTTTGCCTCATCAAATGTTGAGCAAAATATTTAATTTATAATTTTTTTTTTATCAAAAAAACATTTTTTTTATTTTTTATTAAAAAAAGTATCTTTACTAGGTATATAAAAAAATACTTTTTATTTTTATGAATACATTTTTTTATAGAAAAAGCTACTACAAAATAATTTTTTTTTTATGAAGAGAAATTTTCAAGGTGTTAAAATTCCGGCGGCGGTTACCACCTCCAACCCCCTTAATACAGCCCTTTGTGCCTGTATATGTACATGAACGTATCTTACGGCAAAACGCAATCGGCCAGCAGCAATATCAATTTGTGGTGGCAGCCAAACCGAACCACCTACACGTTTACTCAGGCAGCTGGGCAATTTTGTATTGTGCTGATGCATGTTTCTACATGCACAATCTGCATTCACAATAAAGTATTTATCGTTTGCTATGTACTCGAACATTTTTTGATAAATCGACAGCGATAGGGTGGCTACATACAGTGGATTACAGTGAAATTGGTTCAGTTGGTTCTTATGAAATTTGGCTAAATTTTGTGATGTGATATAGAATTCGTTTCTTTATTTCATGTAAAAATTTATTTACTTTTATTTATTCCTTCTTAGCTGTTTTTTTAGTCTTGTAAACTTACTTACTAGAATATTACTAAAAATATTACTCATACGCCGCGTCTCACAGTACTCAAAAGTCTTCTCCAACTCCTATGTATAAAAATGTGAGTAAGAAGGTGACAAAGACTTTACCCTTACTTTAAACACAATTCTTCCATAACCACACAAAAAAAAAATATATATGTATATACATACATACATATATTATGCTAACCGCACATTCCTTCCTTATCTTTAGTCATATCAGTGTAAGGATTGCCTAATGCAACTACATCATAAGCACGCCACAGGTTATTTCAGCTCTCCATTTTCATGTCATATTTAATGTGTCTATATCTGTAATATTTATAGGCACCATAGAGAGTACACAGTTCACGTAATAGCTGTATTGAACATGTATTCTTAAATGTTGGTTGCCTTCACCTGTCAAAGCTATCAATATTACGATAGATATGTGCTTGGAGTTGAAATTGGTATGTCAAATCGCTTTCAAATGCATTCAACTTGACGACTTGTGAGCAATAGATTGTCAATAGCTGAACACAAGAAAGGCACACGCATTTCAAAGCGATGTTACGATACGGGGTATAAGAATAAAATAAAATAAAATGAAATAAAATAAAATAAAATAAAATAAAATAAAATAAAATAAAATAAAATAAAATAAAATAAAATAAAATAAAATAAAATAAAATAAAATAAAATAAAATAAAATAAAATAAAATAAAATAAAATAAAATAAAATAAAATAAAATAAATTAAAATAAAATAAAATAAAATAAAATAAAATAAAATAAAATAAAATAAAATAAAATAAAATAAAATAAAATAAAATAAAATAAAATAAAATAAAATAAAATAAAATAAAATAAAATAAAATAAAATAAAATAAAATAAAATAAAATAAAATAAAATAAAATAAAATAAAATAAAATAAAATAAAATAAAATAAAATAAAATAAAATAAAATAAAATAAAATAAAATAAAATAAAATAAAATAAAATAAAATAAAATAAAATAAAATAAAATAAAATAAAATAAAATAAAATAAAATAAAATAAAATAAAATTTAATTAAATTTAATTTCAATCAAGTTATAATCTCTAGCATAATTAAAGCCTTATTAAACATTGGGCAGAGCCGGTGATAACATGTGTATACCACATACATATGTATAGCCCCTACCCTGCCTTATAGTCCCATTTAAAGTACCAACTTTCACTTTAACTCGCTTTCATTGGAATCATTTTTCAAAAACCACCAGCTAGCGCCTTGTTGTTGTCGTTGTTGGTTTTTTATACACTTATGCATACATACATAAGTTTGTATGTTTGTGAGTATGCTAATGTAACATATACGCAGGTGCGACTATTATTATGTGTACACAATGTAGACATTTTTATACACCACCAACTTTTTATAACCAAAATAATCAAATCAAAAGAAAAGAAAAAATTTTAAGTTTTTACAAAAGGCAAGTTGCCTAATAAAATCAAAAGTTTATTAATTTTTATTTTTCAATATTTGAAATGTTTTTTTTTTGTTTGCCATTGTTGTAAGTTTTCACTTCTTAATGGAGGGCCATGTTCAGCGAGCGCTGCTCTTCTTACACACACACACGCACGCACGATATCACATGCCAGCAGATATGTATGTATGTAGACAAAGAAGATTTACTTGGGTACATATTTTTTTTGCTTTTTTTCAACTAATCTGGGACTTTCTTAGGAATTTACACTTTTGAAAACATAATTTCATTCAAATATTTAGTGTTTTGCAGAATTCTGAATTTGTTTATGGTTTTTATTTTATTTTTTTTGGCTCACAAAAATTTTCAACTTTTCATGTGTTATCTCTGCCATTTACATATGTATGTACATATGTGAAAATGTGTGTTTACTTATTGGTTTCCGTTTATTTATTTATTTTAATGATTGTACTTTTATTGGTTTTATTTTGTTGTTTTCACATTCTCGTACGTAAGAATCAATTAAAAAAGTAAACTTTTATTTTGCATTGTTTAAATGATTTGACGCAAAAACTAAAACAAACGAAAAAATTATTGTTCGCCACATTTGACGCACAGCTAAAAAGTCAAAATTTTTCTTTGCTACTTTCGCTACAAACTACCACTAATATGGCCATTGAGTTGGGTTCGTGTTGGCCTCATGGTTTACATATTAAGTTCTCCCAATTGGTTTTCGACAGTGGCTGCTTCTTCTTCTTCTTCTATATTTTCCACACTGTTGTTTATCTCTGGACTCTCTGTATGTTGGGTTTTGTGTGTTTTTTTTTTTTTCTTTTTATCAGAAAATTCTATTATAACGATTGAGGCACTCTTCGCACAACACTTCGCTGTGTTCGGCTCGGAAACCTGTAGCGGCAACAACAAGTGTTCCAAGTAGATAACCAGACGCCACTTTGTTGTGTCAGTGTAACAAGCGCTAACAAGTATTGAAGTACGAAAACAAATACAACTCACATACACACTAGTACAACAAAAATATCTATCGCGCATACAAATGTTAAGGTATTTAGCATAACCGTTGCCACTTGGGTCCTTTTTGCATTGAATCTGGACAATTGTTTGTATTTGGAACACTGCAAATCGATATAATCTATTGTAACGGAAAGCCAGGAGACAATCAGTTTCAGTTTTATTTTTTTATTTATTTTTTTATTTTTTTTTATGTTATGTTGTGTTATGTTGTGTTATGTTATGTTATGTTATGTTATGTTATGCTATGTTATGTTATGTTATGTTATGTTATGTTATGTTATGTTATGTTATGTTATGTTATGTTATGTTATGTTATGTTATGTTATGTTATGTTATGTTATGTTATGTTATGTTATGTGATTTTATTTTATGTTACATTATGTTATGTTATGTTATATTATGTTATTTTATTTTATTTTATTTGATTTAGTGTTTTTTTTTTCTTTTTAATTTTTTTCGAACAATTTTTGGTCCTAAATTCGTTTAATGTGGCAAGCGTATTTATCATATATTGCACGTGTGTGTTACTTAAACAATATCTAATCGTTTCCTCTTCGCCTCGCAATCGTGGGAAAATTCTGAGTATACACCACCCGCACACACACATTAATACACAATTTTCCGAAAGTTTGTTTATGTTTATAGGTAGCATTGTTCAAGTCAGCGAGAATTCCTACAAAATATTTTGGTCACATGCGCAGTGGCGACTCTACCACTGGCATTCGCTAGACGTTTTAATTATACTCAGCGTTGCTAGAAACGAGAGAGTATTCAAGTTTTGTGTACAAAACTGGATGTATTGTTGGGTTTTTTAAATAAAATTGTTACACAGTTTTTTATATGGCTAAGGGACCTGCCTATTCGAAAATCGAAATCGTGGATTAACCACGCCCACTTGCTCAATGTCAATATATAATATAGAATGAGATAATTCATTGATTGAGTAGCTGAAATGTTAAAATGAGGTCGTTTTTCTGACTTGGTTATTCGGTTATTATAGATTTTTGAAACAATTTTGAAAAGGGGCGTGCCAATACCCACCTACTCTCGCTTTGATATTTCTTCAGCCTTACATTTCTATATACTCAAGTCATAGGTCCACATCGCACCTACAACTAGGTATTTAATTTCGTTTCCATTCGAATTTAGACTTTCTTACTTTGTCTTCTCTTACTTTTACATTTTAGGTATCTCTTTTGTCTAGTTACAGTTCGTCTGCAAGGATTGCCAACATTTTTGAATTTCATATATACAAAGGTAGGTATGTACTTCACAGGTTTTGAACTAAAAGATTAAGAATGGTGTCACGTTCGACTATGTGAAAGGTCTTTCATACCTTAAAAGAAATTTATTTTTTATGGATAGTTCGGACTGAACCACCCCTCCTTTTGGAAGCCGAAACGATACCGGAACCAAAACTCAGACATTTTGGTAAACGTAAACCGGAACTATACCGAAATATTTTTGAAAAACCGAACCAAAATGGAAATCGAAACACTTTCCGAAGTCGAAGCAAACCAAAACCGGAACTGTGTCGAAATACGTTTTAAGCACGAAACGAAAACTAAAACACTGAAAAACGAAACCTGGAATCGAAACGCTTTCAAAGTACAAGTTTTACGATCGAACCCTTTTGCCATTATGTTTTAAATTTAGCGAAATTCACTTACCGCAGCCATTTGTTTGCGTTGTTCCGAAAGCAATTTCTCACTGGATCCCTTCAAAAGTTCAGCCAACAACTCTTGCGACGGCACCACAGTAGAACTTTTCGCTGCACCAGCGCCTTTACTTTTGGCACCACCCGCACTACTGATCGATGCATCCAAGCTACGCTTCGACTGATGTGCAGCATGCGCGGCATTCGAGACGGTCTTCTCAGCACTCATCGATTGCGTGCGTTTGCTGTGATGACCCTTTTGTGCGGGTACCTCAGAGGTGGCGCGTTTTACATGGTGATGTTGTTGTTGTTGTTGTTGTTGTTGGTGTTGTTGTTGTTGTTGCTTTGTTGGTGGCTGCTGATTGGCATACTGATGGCCAGCATCAAGATAATCCTTATCACCAATATCGTTGCTCACTGAATTCTCAAGACTACTTTGATAGCGTTTCTCATGTGGATTGATCTTTGCCAAACTGCTGCCCACAACTCCACTACTTTTACTACTCATCTCCATTTGTGTTGGTGTGGATGCGGCACGTGTGTGAGCAGGTACTGGCAGATATGTATTGGACTTGCGAACACGCATCGAATTTGAATGTTGAGGTATATTACGAGGCGTATGCGTTGCTATGGCGCTGGAATCATCATAGGCGGCGATACGTGGACGACGCGGTTGTGTTGAGCTGTGAATGGAAAGGTGAGACGTTTTAGGAATAGGGCAATAAATTTTAGTGGACTACGTTGTCCTAGAGAAATTGTATATCCTACAACTCTCTAGAAGCTGTTGTCGTATTTGGACTTGGTCCTGCTTAGTGGGCGCATCAATTTATGGAATAGGACGTGAGCGACTGATATTGCCAAACCCTAGCAAGATATTCTTGTTTATCCACTAATCTTGGAAATGGCTCAAACCCATTTGGCTTAAATCTTTAAGCAGACTACATTCAAAAACTTCCTAACTTGATGTTGCCACTACGCAGGGAGTTGCCACATGTCTTGAACTTAAAAAAAATCAAATGAGATGAGCCAGTATGGGTTCCAAGCGAAAAGTATTATAAATTTTATTTTAGTAAAAAATATTTCTAAGCAGCTTTACCACCTGAGGTTGCCACCTAATCTTGTTATATTTATTTTTCTGCATAACTGTTATTATTTTGAAAACGAGTTGGCACATTTTTATTAACTTTGGAGTATAAGAAAGATGCTGTGTAAACGCTTGCTTGCATCAGGGTTGCCACTTACGATTTTTAGACAGGGTTGCCACCCCTTGTAAATTAAAAAAAATAATCAGATATGCCGTTGTAGGTATTAACAGAAAGGTATTTTACGCTATATTTTCACAAAAAGTATTTCTAAGCAGCGTTACGACCTAAGGTTGCCACCTAATCTTATTATATTAATTATTCTACAAAACTTTTGTTAACTCGAAAACAAATTGATACATTAAGATGAACTTTTGAATATAGATAATATGCTCTATTCACGCCCTATTATTTGAGTGTAGCCACTTATGATGTTTCCACAGAATTGCCACCTTTCTGAGATTTTTTTTAAATAAAATCAGCTGTTCAAAATAAAATCAGCTGTTTAAATAAAATCAGGTATCAAACCATAGGAATTTTACGTTGTAATTTAACAAAAAATATTTCAAAGTGGTGTTACGACCGAGAGTTGCCACCTAATTCTATTACTTTTATTCATTGGCATATCCGATAATACATATATTGAAAACGTTAATATAAATGAAATATTATATAAATGTCATATGTTAAAATCTAATCAATCTTCCGAAAGTGTGGCCACTTGGAGTGCTTTTGCGGCGTTGCCACTTTCCTGAAATTTAAAACCCCTCAATTTAGATTTCAGAAAAGCCTCAATTTTACAAAGCTGGATCAGAAATATTATAGATTCTTTAAGTAGTCTGAACTGAGCTAATCGAGGTATAAGAAAGTCCTTCAGGCATTCGCAAAAATCTTACGCCAAAGCTCAATACCCCAGCCCTGCATATGATTTGTTCTTCCGTCGGCTCGGTGCGACCAATAACTGTAAAGCCCTAAAGTATCCTAGCTCCTACAAACCCCATCTTATCCAACGTCACTGTGGAAAGTCCTACGGAGCTTTGCCTTCCAAGCAACATTCTCAACCTGTCCGACTGTTCAAATATGTACACGCATATCCTCAAGCCTAGACCATTCCCATTCCAATGTGTTACCCTATAAGTCTCTTAATAAAAAGGGAGACACGCTCAAGCTGTTTTAACCTCTACTCTTTATACTTACAACTCCGATTCACGCAGATCTTCCAAAATTTCCTCAAAATGCATTTTATTCGGTTTCTTCATTTCCTTCTCCAACATTTGGCCATATGGACCGCGTAACGGACGTTTCGAATAACGCTTAAAATCATAATCACCCGGCACAGGACTAGGACTGGTTTGATCGCGCGGCTGTGACAAACCACGATCACTCTCATTATCGGACACCGAGTCGGTGCGTAGATAGGGAAAACTTTTATTGCTGCGCGACAAACAACCACCACCAAACGCGCTCAACTGTGCGCCATCATCCCTTTCCTCTGAGCTCTGCAAACTAAAACTTTTCAAACGATCCGCTTTCGTCCACACCGGTGGCTTATCCGAATCGGGGGTATTAATCTCTGGTGAATAGAGTGAGGCAGGTGTGCGATTTTCATCTGTCGGTGGACTATTTATATACATCACATCACAATCATCTGTAGCAACGGGTTTGATCGCATTCAAATTGGCTAACGAAATATCTAAAGCCAAACCGCTAGGTGGGGCCTCAGCATCCGTTGATGCATTCCAAGCGGCATTATCAATATACATACCCTTGCGACGTTTGGATTTATCAATACGCTTGCGTTCGTCTGTGCTGTGCCTAGTGGTAATAGCATCCAAGGATGAGCGCTCGCCCACAGCGCCCACGTCTATGTCATCATTGCTATAACGTTGACTGTAGTCTGTGGTGTCGAGTGACGTTTGACGACGCATCTCTAACGCACCTTCGTCACCACCAAAGTCATCCTCATCAAAGGTATCTTGTCGACGTAATATGCATCTATCATCCGCCTCCTCGGAAGAGCGACTCACTGAAATCTTAGGCACATTTTCCACGCGATACTCCAACGCTACTTTGGGCTCTGGCTTAACATTCAAACAATCGTTGAGCGTTATTAAAGGTTCAATCGTCTCGGGTATTATGCCAAACTCTTCGGGTTGTACTTCAACCCACTCCTGTGGTGGATTCTCTAAACGCCAATCTTGTGCCGCACACTCAAACACCGGCACGGGTATAAGGCATGTGGTGGCGGTTTGCAAGAAATTATCAGGCGGTGATTCGAGTTGTATGCGTTCTTCTATTAAAGTGGCCATATTCTCGGCAGCATCCAATGGCTCACGTATTGTAGGTTGTTCGAGCACTTTCGGGCACATTTCCAACTCCACTACTGCCTCGACGGGTTCAATTGTGATGGGCACCTCCTCTGGCTCAATTGTATAATCATCATTTTCCGATTGTATGGTATCGGTGAGTGATTCCATTTTGGCGTGTGCTATTATTAGGCGCGCACCCAACTCCTCTTTAGTGCAATCGCCCTTAATACTTTGTGATGTAATGCTACCATCCATATCCGTATTGAATACATCTTCCTCGGGTATAATATCATTTGATTCGATGACATTTTCTAAATTTTGCATATCATGTCCATAATTCAAATTAATACTCATTTCGGTTTTTCGATTTTTCAATGGTATATAAATCCAATCTGGTTCAGTACGCAATTTCCCATCCGCACCCACAATCGGTGTGGTGGGTATGTATGAGCTTGTTTCCTTTGCTGACTTTTTATTTGTTATTGCACTTGTCGCTGAATCAACGGAGCCGACGACTTTGTCACGCCACAAACGATCGCGCAATGCACTCCACGAACTTTTCTTTTGATATTTTCCCGTTGGTGTTATATCGATTTGTGAGAATGATGCCGAACGATATGGTATACCTTTTTGTGCATACGTACCGATTACCGTACGAGATTCTGGTCTTGTCAGTTTGCTGGTTGTACACACACTGTTTGCACTCTCCGCTTCTGCAATGCTACTTGCAGCTAAATTGTTGGCTGCTGCTGTGCGTAACGGTGGTGATTTTGATTTCTCTCGACCCAACAACATTAACGTTTCGAAACTCGATAGACTCGTATTTGGTTTGAGTGTATCGTAGAGACGATTGGTTGAGGTGAGTGTTGTTGTTGTAGTGGCTGCATCAGCGCTTGAGTCTGTTGTTTTTGTTGTTGGCGTGCTTTCGCGCTTAACGCTTGTACTTCTAGTGGACAACTCATCCTCTTTCCTACCATCAAGATCTAACGTGCTCGTCGTGCCACCATCTGACACCGTCCTTTTAGCTGGTGCATGTTGCGTTTCTGTATCAGCGCGTTCTAAACTATTCGATGCTGAATGCGAGCCATTACGTGGTTTACGTGGTGGCGGCACGGGTGGTGGTGTCGGTGATGATCTATTACCGCGCAATAATTCTGTTAATTCTCTTAAACGTTCTGATTTATCATTCGATTTGCGATTACGTGTAGAGCTGCTGCTTTCGGTTGACGTTCCACTGCTCGTGGCTGGCGTTGATTTGCGTCCAAAGCCTAAACGTTGAAAACGATCCAAGGTATTTCGTCGTTTTTCCATATTAATCTGTGAATTAAAAGAGTATAACAACAACAAATTAGCAGCAGTTTTGTTATTGTTATTTAAAATAAATTGTGGCCCTTCTGCCTCGCCCGCAACACACGTCCGTGCGTCGCTCAACACTTTGACTATTTAATAAACATTATTTTATTTACTTATACAATTTCGTTAATAGAAATTTCGAAAAAGTTTTTCAATGGAAGATCATTTCAATTTCATTTCACTAGTCCACCGATTTGTGTTCCACGCAGCGCAGAAAAAAAAAACAAAAAAAAAAACATTTTAAATTTAATGTGCTAAATATCGCAATAATCATTTGTACATGCTCACAGTGGCGCGCAATGCAAATGGGACCTGCGCTCCTTAATAACTAGAAGCATCAGCCGAAGGTGCTTTTTACAGCCGAAGCTGATTTGGTTGGTCGGTTTTGATAGAGTAATCGATAAATTTAAGGAAACAGTAAAGCAAATTATGTTCAATAATTATCGAGTCGGTGTCTTTTCTGTTCGATAGCTATATTTTCAACTGCCCGCGGTAGTGCGAGGCTTCGTCAGGCACGCAAATGAAAACATCAAATGCAGCAATGGAGGAAAAGTATAATCTATATTTTGAGCGAGATCAACAGCAATATATCTTTGCAGAAACCATTCAATGCAATGAAAGAGGTATTCAATGATGCGCAAACAAACTTACAAGAATTTTTTAAAATGTTGGATAAATAAATTGGATTCTATAGGGTTAATAGTTACTCCCTTTAACAATTATACTTAAATATCTACAATTTACCGACATAGACCTACTGGAATTTTATTATACTTAAGGATTATTCACTAGTTGGAAGCGGTTGTGTAAGGCTTCGCCTCGAAATTTTCAATTTTGGGGTTTGTTAAGTTTTTTAAATTCTTCAAGCTATAGTAAAAACAGGCCTAGATTGTTACTTTTCACATCGTCACTCTAAAGCGTCACTCCATTCTTTACTTTATTTTATTTATTTTATTTATTTTATTTTATTTTATTTTATTTCTTTTTTATTTTATTTTATTTTATTTCATTTTTTTATTTTGTTTTGTTTTTTTTTTTAAATTATTTTATTTTTTTTTCTTTTATTTTATTTAATTTTTTTTTATTTTATTTTATTTTAATTTAATTTATTTTATTTTATTTTACTTTATTTGATTTTATTTGATTTTATTTTATTTTATTTTATTTTATTTTATTTTATTTTATTTTATTTTATTTTATTTTATTTTATTTTATTTTATTTTATTTTATTTTACTTTATTTTATTTTATTTTATTTTATTTTATTTTATTTTATTTTATTTCACTTTATTTCATTTCATTTCATTTTATTTTATTTTACTTTATTTTATTTTATTTTACTTTATTTTATTTTATTTTATATTATTTTATTTTATTTTATTTTATTTTATTTTATTTTATTTTATTTTATTTTATTTTATTTTATTTTATTTTATTTCATTTTAGGTTATTTTATTTTATTTTATTTTATTTTATTTTATTTTATTTTATTTTATTTTATTTTATTTTATTTTATTTTATTTTATTTTATTTTATTTTATTTTATTTTATTTTATTTTATTTTATTTTATTTTATTTTATTTTATTTTATTTTATTTTATTTTATTTTATTTTATTTTATTTTATTTTATTTTATTTTATTTTATTTTATTTTATTTTACTTATTTTTTTATCAATTTTTTTGGTTTCAGCCATAAACATCAATGGTCCCATTTTGTCGGCGTGCAACGGTACAAACAATAACAAATTACTCGCACAGTCACACAGTTTTCAAAAGTTTACACACAAGCGACACACACACTACCTACATACATGTGCTCATTATGGGCAATTTTGCTGATTTTGTTTTGATATTTCGAATGCGTTTGTTTCCCTTTTTTATTTGCTACGGAAAAATATATTTTCATTTACGGCACTTTAGGTTGGGATTCCTTGCTCATGCAGAACAAGCAAATTTACATATTGAGGGCATTTCGGAATATGATGGGCAAGCAAATACAAGATTAGTCAAAAGGAGACTAGTTATAGACTAGAACTTTTTGGACTGGAAGCAATTTATACCGAAGACAGTAAGAGGAAACTCCAATAAACAAGATTGTCTACACCCTGTATAGACTTTACAGTAGTCTGCTAAGCCAATGAGAGTCAATTGAATAGGAAACGAGATGTTTGGTATCGTGATGGGGCACATCGCATGCAGGACAAGTGTTTGGTATATATGTAAGTTTAGAGACTTGATCAGTCGGAGTTTCACGTATTATAGTATAGAGATCTAAGTTGCACTAGTGTGACTCTAGTCTCCCTCGGGAGTACAATCTCCTAATCAGATGTTTCATGTGGTTCGATGTCAATAACGAGGAGATCTGAGGGATCTGTCTACCGCCTTGGTATGGAGTAAGATCCCGCCTGTTGGTTCGAAGATCAAATGGTTGGCTGATGTGATGCATTAAATAATTATCTCACAACTAGTTCGCTGACAAGTTCTACTCCAATTCTTACTAGTTTTGAATTAGTACCCAACTAGTTGGTTTGACTGCAGTGTTAATACAGCCAAAAGTATATTTACATATGTCTAAATGGGTTAGTAAGGATATTCAAATATAACAAAAACAGGTACGAATACATTGCTCTTTGTTTTTGTTTTTGTTTTTTTTTGTGGTAGTAACCCAGCTGTCAAAATAAATAATTTCGCACTACCACAAAACTAGTTTGCCGCTCGTAATTTTTAAATGTAAAATCGAATATTCTGCGTGACTGCAATTGTCAGATTAAAAAGTTAAAAAAAAACCGTTTAACTCAAAGTATTTTTTTGACAAGCTTTTCTATACAAAAAATTATTATTCTTTAAAATTATTATTTCTCTTCTAAACTCTAGATCTCAATCGTTTGCTGAAGACACAAAAATTTCACTCCTGAGCACTTCAGAATTCTCCACAACTTTAACTGTTTACTTGATATATTTTTGAACACATTTGGGCTAGTCTAATTTAAGTCAGAAAATCTCAGTTCTCAACCAATATTTGTTTTTCTTAATTTTTCTTAATTTGGTGATTCCACTTCAGTGCACTACTAGGTATGTATAGGTGCTTAGTTTGTTTATGACTAAACACTTTATTTACACAACAACAATGAAATACAAAATTGAATTTACAGTAAGGCACTATTAAATTTTAGAAAATTAATAAATTTAACATTTTTCTTACGTTTTCATTGCTTTCTGGTCTAACATAGCTGTGTGAAGTGGTCCTTGAAGCACAACAATAAAATCGAACTCGGTCAATTACATCGACCAAAAGTTCCACAACTTCAGAGATGTGTAATTCCTTTGTGAGTAAATAAGAATTTGAGAGCTGAATGAAAGAAAATCCCACAAAAAAATTTTGAGCGATAATGTTGTTTTATTTTTTTATTATCATTCACAATTTTATTTTATCGAAACCACAGTTAAATTATTACTCAAGCATTAACATTAGTGGAAATTCACACATATTCCCACTCAAACAATTTTTCAATGATTTGAGTTTTGGAAGACAAATGTTGACAAACTGCTTTGAATGGAAATTAAATCTGAATGGTAATAGAGCTGAAGTTCCATTAAAAATTCATTTCAGTGGTAATAATAGTGAGTTTCCAGTCACATTAAACATTGAATGATGACTTCAATGAATTTCAGTAAATAAAATTATGTACTAAAATTCTACTCTAAAATTAAATGTCAGTGGTAATGAAATTTGTAATTCCAATGGAAACATACCATTAATGCAACTAAATCTCCACTAAATTTGACTGGTAATAAAGCTAAAGTTACATTCAAAATTTATTTTAGTGGTACTGGAAGTGAGTCTTCACTCACAAAAAACATCGAATAATAGTTTAAGTCTAGTTTCAATATAATTAAATTCTAAAATAATATTCCACTCAAAAATAAAATTTTAGTGGTAATGTAATCTATATTTCCACGTATCCCTTATATGAGTGGTAATGAATATCGGGTTTCATTAAATATAAATTAAAAATAATATTTTTTACAACAACAGCAGCAAACAAAATTCCGTTTGGAACGTAGCTAATTGGCTCTCTGCTACTAAGAGACCGAGTAGTAAGAATATTTTAGCGTTGTAGAGCTTGAAAGTAAGACAAAATATCACAAATTTCATAAACTTAGTAAGCGTTTGAGGTATTTAGCATGCCTCTATATTCAAGTACAGATCCCTAGCTATCCCGTAGATAAACTCGCATTTATTTCCTTCTAGTAGTTTTCGGCTGATGCGTGCACAAACACGAATAAAAGCCGACATATGTACATACCAGGAAAGAGTGTGCTTTTGAAGAGCTCACTCCCACGTTTTACTGGGTGGGTAATCATTTTTCTTGGTACATATACATATGCAAACACAACAGTATTTTTAGCATAAACAAAAATATACCCACACATATGAAATAAATTGATCGCTGCTGACTAGGCGGTTCGTACTTGACGCACAAACGATGAAGAGGCGGAATAGGCGAGTACACAGCAAGAGCAAAAGACAGCACTCGAATAAAATGTTTAACGAGCACAGAGTTAGTCAGCATGCACGGCAACATAGACGATATTGTTTTAAAAATGCATTAGGGTGCAGGAATTTTGTTTTTTGCTGTGTCTTAAATGAAAGTTTGATGGTCAGGAGTACCAAAGAAGAAAAGAAAAATATGAAGAAAAAAATTAAAAGTAGTATGAAGGGGAAGAGGGAAATAGATACAGCGATGCTGAGGTAGAGAAAGAGTGAAATGAGTAGGAAATCGTAATAATCCGATTTTCTTCTCGCCTCGAATTAAGCACTCTAATGTACCAACACACATATATAATTATAATGAGTTTTCATGGATTTTCATTTAGGTATGTTTTTCTTTAGTTGCTTATTTGCATGTTTTGCTTTTCTTTTAAATCTCACTCTCATTTTAGCTTTTCTCAATTTTATTTCGGTGATATTTTGCTCTTTTCCTTGTACTTTATTGGGATTATCTTGTAGTTTGCTATTTTATTTAGTTTTCATTTAAAGTTGTTGCTGTCTTATTAACGCATTGGTATCTTTGTATGTATGTTTGTGAGAATTTGTGTGCTTTTTCGTAAGAACGCAGTGGGTTATGCTTGATCAAAAAACAAGCTCCCATATGGCTATAAGGAAGAGTATGAATGTGAGTATTTTGATTGTTGTCACTAGAAAGAATATGCGACTAACCTCTGTGGGAAGTCATTCCGGATATTTGTTCTTTTGTTGAAAATTTAATTAATAATTCTTATTTTTGGCATTTCACCATATTTTTTTTTTTTTTTTTGAAAAAGTGGACCTGCTAAATAGTGATTACTAATAGTAATGATTACCGGTTTCATTAATTTTTTTCCTGAGAATCAATTTAATTGTTGATTATCATTACTTTGAATTGTTAATATTTGTTTTCCAAATGTTAAAAAAAAATTTAAAAAAAAACGGTGTTTATTCACGATTATTAAAAGTAATCAAATAAAGCAAAAGTAATCAAATAATTTTTTTTATTTCTATTTTATTTTTGATCTTTTTTAATCGTTAGGCAATTAGTCTTTTCTTGAAAACAATTTAAATAACCATTACTAATTACTAATCAAATTTAATAGGTAAGAACCATTACTTTAAATTGTTAATGATTATTTTCCAAATATTAAAAAAAAATTCAAAAATAAAATTATGAAGTTTCACGAGTATTAAAAATAATCAAAAGTAATCAAATAATTTTTTTTAATCATAATCAATTTACATTTGCCTGTTCTTAAAAAAAATGTAAATAATCTTTACCAATTACTAATGTACTAACCAAATTTAACAGGTCTGCTATCAGCCCTCAGACACTTAAATATTTTCTGGTAATTACAAGAGGTTGCATATTAACTCGGGAGAGAAAATCTAAGAAGCGAAGGCCCCGAAAAATGTTGATCGTAAGCTCGCCACTGATTTTACATATAAATATTATGGTGTATAATTTTAGGCGTGTTTTTTTTTTTGCATATAATCCGAACTCTACTGATCAATGTTCATCATACGACATGTCAACCCAACTCAAAAATATATAATATTAGAATTAGAAAAGCGAAGTATTTCCGGCCACTACTTGATTTTAAAAATCAAACACAATTTAAATGATTCCTGACATGTTTCACAGCTAGTAAGAATCTTTCATCTTTGACACTGACTATTAGACTGGGACACAATTCGCTTCCAAAATTTTTGCTTATTTTTTTTTCAACAGATTTTTGTATTTTTAACAAATTTGCCCAGCTTGACTCCTCTGCAAAGGCCTTTTTTATTTCAATGGCTTGACAGTTTTTAAAACAAAAAATTAGATCAGCCTTGAAATTTATAAACTACCAAAGATAGACCACGAAAAGTTAATAATACTAGGGCCTGACACTTTTACAATATTTTTTCACCATTCTGAAAGATTTGAACAAAATAATTTTCGAAAAAAAAATATTTTTTTTTTTGTCTAATCTACTGTCTATGTCCAAGCCTCACATCACGCATCACTATGTGAAATAACATCAATGGACGTTATTACCTTTTCAAAAGGGTAGCAAGATTCATTATTTTTTATTGATTTTTCAAACATTGAATTAGCATAGTTTCACGGTTTTTAGAGATTCTGCACTCTTTTTTATTAAGTCAGTTGACCTTATTTCCGTTTATCTTATTACCTAACACCGTTAAAACGGTTACAAAAATATTCTCACTGCTCTCACAAAGACAATGGGTGGCATAGAAACAGCACCAAAACGAGAAATGGCGGCTGCTAGGGAATTTTAGCTCGTTGTATGGAAAGTTTTGATGATGATTTTTGATTGGAAGAACACTAAATCTTCCATACCGCCAAATCTTCCATGATATAAAACTCCAACCGAAATAGTTTTTGTTGTAATTTTTTTGCCGCATATCGTTCCTTTAGTCTAGCCATCAGCACTCAAGCGCTAACTAAACTAATTTATTGCGAATAGTTTAGCACAAATGAAATACGTATCCGCAAATCTAAAACAACAGTAACAACAACAACAACTGTGCCTACGCATCGTACTACACCAATCTAACAACAAAAGCTAAAATTTTTAATTTACTCATCCTTATTTATATTTATTGGATTTGTACTAATGGACTGGTTCGACCAGCCGCCTTGTGCCACGTTAGTGCGAGTGCCAGTGCCAGCGTCACTGAGGCATTCGATTATTATGGCTGGGACGGGTTAGATGTGTGCAGCCGTTTTATTTTATGATTTATGACAAAACATTTTTGGGGTTCTGTTTTTGTGGCCAAAAACAATCGTAAAATCGTTGATGCTAAATGGAACTTTATTGTGTGAAAAAAAAAATATATACATATACAAATTTAGTACAGTGGGTCAGAGCTCATTTACTCTCTGATCAATGTCGGGAACTTCGAGCAAAAATTAAAAAAAAATTGCAGAACTTCGCTTCATTTGATTAATGTGACAGGATCAAATAGAAAGAGACAGATTGCTTGCTATATTACCACACTTAGCATAACAAGATTAATCGAGCTAGTTGAGGGTAAAAAAGCTGAACACTGAACAGACACCTGATGGATTCTACACTCAGCTCTCTACCAACACTCTGAAGGCAATTACGCACATCAATATGTACCTGAGCAGAAAAAGATATATTTTCCAAGGTAGCCTCATCTATAACTACAGTTTGAAATAGAACTTAAGGGGAGTTGGAAAAAAAAAAGATATTTTTTTCATAATTTTGTTTTCCCAATATCATTTAAAAGCTTATACCTACAATTTTTGTTCCATCATAATATAGAATCTTGGAAAAGATTGCTGAGCGAGGAACCCTTGAAGTACACTTTTGTATGGGGACAGGGAACCTGTTAATACAACTTCCACTTTTTTGGCGGAAAAAAAATATTTTTTTGTTTCTTTTTATTGTAGCTTTAGTTTTTACTTTATAAGAAAAAAAAATTAAAAACAAAAGTTGTTTAACATTGTTCTAGAAACGGTGGAGTATTCGCTCGAATGTCAGTGAAAAGTCAGAAATTTTGTAATTGAAGTAAAAATTTCAAAACATGATATGCACTTTCTTTTGTATTGAAATGAAAAAAAATCTTAAATTTTTTTTTTTATTTTGGGAAAAAATATTTTTTTGGAGGTATTTATTTATATAAATATCGATGAGAAAAAAAATATTTTTTTTTAATTTTAACTATAATTTTTTTTTTAAATATTTTTTTTTAATTTTTTGTTTTTTATTTTATAATAAAATTTATTTTTATGAAATGAACTTTCATTTGTATTGGAATGCGAAAGAATTGTTTGTTCCACAATATGAAAAAAATATGTTAAGCTATTTATTTAACTAAAAATCGATAACCAAAAAAATATTTGTTTTTAATTATAATATTTTTTAAACATTTTTTTTTTTATTTTTTTTTTATATTTTGTTTTTTAATTTAATAAAAATTTATTTTCATGAAATGAACTTTCTTTTGTATTAAAATGAGAAAGAATTTTTTTTTCTTATTGTGGAACATTTCATTAATAAAAAAAATTTGAAATTGAAAAAAAAAATTTTGTTTAGATTTAAAAAAATATTTTCCTGTAGGAAAATTTATTAATTAACAAAAACGAGTGTTAAGGAATGATTTTTGTTTGTTTTTTTTTGATTTTTGATTTTTAAATTTTATTAAGGTGTATGGAGACTAAGCAGAAACAAAAAAACTAAACTAAACATTAAAAAAAAAATTTTGGGACTAAAGACTAAAAAAATTTATTAATTTAACAAAGTTTAAAACAAAAAAATTTAAAAAAAACATTTTTTAAAAATTAAAAAAAAAATGTATATGAAAATTGGAAAAAAGTTTTTATTTCATATTTGAAATTTTTTTTTAATATCTTCTTTTTTTTTAAATTACAACCACCCTAATAAACTTATTTTTCTCCAACTCAGGCAGAACGCCCATGGACTTAGAACTAAGGTAAAACTACTTTCACTCACCTCCTTTTCGCCGTTTTCACGTACATTAGCGCGACTCAGCGTGCTGGACTGTATTGATGAATGATACCCAAAAGATTGTATAGCCGGTATACGTCTATGCAACACTGGCGTGCGTAAGATGTTGGTGACACTAAATGTTGAGGGCTGCGTTGTTTGCTGTGTTAGCGACAAAGATGATGTCGAATGTGAAGAGTCCTTATCCAAATGAAAAATTGTCGTTTGATCACTACAATTCGATTGTAAATCATCCAAGACGTACTTGTGCTCCGATTGTTGTGATGAACTAATCGTTTCACTACTAAGCCAAACAGGACTTTGTGTGCCGTTCGATTGTGGAACACTCGGTAGAGATTGTGAGTTTTTTTGATTTAAACTGCCAGACGCTTGAAGTGGCGCCAACAATGAGTGTTGCGTGGGTGAGGTGGGCGTAAGTGGTGGTGGTGTTGATTGTTTCGTTGAACAACGACACGTTGAGTTGTTATCTGAAATGACGTAGGCAGAGTTGAGCGCGTTTAAGAAATTTTGCGCTGATTGAGCTACTTTGAGGTTAGAATTGAGTATGGCAGGCTTATTTTCCACTGCTTTTGAAACTGACACACAATTTTGCGTATCACTGTAAGACTTATAAAGTTGTTGCGTACTAACAGCTGGCACACTTTTTAAGCTTAAAACGTTTTCAAACACTTGACACTGCGCGTTCTTTGTTAAATTTTCGTTTTTAATGCTTGTTGAGATCTTTTCGTCACTTTGAATATCACTGGAATTGCTTTCCACACTTTGCACTTGTTTTTGGCAAACATTTGCATTGTCTGATTTTAATTCTAATTCTTCTTCTTCCACACAATCTTCAAACTTATCACTTAGATAATTAAATTTACGACTCAACGTCGGTGTTAGCTTAATATTATTACACGACACAGCATTGGCTAGTTCTTGACGCGACGCATTGCATACATTTTGATACGTACGATGTAGCACTGACTCGCTTGCCGCTTTACGACCATTGGCCAGCGATTTGGTCAATGTGGTGGTGGTAGTGGTGGGCAAACGTGAAATACGTTCCGATTTCAAACGACCGTAACTATCGTAACGCAAAGTACGTTTTGGTAGTGACGTAGACAAATATGTTAGAGATGCCGACGGTGTTGATGTTGTGCTGTGTATGGATGTTGAGCTGAGTAAATATGTTGGTGTGCTGCAACTCGTTCGTGAACCTTGGTGTTGGGACTGTGATTGGTTAATATACTCAGTGCGACATCTTGTCTTACAATTATAGTTATTATTACATTCACCGTTACATGCGTTAGTGTTGTTGTTGTTGTTGCTGCTGTTTTTCTTGTCACTTGTACTACTCACATCGCGCGCGCCATCTTTATCAACGCACTCACTGGCGACGACAGCATAAACACTTGTCGACGTTGATTTCTTCCTGTTCGTTGCACTTCGTTTATTTTGCTCCTCAAAGTCACCACAATTAGTAATTTCTTGTTT
>OX608079.1:8351048-8863008 GCA_951509765.1 Sphenella marginata | reverse complement strand
ACAACGGATCAGAGTCCTCTACACTAGCGAAAATTTGTTGAAACATTGGGTTCAGGCGTATGCGCCCAGAGCATAAACACCGCTAACCGTGCTCGCACTACCAACACCACCACCACCACAGCAATGCTCACAGAGTGTGAGTGTCGTATTTTTGCCATCAACGAGTGTCGCCGTTCGTTGATGAGTTGTGTGATTCGAATTGTTGTTGGCGTTTGTGTATGTGGCTGTTGTTGCAATCGATGTGTTGTGTTGTGGTGTGAGAGTTGCGCGTGTTGGCCGCTCACCTGATAACGGTAAGGGCGCATGGTCAATATTTTGTTCGTTTTTGTTGTTGTTGGTTGGTGGTTGCTCGATCGTTGCACGTATTTGAAATTGGCATGGTGTGATTGAGGAAGCGAGTGTATGGCGCTCTTCAAATTCAGTGCGCTCATTTAGATTTTCACTGTTGATGATGTTATTGTTGTTGCTATTATTGTTGTTGTTGTTATAATTGTTATTACTCACATTATTGAACTTTGCTATATCAGCCACTTGCCTCACTTTAACAATTTCAACCCCATCAGCATGTTCATCAACAGCGCTCAGCATTAATCCATCAGCAATGATCATTTGCGGTGTGTCTTCTACTTGTTGTTGTTGTTGTATCTCTAATTCACTCCGCTCAACCTTACCACAATCCTTAGTTTGCAATTTCTTCGCTGACATCTGCAGCTGTTGCACTTTTTGAGCAGACGACTGTTGTTGCTTGGACGGCAAACGCTGTCTTAACTCTTGCAACTGCTGCACATCATCATCATCATCTTGCACGCGTGCTGAAACGATATTCTCTACCGTTTTAAGTTTTTGATATTCCACAGCCGGCAGCTGTTTAAGACGTCGCAAATGACTCAAGTTGGGTGTTGTTGGGAGCGATGTTGATATTTTTAAATTTACTCGCTCGCTCTGTTGTTGGATCTCACGGCGTATGGTCGCTAAAAATGTGTGATAGCTGCCGTAGCTAGCGTTTCGACTGCGAAATGTTGTTGACTGTGATGAAATAGTTTGTTCGATTGTTGTTGTTGTTGGTATTTCGTTTGCAACTGTGACTGCTGCCTCGTTGGCTACAAATTTAGTGCATTTCGTGCGGGGCAAAAGGGAGAAACGTAAAAACAAATCAAAATAGAAAAAGATGAGAAAGTTTATTTAAAAATAAATCGTTTTAAATTAACAATAAAATACAAAAATTCATATTTTATTAGAGTACTACATATAAGTATATGCATGCATATGTACATTAGGGTGGCTATAATGGAATCTACTTTAATGTAATATACTTTGGTTATTTTTACAAATATATAATAAGTAGGTATTTCCTAAATTTATGATTTTGGAATATTTTGTCAGTTGAGAAAAGATTTTGATTTTGAATTAATAAAAGTTATAAAAATATATTTCTCCGCAAGATAATAACTTTTAAAATTTAAAGTTATTTTATGGCTCTTAAATTATTATTATTTTCTTTGGTTGTGTTTTTGATTCATGAGGTGAGGTATACTGGAGAGCTATGTATACTTCCATAGAAATATTTTTTGTGGTTTTAGATTAAACTAGGCAGATCAAGACTAGAACCTAGGACCTTAAAAGTAAGACAACCCGTCACAAATTGCTCTCCATGGAACGTGCTTCAAGAGATCGCTATCAGTAGAAAGTTTCGAAACAATCTTTCAAATAGGAATCCATCCAATAGAAGCTTGATTTATTTTGGAGAAAACTTGTTGAGAGATAAACTATCCTCTAAGCATCTACGATAGCACAGCGTCCAGTGAAAACACTATAATTGGTTTTAGTTTGAGAAAGAATCTCATTATTTTCCCATGGAAAAATATTGAAGAGCGCCTTGCGGCCTCGGAACCATGTGGTTAACATAAATTGCTTTGCCCAACAACTTATTTTTTAATTTTCCACATTAGAGGACGCAATGAACTTCGATTGCTTTCCTGAGGTTTTTTCTGCTATCGATTTACAAATAAAAAAAATGCAATGTGGAGAAAGTTTAGGTGAAAAAAATAAAAAAAATTAAACATTAAAAATTTAAAAAAAGCACCACCCTAATGTTCGTACATGGCTATATTTGTAATTGAAAATGCTCAACGATCCAGTGGATGTTAGCCAAAACAAATATGGCCTAGTGCGAATGAGATGAAAGATGAAATGTGTGCCAACTTAATTTACTTGAAGGCATGGCTGATCTACATATTTATATATGTATAAGCATATACATAGATATACAGACATACATACATATGTATGTAGCTATTTATTGTTTCTTGTACACAATTAATTACGTTGGCTTTGTGATCTAGCGTATTAGATTGGTTTCAAATGGTCCACCAATGTAGTTTGTTGTAAAGAAGGCAACCAAGAGGAAGCATACATATACATACATATAAGAAGAATATACAAAAGCTCAACTTTTTGATCTTTCAGTGCCGTATTTATAGGAGCGAGTTTGGAAGTTCTTAGCCGCCTTCTCTTTTTATCTATTTGTCTCTCTCTTCCTTTTTACCGCTCTTTCTTTCATTTTAACTTTTTTTAAAAGCTACCCTCCCCTACCTTATCCTTCGACTTCGTCTCTCTAATTTCATTCTATCTCTTTCTGTCTTAATCTGTAGGTTACAGTAGCTTGGATGCTGATACCATCTGATTAGGCAGCTCTTGGAAATGATTGGCGCCCAATATAGGATCACCAAAACCCTTTAGGAGGTGCCTCATCCCTAACTTCTCCTTATTTTATACCACAAATCACTTTACTCATCTTCTGGTTGTTTTTAGTCCTGTTTTTTTTCTCTCGTCTTAATAGCCGACATCTTCTGTTCCCTCTTCTAGTACCTGTTCTTTTTTATTTCTCTTCTTCTTCTCTCTATATCATTTACTGATTGCCTCCTCTTTCTTATAAGACATTTTCTGCTTCTTACTTTTCTACTTCTTGTTCTTCATTCTTGTCTTTCAAATTTTTTTATTAATGTTTCCCTTCCTCTTTGTTTCTTCTTTTCTTCTCTTTTTTTCTTCTCTCCCTCTGCTTATTATTTTCCTTTTTCTTATTCTTATTCTTCTCTTCTTTTCTTCTAATTTTCTTCTAATTCTTTTCTTCTTCTTCTTCCTCTTCTTTTTTTTCTTCTTCTTCTTCTTTTTCTTGTTCTTGTTCATCTTCTTTTACTCTCTCCCTCTTCTTCTTATTTTCTGTTTCTTCTGTTTCCTGTTCCCTTTCATATCCCAATCAATTCTCTCCCAACTCATCTCTAAATTTTTCTTCTTTACCCTGTTCTGAAGTAGGTATAGCGCCTGCTTCGAACATTTATAAAGTACAAACACACACAAATACATACATACCGTTAGTTTTCAAACCAGCTGCATGCGAACTCTCACGAATAATTTGCCTACGCTTCGTTTTCCAACATGAATTCGAATTCGTTGAGTGACTTGGGCAACAACAACTATTTTTCTCTTCGAATACTGAGTCACAACTATCCAAAGATTGAGTACGACTTGCGCGTGTATGCGCTGGATATTGAGTAACATTTAAATTTGAGTGAGTTAAATTCTCTAAGTCAGTGCATTTCGATCTGAAAAAAAAAACACAAAAAAATAATAAAAATAAAATAATTACAAGAAATTAAAATTAAAAAAAAAAAACCAATAAAAACTAATATTGCAATTTGATAAAAATTTCTTTATTTGAAATTGATAAAAAAATATATAAACCAAAAAAAAGAAACAAAATTTAATTGAAAAAATAAAAACAAGCATAACAACCATACGCAGCATGCCATCAGCAAGAAGAAATCAGTGATGCGCCTAAAAGCATGCAATGTTTTTCTAGCGTTTAAGCGTTTTGGTAGGGTAAGTGCGCAGTTTTGGGATAGTGGCGGTAAACAAAAGCACACATACATAAATACAAATCGTTGAATAACGCAAAATCAAATCAAAACTTTTTTTACGAAGCTTTGCTAAATAAATATTTAAAATTGCAACAGCTTGTGGTAGGGTAAAAAGCCAAACATGCAGTTGTTCACCTGCTCCAGCTGGCCGATCGTTGTATATAGCCGACGCCGCCGCTAACACTTTCAACACTCTCACTCGAACTCATTTCGTGGAAATTCCGTGTACGGCCTTCCTTCGCATAAACGTGGCAAGTATTTGGCATTTTGTGTTTGTTTTTGGTTTTGTATTCATTTTCAATATTACCTGGAAAATTTGTTCAAGCACTTAAAACGTATGTACATGCATATATTTATATGTAAATTAGAATTACATAATAAGGGAGTTGGGATGGATAAAAATAGCAGAAGAGACCTCACATTCCAAATTTGTTCAAAAAATAGATTTCCGAATATTAATAATGACAAAAATATTTGTTTACCTAATTTACATTTACCTAATTACATATGTATGTATGTAATTATGTATGCATGTACACAATAGCCTTATTCTTTCGTCACCGAGTTGTTAATGGGAAAAATGGAGGGATCTTGGAGAGAAAGTAGCTGTACTTCAGAATAGTTAATTGTATTTATTTCAGAATTATAAAATGTACAATGTATTTCAGAACAGTCAATTGTACTTCAGAACTTATGAAATGTATTTCAGAACAGTCAATTGTGCTTCAGAACTTGTAAAATGTATTTCATAATAGTCAGTTGTATTTCAAAAATTGTAAAATGTATTTCAGAGTAGTCAATTGTATTTCAGAAATTGTAAAATGTATTTCAGAATAGTCAGTTGTATTTCAGAAATTGTCAAATGTATTTCAGAATAGTCAGTTGTACTTCAGAAATTATAAAATGTATTTCAGAATAGTCAATTGTATTTCAGAAATTATAAAATGTATTTCAGAATAGTCAGTTGTATTTCAGAAATTATAAAATGAGAATAGTCAATTGTACTTCAGAAATCGTAAAATATACTTCATAAATTGTAAAATGCATTTCAGAGTAGTCAATTGTACTTCAGAAATTGTAAAATGAATTTCAGAATAGTCAATTGTACTTCAGAAATTGTAAAATGAATTTCAGAATAGTCAATTGTATTTCAGAAATTATAAAATGTATTTCAGAATAGCAGTTGTATTTCAGAAATTATAAAATGAGAATAGTCAATTGTACTTCAGAAATTGTAAAATGAATTTCAGAATAGTCAATTGTACTTCAGAAATCGGAGAATGAATTTCAGAAATTGTAAAATGTATTTGAGAACAGCCAATTCTACTTCATAAATTGTAAAATGTATTTCAGAAGCACCACCAGAAGTTGACTAAGTCTTTCACGTGTCAGATTAATTTAGAAATTTTATTCGAGCTATGAAACTCTTTTACAACTCGCTTGAGAAAGAATGCGTCTATGTAGCTATAAATACATCCATATATTTATAAAGTTCAACGCATATTTCAGGAGCCACCACATTTAACCCATATTCACACGTCTACGATGGCTGGGTGCTTATACGCCACGTACAACGCATCACACATATGTATGTATGTATGTGTGTAGGTGAATGTGTTTGTTTGCCGCTTGCATGGCTCTGGCTATTTACATACATATTTATTTATTTTAATATAAATGTACGCAAGTGTTTTTGTTGAAACATGTTGCTCGTTTGCAAGTTGTTGCATTGTATTTTTAGTTTAAATACAAAAATGAACGCATTTCAAAGTGTTGACAAGCATAACCCACTAATTTGATGATACATATGAGGTGCATTAGACCGGGTCAAAAATATTTTTTTTTTTTTGCAGAATATCGAAAAATATTACTGCGAGGATTTTAGAACTTTTTATTTTAACCCTTTCGGAGCAATTGGGACACATATGTCCCCGAAAATTTTTTGTTATAACCACTAGGTAACAATATTGAAAAAGATAAATAGAAGTTCTTAAAGTGATTTTTATACTGAGTGGAAGATTGGACTATTTAAAAATATTTTTGAAAAACGAACAAGGTACTTGAGAAAATTTTAACAAAAAAAAAATACAAATACAAATCTTGATATAAGTTACCACAAATATTCTGCTGCAAGAGATAAAGTTTACAACTTGAAAAAAAAAAATTTATTTTAAATTATTCAAAATAAAAAAAAAATTTTATTCATTTTAACGAATTTGAACGTTGAACTCATCAGAAATATTTTCATCCGCCATTAACTCAAAATCGAACTAAATGTTCATTCTTGATTCAGGAAATTTTTTTTTGGAGCACCCTAATGTATGTATGTTAATACAACAATACAAATAAAGTAATCAAAAAATCCGCGAAAATATATAAAATAAAAATAGTTCATACATCGGTTAGAATGTCGTCTCTTAGCAATTTTGATGGTTTTTCTTAAAATTGTTTAGTTAAACGAAGTTACAGCGAAGAGAGAACCTCTGCTGAACGACGACTAATTTTTGTGAAAAACTTTTTTGCAAGTTTTTTCAGAATATTTTAATAGTTATTTTGAACTTTTTTTAAATTGAATAATAATTCGCTAAAAGATTTTAACCCACACGAACCACTGTTTAACCCATACGAACCATTTTTCGGCCATTGATGGTTCGCAGGACACTTTCTCTTCTTTTCACCTCGAATTCCGAAACAAAACTTGTTCCGCTCTCTCTAAATATTGTTACTCCATAGAGCGTGTATAAGAAATTAAGATTTTGATAGTTTCAAACAACAGTGCCTGAAAGTATGCAACCTTCCAGACCGCACACGTACAACTTTTAAAAGTAAACTTCTCTAAACAAAAATTACCTACATTGTAAAAAAGAGATGGGTACTTTTATCCAGTTTTGTATATACTAATGATTGGCAGTGCGTATTTTCTGATTTTTAAAAAGTCATAAAAGATCGTTGCATACTTTAGGGGTTTTTTTTTTTTTTGCTTATTTTACGTTTTTTCTATATTATTTTTGTTTTAGCTTACTAATTTTCTATAGTATTATAATTTCCTAACTCGACCTTGGCTGATATTGCTTGATGCCACAGGGACACCAAATTTTGGGAAAAAAAATTCCGATGAATGAAAAATATCGTTGCATATTTTAAGGAGTTGCTTCCATTTCTTTTTTTTCAAAATTTAAAATTCCTTTCGAAATCTTCTTTATTAATCAAAAGGTCAAAGACCCTTCAGTGTTTCTTTTAATATTTTTTTTTTGTTTTTGAGAAATACAATTTTCAAGTTTATTTTTTCCTCCAATATTTTTATAAATCTACCAAAGTGGTAACACCAATATCGACTATGAGTTAATCTCTTTTTTATGTGCAACATTGAAAACTACACAAGAATTGGGAATAATAAAATAAAGCATCCATGGCAAAGAGCGCTCTCTTCAGTTATACAAGCATTGATCCAATCGTTTAGGCAATTAAATTTAACGCGTGCCGCCACAATTTTTGTAGTACAATGTATACGCATGTACATATTTATGCGATAGAGTGCAGTGTAGGAAAAAGTTGGGTATGTATTTGGAATGTCACTCCTGAGATGACGTAATTTTTAGGTATCAAAAGTTTCGGGATTTTTTCTTGTTGGGTTTCGGGACTGTTTTCTGGTTCAATTTGGGTACATTTTTGATTGTCCCGAAAAAGTCGCTTTATGATTCCCAAAAAAATATCTCGAAAACAATTCCAAAATGATCCCGAAATGAGGCAACAATAGTCCCGAAATTACCGCAAAAAATCCAGAAATGGTAGAAGAAACAATCCCGAATTGATCACGAAAAAGACCCAAAAATTTATCCAAAATGGTTCTGAAATTGGTTATGCTACAACAATCCCGAAATTTTACCTAGTTGAAGCCTAGTGACTTTTCCTACAGGGTACATACTTATAGAGCTATATGTAAGTATTTAGCTTTTTCCCAATACAATTCAAATCTGTTGCATTTTGTTCGAATTAATTACTTAATTTTTCTTCAATTCAATTCAATTATTTATTTTTGGCGTAAAATACTAGCAACCGACACACACACACACACATATTCGCCTACTTTTGTATATGTATGTACATATGCACGCATGAAGGCTATTTTTAGTGAGACAAAGTTGTACCGGGAATTAGCTGTTTGTTTACATATTTTACAATTTCAACTCTTGCCATACTTCAGCTACTGCGAGTTCATTTGGCAGGTTCAGCTGAGATGCAATTTTCATGAATATCACTACTGCAATAGAAAGATAGCAAGCTATGGTCCAATTAATTCCTAAACAAGTGAAGCGTACCAGACCACCAATTGGAGGAGCAGCTCGGATAATTTTTTATTTTTGATGGAGTGATATTAAATGTCCTACAAATACAACCATCTTGAGTAACCTACAAACATTTCGTGATCTTGTTGGCACTATCTTAATGAGTTACTATAGTTTAGTAAAAATTGCATTAAAATCGCTCAAGTCGTTCGTCCTGTAACCCATTACAAAAATAAGTTACTTCAAATTATTTCACTCGTCTAGCAGCAATCGTAACCACAACGAAGCAATTTACATTTGTTCAAATTCTTCTCATAAAAAATTAATAAACAAACGTTTGTAAATGTGAACGATGACAGCTAAAGATTTTAATATAATCCAGATGCAACATGCACAATACATTTACAATAATAATACGAGTATGAGTGCACAGCTACGAACTAGTGTTCTTGTTCGTAAATTCCGAAGTCAGGAATGATGCGTTCGTATTGTAATTCTTATCATAACAACGCTCTCAAAGGTGAAACAATTGGAATGCATGACCTTTGATGTGCTGTGCGGTGCATTAAAGTATATGTACATACATATGTACATGCATATATACACTGTAAAAAAATCATATGATGAATTACATAACAAAATGGATATACATACATACATTGAACCCGAATCCCTAATATTTTAATGAAAGTTTGCATACAGCTACGTTTTATTTATACAAACACAACTTAATTTTTTGCATTGCACTTTTGATAAATACATGTACACTGTAAAAATTTTATGATACGCGAAACAATTTTTTTCGATAAAAATAAAATTTTAGGCGTCACCTCAAAGGCAAAGTGTTTAAAAAAAAAATATATTTTAGAAAGGTCTATGCAATTACAAATTCAATTGAAAACTTTTATTAATTAAATAAATTATTTAAAAAGAAAAAAAAATTTTTTCCATCATAAAAAATTATTATTAGTGGCCTTGAGCTTTTAGTCATGAATAGTATATAACAGATCTAAAAATTAAAATAACGTTTCATTTTATTTTACAAGGAAATTTATCACGTGAGAAGTCTTTATTAAAAACCAAAAGAGCAATTTCTGCCTGTTTTTCTATACATACACATGTTTGTATGCGCATCACTAGATAACTAATTGATGGAATTAAATGATTTCTTCACCAGTGTATTCCTGAAGATTCATCCTAAAATATAGGTACAATTTTTACATCGTTTCGTATTAATGTGACACCAATAGAAACGCGGATAACATTTTCCATCAGGGTGATACAATTCGTGCCATCTTTTGGTCTACTATATATGATGGCTTTAAAAATCAGCTCGCCAATGTGCATCTTTGATCTAACGACGTTTTCATTTATTTTATACAATTCTAATATTAATTTTCCCCACAAAGTTTCGATCCACCCTAATTCAAATTTTGTTTTACAAAAATACATACTTTTTTGATAGGTCAATGAATTGTGCTGACATAAACAATGAGTTCATGCACGTCTCTCTAAATACATACATACATATGTACAAGTTGGTAAAAAAAATTTCTTTTTCCTACTAAAAATGCACCTTTTCGTAAATTTAAAAATATATATATATATCGACATACATATATATGTATGTACAGTTTGCTTTGTCATCGTTATCATTATATCTTTATACACATCTCCATATCTCCACAGTCTCTTTTCGCATTGAATGAGGATGTAATTTTTTTAATTTTCTAATTTAATTCAGCAAGATCGTTTGGTTGCTTCTTCTTCTAGCAGACTCGCCAGATTTTGTTGATGCAGTAAAATTTTACTAAAGAAAACAGTGCCGCGAATTTGTCACAATATCGTACTTGAAGAGCGTGGACTGCAAAATAATTTTTTTTTTTTTTAATCAAAAAAAATTTAAGTTCGTGAAATTGTTCCCGAGAAAATCTACTTTCGGTAAAGTACCGCGAATTCGAAGCAAATACAAGAAATTATCCTCTGTAAAGGCAACTTTCACGAACATATGATATTTTCCAATCAAAAAATAATCAAAAATAAATCATGACTTTTCATGATTACTATAAATAATCACAAAAAAAATTCAAAGTAATCCAAAAAGTATTTTTTTTTTATTATTTTTAATTTTTTTTCTTGTTTTTTCAGTGATAGTAAAAAATCGTTGTTGTTTTTTTTGATTATTTTAAATTTATTTTTTGAATTTTTTTAGTAATCTGATTTCTTTTTTGTAATCGTAAAATCATAATTATTTCCTTTTTTTTGATTTTTTAAATAAATTTTTTTAGTAATCGCTAAAATCATGATTTTTTTTTATTTTTTTTTTTTTTGTTATTGATTATTATTTTTTTTTTATTTATCGTGAAACATCATGATTTTTGTTTTTTAAGTAATCGTAAAAAAATTATTTTATTTTCATTATTTTTAATTTTTTTGTTGATATTTTTTAGTAATCGTACAAAATCAAAATTTTTTAAATTTTTTTTATTTGTGGTAAATAATCATTATTTTTTTTTTTTTATCGTAAAAAATAATAATTTTTTTAATTTTTTTTTTAATCGTAATCAAATTATAATTGCCTATTCTTGATAAGAATTAAAAGAATCATTACCATATGAAAAATCTGTCTGCTAATTACTAATAAAATTTATGAGGTCTTTTTATACCCAGTTTCCATATGAAAATACTGTGAACATTTCATAAAGCTCGTTTGAACATATACATATATTAACCGTTTATAATAAACAAACACACACACATACCCACATTCATTTTCATTTTGAAGACTCACAGTTGCCGATTCAGTTTTTTTGGCAATTTTTGATTGAATGGGCTACTAATTTACTCATTTGCACACTTGATAATTTGATAGATGATGTTTACACAAAACGACAAAAAAAAAAATAGAAACAAGCAAAGAAATAAAAAAAAATTTTAATTAAAAGAAATATTAAAAAAAAAATATAAAAAAAAAAATTAGTAAACAAAAATTTAAAACTTTTGAAGTAATGATGTCTTAATTAATCACTTTTCAATCTAAACACATTTTGATAACTCACTTACATATTTCACTTGTCAATCGGTTGCCAAATTTTTTGGCAACTTTTCGTTTTTTATGTTTTACTAAATTTATTTTTTTGCCACACACAAAAAAAATGTAAACAAAAGCATGCGAAATTGTTAAAAAAGTAGCGTTGATTAATTATTTTACATTCATTTTAGTTAAATTTTTGCAATTTATAAATTTCGTAATTTTTCAATGAACTGAAAATGTGTAAATCACCGCGTGTTAAGTGCGCGTACCCCGTTGCGCGCATCGTCACGCGGCCGCCCTCTTTTGCGCCTTGCGTTGTACGACTAAATCTAATCTTTTCATTTTTATCGTTGTTATCTGCTGTTCATTTGGCTGCTGTAACGGCAGTGTGGATTTTGTTGTCAGTTTTGCTCCAAAAAAAAACAACAAATGTTTGCTACAATCTTAAAAACTGGAAAACAAATTTACATCATAAATAAAATGGCAGACAAACATACAAAGCTGTAAATACATACATATACATATGTATTTATGTATTAAATGAGAGTATTATTTCGCATGCAACTAAAATTTTAGGTGAAGTAATTAGTTAAATTTGGAAATGAATTAATTATTAAGTAGAATGACGAAACCTCTACCGCACAAAGATCAAGTTTAAGTTCACCATGGATGGGCAGCGTGTACTAAAAAATTATTTAAAAACAAAGGTGAGTTTGTATAAGATTTAGGAAGAAAAGATGAAGATATTTATGGGGCGTGGCATATCCCAAGCGTGGCAGCAACCATTTAAACTTCATTTTTCAATCTGAATATCCCCAAAAGGGTTCATGTGAAAAAAAAGATATGGATATGATATCCAACAACAAAATCACACTCACGAAAGGCAAATAGATGTTATCGAAAAAGGGGGGCGTGGCACTAATCAATTTTTCTTCACTATTTATTATTATTGACAATGTATCAAGAACACAGAATCGGGGGTTCTAATCTATACAAAATTTTAATTGTCAATAAATGGGAATTTTCGATTTAAAAAAATTTAGAATTTTTCAAACTAAATTAATAACAAATTTGTTTCGTCGGGTCGCTACTTTTTAAATTAATAATTAACCCCTAAGGGTAGCCCCAAAGAAAAAAAATTAACAAATTCTATAAATCTGTAATGATTACTAATTGTAATGATTACCGTTGTGATTGATTATTTTCCTGAGAATCCATTTGATGATTGATTTACTTTCAATTTTTAATGGTTATTTTCCAATTCATAAAAAAAAAACAAAATAAAGATATGATTTTTTAAAATTATTAAAAATAATCAAAAAAAATATAAAAATAACAATTAACTATTTTTTATTTTTCAATAATCGTAGTATTTTACAATTCCTTAAAAAAAATTTTAAGAAATCATTATTTTTCATGATTGTTAAAAATAATAGAAAACAAAAAAAATTTATTTTTGGTTTTTTGGTTTTTTAAATTTTTTTTTTCATTTCTTTTATTTCTTTTTTATTTATTAAAAACAATGATTTCTTTAATTTTTTTAGTCCTAAGCAATTTATGATTTAAAATTTTTGATAATTTTTTTTTTTTTCTCATTAAAAACTAATTTTCAAAACTCATGATTTTTCACAGTTATAAAAAAATATTAAAAAAATTCAAAAGTAGTAAAAAAAATTTTTTTCCAGATTTTTTGACTATTTCTAATTTTTTTTTTTTACTTTATTTAATAATTATTATAATCTTAAAAAATTCTGAATTTTTAAATTTTGTTCATCGTAATCATTTTATAATTTGCTGTTCTTGAAAACAATTAAAATAATCATTACCAATTAAAAAATAATCAAAAGAAGTCATGGTTTTCACGATTATTAATTAATCGTAATCGATTTATAATTTCCTTTACTTGAAAACAATTAAGATCAAAAGTAATCAAAAAAACATTGTTTTTTTTATTTTTGAATATTTTATTTTTTTTTTTAATTTCTTTAATAATCGGAAAGAAGTAATCAATTCCTAATTTAATTTTCTTGAAAACAGGTAAAATAATCATTACCAATAAAAAAATCCGTCTAATCAATTGATTAATTACTAATCAAATTTAACAGGTTGATATCATTTTACTAATTTAAGTTCAAAACGAAAATTTTAAATTAACATTATTTTTTATTAAAAGCAAACATGATTTAAAAAACGGTTCGAAATATTTGCAATTCATTTCTGTATTCGAACGTTTTCTCTGTACAAGGGATTTTGTTACATTTGCATTGACCAGCCAGGATAACCTAACCAAAACGCAAAATAATAAAACGAATAAAACATAGCAATTTAAGATAAAAATATATTATGTATGTTTTAGTATGATTGTTGAAGAAATCAGCAGACGTTGGATCATTTCGGATATCCCATTTTATAAGCCATATAATAACACTTTTTATCGCAAAACAAATACCTCACATTCTTTAGAAAAATTCGCACAACTCAAATATTTATTTTTCACATTCCTTACACCTGAAACATATTTACATACATACGTGCATGTGTATTTGTAATATTTAATACTATAACTACTGTTTACAACAATTCTTTAATTACAAGGTATGATAAGCAGTGATGCCATGATGGTGAATTTGAAGCTAAATTTTTATATTTTTCTTTAAATTTGAACCTGCCCTCCACCCCGTTTCCAGTGGTTCCAAATCTTTTGATTCGGTATTTTTTCATTATTTGTTTCTTGTTTTGTTTTCTCCAAAAATACAGCTATAAGACGGGAACACTGACAGTGTTCGGACTTGGAGAAGTAGTAGTGCTGCCAATAAATCGTGGTGGGTTCAAGAAAAGTGGTAGATTTTGCTTACATTTTTATACTTAGCAGGAGGCCAGGAGAAAAGCAATAACTTTAATAAACAACGATAACTTGAACACTTGGCATTATGGGCAAGTCGAATGATAACCATGCCCACTTTTTATAAATCAAATATTTCTGAAAGCACAAAACTCAGGTTACACAGTATTAAATTTGGTCCGTAGATTGACATTTTTAAACAAAATTACTTTTTTTGTACATTTCTAAAAATGGGAGTGGCACCGCCCACTTTTGATTACATATATTAGTTTCAAGAAGTTTCATCATGCTAACAGCACCAAAACAGCTTCGAACTTAAACTTTATAAAAAACATATACCTTTTTCCCAGTGGCGGTCCATGGAGGGTTTTCGGCTACACCTTCTTCAATTTCGGAATACAAAAAGTGATATTTTTTAGGCACTGTGGATAAAAGTTGTCCTCGAAATTTTATTTAAAAAAATTTGTATAGACCCCCCTTTCCAAAAATCCTCTATCCGCCACTGCTGTAACTTTTATTCACCCATTTTCAAACCCATCTATGGATATATTTTCTAGCCGTAAACGAAATTTTTTTTTTGATACTTCGTAAACTTTTAATTAAAGATAATTCAATTACCATGAACGCTTCCATTTCTCAATCATACGCATTTTGACGTGCAGCAGACACCTTACTGTCAGCTGCATTTCATCTGTCAAAATTACAACAATAACTGCAATTAAGCGCTATTCACCATACCGGTGTGAATTGGTTGAATTTTATCATGCTAAAGTTTCTAGACTGCAACAATGCATTTTATTTGCAAGAGCTGAGTTTCTAAATATGAACGCAAATATGTAGCTCAGGACGAAGAAGAGCAGACACAGAAGAAGCCTTTGGGTAATGGTTAAATAGTTTTTATGTTGTTGAACGCATACGCCTACTTTTTTCTATTTACACTTCTGAAATTTTTTGTGCTATAAAACGATAATTTTTTAGTAAATTTTGTTATGTTCCCATCTCTCACCTTCTATAGCCCGACTATTTTTACTTCGCTTTGACTGACAACTGACAGGATAGAATTGAAGAAAATCCATTTAAAATACGCATAAGCTATTTTTTAGTTTACTCCCTAAACTCATCATTTGTTTCATTAACTCGCATTCTCATATGTGTCATATATACACGCTTACATATAAATACATAAATATTTAGTTTGTATACCAACAACGCGCTACATGCCCGTGAGTTTGCCCATGATCATTATAAAAGCCATCCTTTTGGCTTGCCGTAAAACACTCGAGAGTTTATGATTAATATTTGCAACAGACATTAGCAACACCTTCTCAATGTCACACGTCAACGTGGCGTTTGCTCGCTTTCGGTTGTGTTGTAAATTTCACCAACAACAAATGCCAAATTGAAATCGAAACTTAAACTGGGCACTAAAATAAGGCTAATAAGCTAGTTGTAGTAACAGAAGATTTATGTGAATGCAGGCAGTAGACTGGATAACTATTTCTGAGAATGTGCAAATAATTCTGTGAGCAACCATGCTATTAAGACAGCACAAGACAATCGCTTAACCCTGGAGTGAGAGAGTTAAAGGATTTTATTTAAAACATAAATAAAGAACAGTTTAAGTAGTTACTAGAAGCTTTAAAAAATTGCTGTGAAACATTTCTTCACATAATAAAATTATAAATATTGAAGAAAAAATTTATTTAATTAAATTTTTAAAATTTTTGTTTGTCTGTCTGTATGTTTGTGCGCGCATCACACAAAAAACGCTGTTAAGAATTAAATATAACTTTCAACATTGCATTACTAGAGGTCTAACTTCAAATTTATAGCATCATTTATTTCGCTAACTTGACTGGTTTTGGAGTTAATAAGCAATATGTGGCACAGGGTAGCCTAAAATGCGTTACTACAATATGATTATCAAACGGTGAGTGCTTAAGAACGTTGTTTTTAAAAACAACAACTTGTGTATTCCCTATATCAACAAATCTCGAAAATATAATGATTTGTTCTTCTAGTTTAAAATAAATACCATTTTGTTCCAAAGTGCATTTAAGGGTTAAACATCTTTATATGCATTAAAGTTTTTTTTAAGACAATTTATATGCGCTGAGTGGCGCAACTATCTCCTAGAGTTGGCGCGTAATTTGATATTACAGTTCAAGTGCAGTTTGAATGTTTAAATTTTGCAACAATTTTTTATTATATTAACATACTTATGGCGCTGGCAAAACAATACCAAAATTAGAGTAACGAATAAAGTAAGTAACGAGAATAAGCTTCAAATTCCCTGTAGCTGCTATAAATTTAGTAACACTCAATGTGTGTACAGTGGTGTGTAAAATATTAGAATTTTTCTGGTAATATTGAAGCAAGCACTCGTTTCAAAATATTCCAAATATAAATTCAAAAATCCAAAATAGTCCCCAAATATTGAGGAGGTGTTCCAGAGGTGGTCTCCAAATAATCTCAAGATGGTTGGTAAAACTATTTATACATAAATCACAGCATGATTTTCAAAGATCAAATTGTAGTCACAAAATAGTTTGCAAAGAAATCATTAATGGTCCCTAGAAATGTTGAAAATAGTCATGGAAAAATTCCAAGATGGTCCCGAGAGTCATAACATAATACCGAAATGGTAGTAAAAGTAGTGCTAAATAATATCGAAATTAAAATCACACAAAAGGCACTAAAAAATCAAAAACGGTTCTGAAGTTATTCTAAAAAAGGTTTCACAAATATTAAGGAAATGTTCTGAAAAAAAAATAAATAAATGATCCCGAAAATTGCCGTTTCTCTTTAGAAGAGTGCAAGGAAAATCAAGAAAAAACCTAGAAAATATACTGAGAGTGTTCCACAAACCATTCCAGCACAATAATAATTATAGTAAAATAATTTTGTTTTAACTTGTGCCACGACTTTAACCTGGTTCCGGCAGTATTGTAGGTTAGTACCGCCGTCAAAAATGTTTCCCAAATAATAATTTAAAAATGGTTTTGAAAATAATCCAAAAGTTTATAACAAATAGTCACGCGCATAACCCAAAATAAAAACGTGAATTTTTCAACTAAAAATATATACCTAAATTATCCCGAAACGGGATTCACAATTATCCCGGTATGACAATTAGTTTTAAATTCATGATCTCAAAACATTCGTAATTTTCGATATCCTAAATTTTCAACGAGTTTAGGGAGACATTGAAACTAGGTCAACCGCAGCTAAGTCAACTTCGCTTTCCGAGTTTAATCTTTTTTACAACTGCGCTAATTTTTTTCACACTACTGTATCGTTCTAATTTTGTTATTTATTATAGTAGCAACAAAATTGCAATTGTTGTCAACATGGAAACGAATTAGCAAGACAAAGAATAATAAGAATACAAATCAAAAGCACAACAATCTTTAACAACAACAACAACAAAATACGTTGGTAACAAAAAGCGAATGAGCAGATAAACCGCAGAAATAAACACCTCAATTGTAGGGTGTATATCATTTTCGGAACGTTTTGAGAGCGTAACACAAGTTGCACCTTAAACTGCACAGATATTCGGATATACCGTTGCACACACATACTAGCACATACATACATACTTACAAACTAGTGGGCATAGTTAGAAAACAAAAGAAATAAATTCTAGACGCTCGCGCTACATAATCTAACACTTGTCGTGCAATACAAAAAACACGCCATGAGACTTAGTTGCGGAGCTTGTGGTTCAATAATTGGATGTACATATGTATGTAGGCTGAGAAACCGCAAGCAACGTGCTACTCAAGGTATATACATATACTACTATGTGTGTCGAGAATCCCGTGAAGAATGAGAGATTAATATAGCTTTTCAAGAGGTGAAGAAGTTCTTGGTCTTAGAACAAAGTAATGTTTAAAAATAAAAGAAAAGAAAATAAAATAAAATAAAATAAAATAAAATAAAATAAAATAAAATAAAATAAAATAAAATAAAATAAAATAAAATAAAATAAAATAAAATAAAATAAAATAAAATAAAACAAAATAAAGTAAAATATGAAAAAAATAAAAAAAAATTAAAAAAATAAAAAAATAAAAAATTACAGTATCTCAGAGGCGACAATGTCGTTAGTTCCCTTTTTGCGATTGAAACAAAAATGTTTATTGGGTAAACACCGCCAACTCAGTCAACTACCGTTTAAGATGTTTAAAACGAGCGAAACAGTTAAAATCAGCGAAAATTATTATTCTGAAATGTAAACAAGATAACATTTTTTATCATCAAAAAAAACAGACGCTTCTCCTAACTTTGCTCTTTTACTTCACTTGGTTGTCCGCATTTATCAGATTTTTGTGTTCACGCTGAGTATTAAGAGGAATATTTCCAGATGAATTTGTTTTCATTATCAATTGCACATATTAACAGCTTACCTTCAAAAACTATAGGAAACTGAAAATATTGGCACCGATAGTGGCATTGACAGAGAGGTGTAACATTAACCTTCTGTCCAACTCTGGCTAAATGGATCTCTAACTTGTAAGAGGTAGTATGTGGGCAGCGTAGCGAGAGATGGAAGGCGTTGAAATGTGACTAAATGGCCACTTTAGCAAAGCTTGTTAAATTTTGTTCAATTTCAGAGAGGTGGCAACTCTGTGACAATTGATAATGGATATCTGAGGGAGTTTAGATTGCAGCAAATAACGTATATGTTATGTACAATATTTCATAAAAATTTGGGAATACTTTGACGGGATAATGCGTTTATGAAAATAAATAATAAATATAATGGATTTAGGTGGCAACCCTACAAGAAAATATTTTTTCTGAATTACCTTTCGCTTGATATCCATATTGACACATCTGGTTTCCTTAAAAAAATTAGTTAGGTGGCAACTTCATGTATATTTGGAATGATTTTACGTTTTCTCTTGTCAAAACTGTGGCAACACCATAACATAAATGACAGCTTTTAATTAGAAATTCATAGAATTCAGTACAATACCGACTCACGAAATTTCATCCAAAGCATTTTCGCGAATTCTACCTCTCTCTGTATCTATCCCTCTTCCCCTCAATCTCCCACTCTCTCACTCCCACTACCTCTCACTCCTTTCCACCCTCTCACTCTGAAAGCTTCCCCACCTTTTCATTGATTATAAAAAGTTTTCGTTTATGTCGACCATTTTTAGAGAAAACACTGCGATCGGGTAATTAATGTTGAGCCTTAATCAAAATGTTGTGAAATTTTTAAATTTTATTGCACTGTGAATAGCGAACGCAGCGGGTGATAGGCAAAAACTATGCGACTCAAACGACTGCAGTTAAAAGCTTTGGCACAGCTGAATTTACATACAGCGAACCGACTAGATGTGGAGCTCCATGGCATGGTGGCGCGGCTGCGCATTCACTGCAAAATCTTTACAATGACATGTTACCGTTATATGGACACAGAGGTGGACCCATGGGGCAGTGGGGTTTCGGGTTCAACCTGCCCCTCTTCGGCATTCAAAAAGGCATATTTTTCAGAAACAGTGAAATTTCGCAAAAAAAAAATTTGGAACCCCCATTTCCCAAAATCTTTGATCCGCCACTGTATATATGTATGTGTGGCTGTGTGAGTTTGTAATGCAGCAAACATATTGCACCCTGTTCAATGACAAAAAATGTTTCATCCAATGCAATTAATTACATTAATATGACTGAGCTTACCAAAAACCACCAAACTGACCAAGTTAAGCGAGCGAATGCCATTTTGGGTATGTTGTTATTGTTGTTGTGAATGTACGTAGTGCGCTGGTGCTCACTGATGCCGCCATGCAATCGCTGCATTTCACTTTCATTCAATTTGTATTTAATACCAATAACCTTAATACTACATAGCAACAACAACAAAAATAGCATGAAAACCAATAAAGGGACAATGGGCTGGATGGCTGGCTGGATGGCTGGCTGTGTGCAACAATGGCGCATTTATGACAGCCGATACTAGCTTGGGATGGCCGCCAAAAAAAGAAGAAAAAAATGAGATGCGACGTCGCAGATCAGACATTGTGACGTCAACACCTCCTCGAGCAATGACAGTCAGCCGTACAACAGCAACAAAAACAAGAGCAAACGATACAAACCGAAAGTAAATAACGCGCCAAAAAAAGGGTCAAACTTACATCACCTCGCTGGCAAAATTCAGGCTACAGCTTGTGATTGTTGGCACATTGTTTGGGTTGCGTTTTTTATACCCTTCACGAACGTGAAGTGGTTCGATGTGTTGTTAAGCCCACCAACCCAAACTTATTACTCAGTTTTAAAGATATCTCGGTGAAATTTTGGTATGGCACCGTCGTTTTGTATTATATTAATCATTTGTAGGAACCAGTAAGATCGGGCGCATATAGCGCATAGCTCCCATATAATCGATAGTTTCGATAAATGGGGTTTGGTCTCTAACTTATGTAGTTAACAAGCTAGGAACTTGAAATTTTGGAAGTTTGCTACTTATTATACACTTAACTTGTGTGGTGAAAATCAGCCAGATCGGACCTACATAACATATAGCTCCAATACAATCGATTGTGCCGATAAATGAGTTTTGGTCTCTAACTCTTGGAATTAACAAGCAATGAACGTGAAATTTTTGCAGGTTTGGTACCCATATTATATGTAATGTGTGTAGCGAAAATCAGCCAGATCGAAGCAGTGTAACGCATAGCTCTCATACAATCGATTGTGCCGATAAATGGGTTTTTGTCTCTAACTCTTGGAATTAATTAGCTAGGAACGTGGAATTTTTGCAGGTTGAGTACTTATTATACATTTAATGTGTGTAGTGAAAATCAGCCAGATCGGCTTAGCATAACATATAGTTCCCATATAATCGATAGTTTCGATAAACGGGGTTTGGTCTATAACTTATGTAGTTAACAAGCTAGGAACGTGAAATTTTGTAGGTTTGGTACCCATATAATATGTAATGTGTGTATTGAAAATCGGCTTAGCATAACATATAGCTTCCATACAATCGATTGTTTCGATAAATAGAGTTTTGGGTCATATATCTTTAAATTAACAGTTTTGAAGAGTTTGTACCAATTGTAAGTAAGGATCGGACACTTAAACCCGTACTCTGTATTCATGAAAGACACAGCCGAAAACAGCGCTTTCCTTACTTGTTTTTATATTTTTTTTTTGTGATTGTAGAGGCTTTAGCCGATAACAGTTAAACATGCTACATAATTTGTAGTTTTTAGTGTGTTGTCTTTACATGAAAGTGAAGGCGAGCACGAATGAGCTTTTGTAACGCAAATGAACTCAAGTAAAACAAAGTTGTCCACTGCTGGGGTGGCGTGTGCGGTGGTGGCGGCAACAAATAGCTCGCTCGCGTTCAACTTGGTTGATTTAAATTGCGTTCAGACCAATTCTGATTTGAGTAAAAGCATATGCAAATTTGGCACAACCAAACGCAAGACGCACATAATCATCGTCCAACGTCGGAATGTATCCAAAGTTTAAGTTGAAAAGTTAAAGTCATCAATATAAATCAAATAATTTCAAAATTTTAATCGCTTGCAATTTTTGGTTTCATACTAAGGCTAGTGGCTCATTGAACGGCTAATAGGAAATATTGAGTTGGTGCGCCTTTTGATGTCCAGACACACATATCATATCGCATTGTGTGTAGTACGTACATACATACATACACTTTTGGCCACTACACGCCACATGGCTACTCTAAAGCCCTAAAGAGCTCAGTGGAGCACGTTACAGCGCGTTCGTAGCCTTCTGTTTGTGGCTAGCAAATCAGGCTGTCGGAAGTTTTTTTTTTTTTTTTGATATTTTTATTTTTTCTTTGTCTGCTGATTATTTTTGCATTTCATTGATGTATGCTCTTTGCAGATTCATTAAATAACAATAATAAATGCGAATAATCAGCGTAATCGTATTACTTAAGTTTCAAATTGAATTATTGCCGTTTTCGTAGAAAGCTTAAATTTTTATCTTTTCACTTTTCAATAAAAACAATGTATGAATTTATGGTATATTAAATGTGCGCGGTCGTACAAGGCTGCGCTACGTGTGTAGCAAAAAAAAAAGTATATGCAGCAGCAGCATAGAAATGTGTTTTATATTTCAAGATACATAGAGCTTCAGCAATACATTGGTGAAGAAATCATGAAATTCCATCTTGTATTTATTTAATGATGCGCGTGCAAACATGCTTACAGACCTTCAGAAACTTTAAAAATTATTATTTTGGCTACTGTCGCTCTAATTAAAAGCATACATTTCTATGTAATATTTATTATGTAGCAACATCGGTCCATTCCGAAACATATTATGAGTCAACTTTTATTGCCACCACTGTATGCAGCGAAAAAAAAACATTTTCTTGTTGTAAAATGTATACAAAACTTTAAGTTGGGCTCTAGTAATATAGCGCTGAAATTTGCATTCGATTCCATGCATCCGTTTTTGAGTGATGCGCGAACAAATTAGTAGCCAGATACAAAAATAGTTAAACAAGGTGTCTTTTACTCTAGTAGTAAACATGCTATCGAAAATGTGCAGACATCGGTCTATTCCAATTTCCCTATGTAGATAAAATAATTTTGAATCAACTTTTATTGCCACCACTGTATGCAGTAAAAAAAAGGTTTTTGGTTTAAAATGTATCCAAAACTTTAAGTTAGACATCTAGCAGCATAGCGCTGAAAACTGCATTCGATTCCATGCAGCCGTTTTTGAGTGATGCGCGAACAATTTTTTTTTTTTAGATTAAAAAAAGTAAAAATTGCTATCGTCCTTCTTTTCTGAGACAGCGAAACATTCCTGTTCGTTCTATGCGAAATTACTTTTGATGTTGTTATGTATCTCTGCAAAAGTGTTCGTTCTCATCATACGATTCAGCACGAGTATGGATTCGCCTGTAGTACACATATGTACATACATACAAAAACACCCATTCATGTTCGCATATCCATAAAATACCGTTACTGACAGCAGCTATGTACGTGCATTTGTTGTCTTCTTGTTACATGGCGCATGTTATGTACATATGTGTTGTTGTTGTTTGCTTGTTATTGCATTATATTATCCCTATCGAAGTCAAAAGTCACAAAAGGATAAGTTGATTAATTTTTGCTTTCTTCTTTCAAAAAATTCGATTTTCAACTTTTATAAACGCTATACATAATGCAAAAACAACAGCAACTTAAATTTAAACGTTTTTCTTATTTTCATTTTTTTTGTTGTTGTTTTGCGTTTTTTTTTTTAATTTTAAACAAATTTCGATTTTACAATCGCGATTGCTTCATCAAAATCGTGATAACAACAGTAAATGTCTGTAAAAGTTTAGTCGAGGGTAAAAAGTAAATGTTTCTTCTTGTTAATATGTATGTATGTGTGTGTGTATGTCTCTCCATTTTGTACTTTGTATGTCGTACTTTCATAACAATTTCTTTCGTTACAAGTTCCGCTTTATTGTTTAAGACCAAACTTAATATTCACTAATTGATTGTTTTACGTTCAAATTTTTTTTGCAAATTTTTTTTCTTCTTCTTTTTTTCTGTTTTTTTCTTTCTTTGTTCCTGTAGCTTCTATGCATTTTCATGTTGTTAATCGTTGTCGGGGGCAAGCCAAAAGGTCGGCGAAATCTGCACCAAAATAAGTGGCTTCGAAAATGATGAGGTGCACGTAGCAAGTAAAAGGTTTATTGTATTGTTTTTGTTGTTGCCTCATTACTCACAAATTATAAATTTGTTTTTTTCTTTTTTCGCTTGCAATTTTTGTATCGGCGTTGTCTTCAAAGTTAATGTATTATGGGACGCACAGTTGGACGCATACCAAAATAGTCCACAAAGATGGAAATTGTTCTGTTTATCTGGAAGAGTGAGAATTTGTGAACTTCTGGGGCCTCTAGCGAATTTTCGTTCAACAAAATTTGGGCGGCACAGTGTTGTCCTAACCTAACTTCTATTTAGTTACTATATCTCGAGGCTTTCCCCTCCACCTGGTAACCATAACTGGCTCTTCCGTTGATAAAATCGTACAAATAAACAGCGTTCTCCCGATCTTAACCGGCTATCAGGCGACTGGAAGCAGTTCCAGGCCTATCAGAACCCCGCACCCAGAACTGACACATAATGTCTCCTTATGACAAAAGGTTTAGTTTCAGAGACCCCTAGATTCCTGGGACTTGAGTTAGAAGATGTCGATGACAATGATAGGTAAGCAGGGCGACGACTAGGCGGGGTTGCAACAACAGCTCAAGAACATCCCTCTTCATATACCAATTGCTGGGAAAATTCCCAGGCTAATATGCTTTTAGTCCTTTTTAAAAATTAATATGACACAAGTCTTTTGCTATTAGTCTAACTGCCGCAATAACGATTTCTTTAATACTTCGAATCTTCAGGTTTTCGATTTTAGTATGTTCTTGTGGCGAGCTTACCTTACCGTCGTGATATTCTAAGCTGCTTATCCGTTAAGAATCTTTTCCTATTTCTCATCGACTTTTCTTCGTGAACATTATTATCATCGTTATGACCCTAATGATAATCAACATAATAATTATCTCTCTGCTTCTTTTTCTCTTCCAACTTTTCCTTACCCATGTTCATATTCTTTCCATTCACCTTCTCTTTCTTAATGGTTTTTTCGTTTTTCTCTTCCGTCTTCTGGTTTCCCATTGCCCTATTATTTTTCTCCCCTTCCTTTTCCCTCCCTTTTCACTTCCTTATTATTACACTTTTTAAGTCCCCCATGCGCTTCTCTTCGTATCGAACAAAGAGAGCTGCTCATATAGATCACTCAACTCGTCTCTTTTTCGTTTAGCTAACAATCATTAAATGGTGAGTTATGCCATCTAACCCCTTAACCCCCCTTGACCTCAATACAAACTCAGCGCAAAATTTCTTTGTATTGGTTTTCTCCTCAAAACATTTATCCAGAATCAACACAACAGCCACAATCGAATCGAGTTATGTAATGCAAATTCAAACGATTTTGTTGTCAATAAATAATTTCTGGCTTCCTACTTTGACTTTCAAACAAACGACACGAAGCGCTTGAACAACAACAACAACAAAACTGTGATGGACTACTGATAAGCACAAACATAAAATTCAGCAAAGCGATACATACATATGTACATTCATAGTTATTTCATAACAAAAACAACAACAACAACACATACAAATCTGTTTTCCTTGTGTACTTGTAGTGGAGAAAGAAGAGATTCGCCAATAACAAAAAAAGGTTCAAAAGTCATGCCAACACTTTGACCCGTATAAATGACGGACTGACTAAAGTATGGCCCACTTTTAATCTACAAAAAGATTTCCACAGTTTTAAAATAAGCAGGGATAAGTAAGCTTTAGTGAACTCAATGAGCTGTGCCGAACGTCTGAGAGACTCGGCTAAGCATCGAAATCGGCCGACTTAACCTCACTTAATCACATGCATGTTCTTTCAGCACAGCATTCAGAGCCAAATTGACTCGTGATTTAAGATTTGTCAAGGTGTGAGTTATGCTTTAACACTACTGCGGGTTCTTGATAGGGTTTTTGTTTCTGCTATGGGGTCTTGACTCACCGCCCAGTTCTTCCACCTAATCTAATGGTCCCAAAGATATAAAGTATGTATCTTATGCGGTCCCATTGCTTCCTCGCAGATTTCTGCATCTCCATGGCTTTATTAAAATTGCAACAACAACAAAATCACCCAATTTTTTCCAGCAAGTTTATGGAACACTTAGCAAACGAGGTAGTTGTAAATATCGTAAACTATGTAACTGGCAAAAAGGCGCCACGAAAAAAAAACTATTCAAATGACAGTGACTTTATTAGCAAAAATAAAAAGAACAACAACAACAAAACATTGTGCATCATTAGCAACAACGACAACAATAAGGCACCAACAACAAAAACAGTGCAACGGAGCACTAAATACCAGACACCATGCCAACAATAACAAAATCAACAGCCAAACAAACAAAGATAACAACAACAACAATCTAGCAAGCAACAAACCAACAACAACATTTACTACTTTAGCAACAACAAAAACTAACAAAAAACAAAAATACAACAACAACTAGCAAACAGTGTTGCCATTTAAACTCTGCTGGAGATGGCAGTAATGTGACCATTTAAGACCTCTTTCTGATGGCTTATGGAGTGAAAACGTCCTGCTGTGTGAAAACAAATTATAAGCATGTAATGTTGCATGTTGTGTATTTCAGTATTTAATGCGCTCGCTGCCAAACCATGCCAAACCACGCCATTCAAACGACAACCATTCTGCTTAGTATCTATGCTCGAGAGTCAGCGCGGCAGAGACCATGCTAACCATGCAAGCAACTAGACAACCAAAACAAAAAACAAAAAAAAACAACAACAGCAACTCCAATGGACTTTTCAACAAAAATAAACGAATCTAAAAATATTTTAACAAATACTCGCGCTCATACTAAATTTAAATCAGACGAGAAAAAAAAACAACAACAACAATAAAATAAAAAATAGATTCAAAATCAAATAATAGCAACCTCACTGATCCGAAACAAGCTGTCGCATCGCGCTGGTTGGACGCGACTAGCGCTAAATACTGCATGCTGGTTATGGAACTCCATCAGCAAAGGCTGGAGACTTAAAGTGGCGCAGCACATCGCGCATAGCGGTTGAAATCGGGCAGAGGCAAAAGTGCACACTGCCGCCAACGTGCGCGTCATCACATATGGAAACGGTGGCGCTTTTCGAGCTATTTGGGAGATGGAAAATGTCTATCTCAGAAACGACTTAGCCGATTAGTATAAAAATGTATGTGTAGATGTTGCCACCTAGTTCTTAAATATTTTTTCTTTCGTATATATGTATGTATATCCGCTGTTATCACAAAAATACGGGACACCTTGTTATCCTATTTTGTATAAAGTTATCTCCTAAGATTTAAGTTCTTTTAATTAAGTATTGCCACTTATTTTGACTTCCCAAGGTTGCCACATAATTATATTTTTTTAATTAAGTGAGCTGTAGCACTATGGTTATGATGCGAAATATATCTGACTTCGTTGCGTTGGAAAAAAATATTTTTATGTAAAGCTACCTCCTAGTGTTGCCACTTAATTTTATTATATTTTTTCTTTTGTATATGCGCTTACTATCTCGAAAATTTCTTTGCACACTTTTATGAAATATTTTATACAGATTATCTGCTATAATCTAAGCTCTCTTAATTAAGTGTTGGCACTTTCAATGCTTTCACAAGGTTGCCACCTGTTTGCATTTTTTTTATTCATGCAAAACCTTTTCTTGTAAGCCATGTTTCAACAAAAATATTTCTAAGTCGGTTTAACACAGTGTTGCCACTTTATCCAATTATGTCTTTTTAATCCGCTATTTTTCGGAAACTTCTTGACCCACTCTTTGAAATTTTGTGTGTATGTAATCTGCTACTATCTATGGCTCCTTATAGAGGTTACAATCTAGTTGAAATGTATCTTTTAATGCCACTTTAGGATGTTTTTACAAGGTTGCCACTTATTTCAATTTTTTTTAATGATGTAAGATACCTCATTTGAGCCTCATACCAAAGGTATACTATGTGTTATAGCAGCAAAAAATATTCCTAACACAGGGTTGCCACCTATCCTATTAAAAAAAATGAAAAATTTTTATCTCCCGAATATCGTAAAACAACCCACTGTGTTGCGCCAACAACTCACTATTTCAAGTATTGTTACGACGAGCGTAGCGCCGCAGTACATTTGCGGGTTGCACTGATATTAACCGTCTTATCAGATTTGTGTGGATTGCGCAAAACTATTTTTATTTCTAAACAACGGCTTAAGCTTCAGATTTTTTGTTAGCTCCACTTGCAGATGCTGCTGCTGCTGATGTTGCTCCAGCAGTAAATAGTTTCCGTATGCAGTTGTTGTAGTTGTTAGCGTTGTTGTTGTTGTTGTTGTTGTTAATGTTGTTGTTGTTGTTGTTGTCTATGATCACTCGCACAACAATAGCCCCTTCACTTCGCTACCAAGCAATACCACAGCACATGCAAAGCTCGTAACGTAAGCTTCCTCCTTTACGCATTCATTAAAAATGAGGATATCATGGTGACTTAGCGCGAAGTGAATCAAAGTCGAATGACAATAGATGAAAAAAAACAACAAAAACAAAAAGAATCTTACTGTCTGCATAATAAATAAAGTTAGTGCGCAAAGTGCGAACGTTGATGGTAGTCCAGAGCTAAAAGCCCAATAAAACTCTACGAAAAAGGCAACAGCAAACAGAAATGATAATTAAAGTCGTTTATGGGATTGCTACCGTCCATGAGTTTTATGCGTCGATAAAAGAGAGGAATGGTTTTAAGGCGCTATGATGGTGTAGAATGAGAATATAGAACCGATCAGAAGAGAGAGAGAGAGAGTTGTTGTAACAAGCTAATAATCCCAGATAAATATACTAGGTTAGGTTAGAAAGATGCTTCGTAAGGGAAGATGCCACGACCCTCCGAGTGTTACCAACAAGCTGTCCATCGTTTACTCGAAATCGACTTTTTAAGGTGCTGGTAACAGATCTCGACCAAACTACTGTTGAGGTCAAGGTTTCACAATGAGCCTGACTCCACCACATCCTTTATCACGGTAAACTTTGCCTTGAAAATGCTAATGCAACGGATCAGCTTCCTACAAAAAACTTCCCATCCAACCTTCTTTTCCGAATTCGATTAATTTTTGTGAACGAGTCATTAGCCACCGCAGCACTAGCCGTGTTCAGTGCAGCCCATCGAAATTTATTGCCTCATTTTGTAATTAAATGAAGACATAAATACCGTCCCAACCCGTCTCCTACAAAAACTTAGATTTTCTTGATTACTTTATTTTCAATATGAGAACTCCAAAAATGGGCTTATGAAGGAGGTGTGTTTCCACGCTACTCAAGTCAAATTTTTTTTTTTTTCTACGAGCTGTCGTGCATCAATGTAGTTTGGCTATCAGCTTTTTCTAAGATCTCTATACTAACTACATCCACAGTTCATTTAAGACCCCCCTCTTGGAAATGCTGAAGCTTTGCAAGTCGAATGTATAATATATTTTGTCTTACGGCAGATCAACCGTATCAGTATTCGTTTGAAATATGGGCTCTTTCTCAGATATTCTTCGAGGAGCTTCTCGGAAGTGTTTACTAGAGACACTTCAATTCGAAATGTCTCACATTGAAAGTCTTGTGTGTATGTATATAAAATTTATTCTCTGAAAGTGTTTTTGCTGATAATGCTGTCATAAACGCTTTCTATTTCCAACTGGGTACTTTACAACTAAACCATTATGAAGCTGAACACGATGGACTTGCACGACGAAATTGGCAATTAAACATGACATTCTGGCAATAAGATAAATTTTTCGATTAGATTTCTGTCTTTATTCCTGCACTCATATGTGCATACATATCTACTAAGCTACATTTTAACGTTTCCTCAGCCATCACGTCACGTCGTTGTGTTAACGTTTTTGTTGTTAGTTTAAAGAGATCAATTTAATCCACACCTGCTCCATAGACTAAAGGTGTTCTTTACATTATACATATGTACATACACTCAAACTTTCACACGATTATTGTTGGTCTCTATAGTCTTCTTAATTGGCGCTTTTTTCGCCTATTGTAGCAAAACCCAACAAATTGTGCAGATTGTTGTTGTTAGCGCCCCAACACTCCCTGAAGGTTATAGTTCTTATTACCTTGTTACCCTTTAGTTCAATTTGAAACGCACACCCTTTAACTATATACCTTTATTATGATTTGTTTGCCAAATCCTATTACAAAGTTTATACATATGTACATACAAATTTTGGACAGTTCCACAATCTTAATATGTACTTGCACTTCATTTTCATTGCAAAACCACTTTCTTTAAAGTAATCTGTACTCATTAAACACACTCGATCACTTTTAATAGTATAATTTATAAAAAAAAACATAATTGTAACACTTATTAATGGATGTAAATTACTAATCTTGCGAAACATGATAAATTATAAAATTTTGCAAAATTAACGACAAATTCGATCAGCTGTTATGCATATGACAGCAGAGTTAGTTGCCACACGTGCTGAAATGACAGCGGAGTTACAATGATGCCACAGTGAAGTTTAGTTAACTTTGCTAAATGAACTAACAAATTCTTTTTTCATTTATTTCAATTAAAAGATTTAGTGCATTACTTCTTTAGCTCAAAAACTCTCTAAGCCTAAATTGTATATACATTTACATATATTAACACCATTTGGATTTTTGTAAAAACACTTTCCATAAAAAATTATGTGTCAAAACAATAAAAGCTTACAAATAAAACAAAAATTATAAATTTATAGCATGAACAATATAAATCAATATTGAAATGCACACGTCTGTATGTATGTGAACTAAGTGCATTAAAAATCCATAAAGGTTACAACTAAGACAAATTTACCAGCATCGCGCAATCCAACATTGATTAGCCATACATAATTCCAACATTTGTAAATCATTTTTTACAGATTTTTTTTTTTGTAATCAAGTCTCACTAATTCATACACTTTTTTTTTTATTGAACTACTAAATCTGGGTGTATGTTTGTGTGTATGTATGTATGTTTACTTAGAGGAAATGGAAAGTCAAGGCATTTATAAACTCTTCACTAGCCACTCGTGAACTAATGATGAATGATATTTATTGACTGATTGGCTGAGTGATTTGCTATTGATATTTAGAAATGACTTTCACAGCGGGAAACTTACGGAGGAAGAAGATATGTATGTTGAAATGAAATTTTTTTATTGGGATTATAAAAGAGTGGCGAAATGTGTGAGGGTTAAGATATTGGCTGATGACACAGGAACAAGGGAGTTTTAAACTGTGCTGGCATAGTTGTTGGACCATGGGAAATATGAGGTGAAAGATTAAAAATCTTTTACTCTTAGTTATATTTTTCAATGGGCGAGAAAGTTAAAGTGGTTGTGGTTGCGGTTATAGTTTTGGTTATTGTTGTGTTATAATTATGGTTATGGTTATTGTAATGGTTATAGTTATGGTTACGTTTACGGTTATGGTTACGTTTATGGTTATGCTTACGGTTATGATTATGGTTACGGTTATGGCTACTGCTATGGTTATGGTTATAGCGAGCACTTAAACTCTACTTTCAATAACAAAAAACTATACTTAGCCCTTAATATACAACAACAATACGATTTTCATTTACAAGCGTGCTCTTTAAGCTTGTTTAATCTAATATTAGCAATTCAAGCAACAAATTCTTAGCAACCGACACAACCATAAATATGGAAATTATACCATTACTACAGACGCAGCCACAGCCACAGCCAAATCATATAAGGTAAATGCGCATAAGAAATCGTTTATTGGAAATCGCTTGGCTAACGAAAAAGTCAAGCATTAAAGCCGTCATTTATCTCTTGTACTACGCTGCATAGCCTTGAATATCCACTTTAGGTAGGATTTAGTATGCTTCATTGCATTGCTGATCGAGCGTGTTAAAGTGAGAATTGGTCATGTGGCCAATCAAAGCCAAAGCAAAACGTCTGCTGCTCTCATACAGAGATTTGTACATTTCATAGTTTTAATCAATCCTTCGTCATTTTACTTATTTTGCTTAGTCAGAAAAAGCAAATCAGACAGATTATTTTAGGGCATCACAATTATACCATTAATATGTGCATACCGATGGATGAATGGATGGATGTCTGTATTTGTATAATTGTTGGTAGTTAGAGCAGAGGCGTTGCAATAGTAGTGTTAACACTCAGAAAAACAGTTTGGTATGCAAGAGATTGGGCTGCTAAAAAATAGTCGATCTAACCGCAGCTTAATAGTGGAAGAACGATGAGCTAGAAGTATCAGAGAGTTAGATAACAGTGTGAGTTTCATAAGGGAGCAGGGGAGGGAGAGAGCTTTCCCAATGAGGACTCTTCAAATATTTATGGCAGCTCACTGAAGGATTGTCACGGTTAAAGTTTCTCTTCTCTTTTTTTGACTTTAAAACTTTCCAGACGTCTGACGACCCGCAAGCAAACGGGATACTAGTTACGCCTCTTCCATTACTTTTGACAATACGCCCATGTATTTTTCACATATTGCTATACTTGATTTATCTTATTTATTTGTGTTTCTAGGATTTGGTTAAGTCTGTCGACAGGAAGCCTCCAAAGCTTGAAATATCCACAAGCAACATAAGAGAGCTAGAGGAAGCAATCCCGTGATCACGGGTTAACTTAAGCGAAACCCGCAATCTCGGGACTGTAGATTAAGGGTCCAAAGAATAAAATTTTATGAGAGGCAGTTAGCTCACCCACCTTTGGATTTGGAATAAACTGGAAATGAAGAAGGGGCAATTTTTCGAATAAATTACTAGCTATGTCTTCTATCCCGCAATCTCCATATCGCTAAGCCACCTCGGTGTTGCTTGCTCTAATACAAACATGCCACACGCCACACTAAATTTTTATTTTTATTTTTTTCTTGAGCCCATCATTGTTTCTGGCATTGACTCTTCGAACTGGACAAAAAACTATATTTTATTGCTTTCGTTTTTTTTTTTTTTGTATTTTTTTTTTTTTTTTTTGTTTTTAACTTTCTTGCCTTTGCTTGGCATCCCCACTTGGTCTACCCACTTTGGAGTGGCTGTTGTGTGCGTTTAATTTTATGTTTGCCTGCATTAAAGACATTGGTAAGAATGGCATAGAATGTGGTAAATAAGTTAAAAGCTACAAAATTAAGAACCCACTTAACGAAATAAAACTGCAAATAAATCTGCGCGAACAAGTTCAAATGCGAGAAGGCAAACAGAGACAGACCAATCTAGTTTGCACATGCCCTGCATGTTCGCATGTTCGACTCTGTGTGTGTGTGTGTCCGTTTGTTGTGTGCCGTTGCCCATCAAAGGTACTGTTGTAGCCTGCGGTGTTGCTAAAGTTGTTGCCACTCACCTGCTTCTAAATCGGTATCTGTACTTTTGTTCTTAAAGGTTAGAGTGCTGGGCGCATTGTAAATATGTATGTATGTACATTAGGATGGAGCAACTTAGCACTGAACGATTTATTGGGTTGTTGAAGTAGGAAAGATACCTATTAACGATTTGGAAAGTGCTGAGGTAGTAACAACTCATGGCTGGATATGAATCAGATTGCCACTTATGATGTTTTTAGGTTTTTACTAGGTTGCCACTTATTAAAATTTTAATAAAATAAATAAGGCTATTTTATTATTGTTATAAAACGAAAGATGTTTAACGTCGTATTTCAATTAAAAATATTTTAATTTTAAAATAAGTTAGGACCCATGGTTGCCACCTATTCCTATTATACTTCTTTTCTCCATATCTCGAAAACGACTTGACACATTTCAATAAAGTTTTGGATATATGTACATACATACATATGTTACATGCTAGAATCTCTCTTTTTAGGTGTACCAGTTGAGATGTTTAGAAGGATTGCCACTTAATTTTTTTTTTTGGTATGTGCATGTTATATTTTATAATCTATCTTTTTTAAGTGAGCCAATTGGGATGTTTAAAATGGCCACTTAATTTTTTTAATTAAATTTCGAAGATCGGCTGAAATTTTCTAATCAATTTTGTTTTTTTTTTTTTCACTTTATTCATAGATCTGGTAACACCCCAAACTAGAATAAAATGTACGACCCACTCTACTGGACTACTTCTAGCTCTAAATTCAACGCCAAAAATAAAACCATCTCGTTTCTTCAAAGATTTTTGGGGCATTTTGGCTCTTTCAGCAACAGATTTGGGGTACATTTTTTTGAATGCCGAACAAGTTAACGGAGAAGGTTTGTTTGAGATATGAATGCACGATAACAGAGAACAGAGGTGTCAATAAATTGAACTTGTTTAGAGTCTTTCCCAATTGCATTTCAATAGAGAAATATATGCGCATGTGTGCGATTTTTGAAGAAAAATAGTTTGTGCTAGCGTTGCCACCTATCTCTGCTATAAAACCCCCGAATTAAAACAAAGCTTTTATGGCTAAATTCAGATTGTGTAGAGATCTCAAATGGGTTATTTGTCTGAAAAAACAAATTACTCTAAAAATATTTTATGAACGGTCCCTCGTTCTGAAACATTATGCTATCTAACCTTATACATAATTATATTTAACTTACCAGCATGCTGTAGCAAATGTCAGTAGTGGTCCACTTCAATATCTGAGCAGTTCTATATGAAGAAACTTTAATTTCCACTAATCATTGTTGTTGTTGTTTTCATATTAGCGTCATCGGCGTGCTTAGCTACGAAAAAAGTGCTGCTGTAGCTGAAATATTTAAAACATTTCTTTTAGTTTTGATGCGGGAAGTACTTTAAATAATCTTTCATTTTTTGCTTTACGCGTTTATTTTGATTTTTAATTTAAAATTTTTTTTTTTTAATTTTAATTTTAAATTTTTTTTTAATTCTTCATCTTTTTTTATTGTTTTTTTTTTTATTTATTTATTTTTTGCTTATTCGTTAACTTTCATATGCACATGTACCGTTGTTATATTTTTGTTTTGATTTTCTGTTTATGCAAAAAAATTTTGTTTGTTATTGCTTTTCTTATAAGTAAGTATTTTCACCATGGACTTTGACTTATTTGCATACGAATGCCAAAGTACGATGGCCAAGTGACGCAAAAAGCAGATGGTGGTAGACTGGGCGCGCATGTATGTATGTAGCTTACAGTCTTCCGAATGAAAGTAGGTTTGTACATAGGTATGTGTGTTCGCTCCCATGTCATCCCATATATATGTATGTAATTGGGACGCCCGAAGTCTCAACCAAAACCGTCTTTAAGACTGGATCTTCTGAGGGAGTTCGACTTGAATGACGTACTTTGGAAATATGAGTTCACAATACATCTTTAGGTAGCTGATGGGCCCGATTGTACACTAGATGACAGAACTTACATGCCGCAGTTCCACAACAAAGTAGACGAATTGAAAAAATTTAGCTATCAATTTCCTATTTCTTTCGCGTTAAGAGGCACTTCTAACTCCAAACATCTTTTAGAGAACAGATAAGCAAGCTGAGATGGTCCGAAGTTCGACGAGCTTGAAGGAATCATTTATGTCTTTGTGTGCGCGTTCTAAATCGGTAATACGCCCTTAAGGCTTCGAGCAATATTTTCACCGTTAGTGCAACAACAACAACTCAAATACCGCTACACCTTTGCAGCCGTACTCGGACAAATCCACTGCGTCATGGGCCATCACACATTTTTACGTGTGTTTAATTTCATTCCAACTTTATCTGCATATTTACATACATACAAACATACAAACTCACATGTGTAGATAAATTTTTACTTATTTTCGAGCACTTAAATTACTTTTAATGGGACGCGTTAAATGGGTCGATGCGAAACTGGCGAGAAGGCAAGCGAATGCGCGTACTTATGACGCTTATTTTAGTCATTGCAGCCACTATTTATAACGGTCAAATTGCTGCTCTCTCCTTCTAAATCATTTTGTGTAATTTCTTTATTTCACTTTCCGGTTTGCGCAGATTTCGTTTCCGAAATATTCAAATCAAAGAATTTTTATTTTTATTTTTGCAATGACCAGTCTTTGCAGACTTGAAGACTGTTGAATTTTAAGAAGAACGCTAATTACCTGCCCTCCTGTATCTCACCCCATTTACAAAGCGCTATTGGACAGCGTAAGAATTTCCCGTGAGGCTGGGATTATGATGCAAAGCAAAAGTTTGAAGCCGGCTTTGGTCGTTTAGACGGTCAAGGTACATATCTCTTTCGAAGACACCATCTGATGTATTTCAAGTGAGTACCTGCCGAATTCGGTATAAATTCATATAGGTCAAGTTGGTGCTTTCGAAGGGCTTGCCTGTGGTCGGTGCTTTAGATTAATCAGGCCAAGGAGGAGAACGATTTCGATATAGAGCCTTCAAGGTGAGTCTAACACAGCCTAGATCCAAATCGGAGGGCATGACTTTATCCCAACATATTCTGTATTCTTTTTTGGGAAGTTCATCAACTTATCACGACCTAATTTATAAACTCGACTGTAGATCTGTTGTTGTTGTAGCAGTACTTCGCCCCACCTTATGTAATTGATGCATAGATTCAAAGATTTTGATGTCTGAAGGATCTCTTGAATTGGCAGTCCTTCATGAATCCGAATGTTTTCTACAATACTAGCCCTACTGGCGTGGAAATGATTTCCTAGCCCTGAAAACTGTCCAGTTTCACTTTACAAAAAGAATTAGCAGCCTTCCATAGAACACACATAAGCTACGAAATTTGTTGTATGAACAAGTCGACCCAAACGAGATCTCAACAAAGGCTGTACGACACTTTTTTGGAGCAAGTAAGACAGGGAGACCTTCCAAGGCTCTTGGAGTTTGCGTTATCAATAGTAAGCTCAACTTTCCTTCTCTTTCAAGCGATCAGTGGAAGCCAACATCTACCAAATATGTTGTTCCGAATGGATTATGCTTTTCATTGACCAAAATCCACAATTTTGAGCACTCAAATGTTTTTTTAAAACTTGCCTTTTCACTTTAATTTGGTAAAAAAAATTGTAATTCAGGGAAAATTTGTCTCAACAGTCTGATCTCCGCATTTCCGTAGTCTGCAAATGCATTAAAAAGTTTATGCAAAAACCCAACCACCTCTTCACAAGTGGTCTGCAAGTATCCCACAACGTCCTGTCTGTATGTACATACCTACATACAGACAAACATAGTGCATGTAGGCCCATTGCCCACTGTCCGGAGTCCGGCACTTTGCAAAATCGTCCAACAGTTCAAACTTCAAGCAGCTGCAAACGCCGCGCGCTATCATCAAGACGCCCAAACCACTAAGAGTTGCACGCCTCTTCAATAAAACTTGAGTGCACATGTACCTACGTGTTTTTTCAACACACACACACACATACACTCATATGTACGTATTCATGGCATTTTTGGCCAATATTCATTATTCTTCTGCTTTCTGCGTCAATGCCCACCAACAAAAAAATAGCAACAAAAACAAATAGCAAAAGACACTCACAAAAAATTCGCACAACTAACGTACTTTTCCCCCAATTTAAATACGCTGCTGTTAGTAGTGTTGTTGTTGTTGTTTTTTAATTTTCTGTTTCACTGCAATTATCACAGCAAACTCTATTTTTACATTTTTTTGTGTGATGATGAGTCTTTTTACGTTTTGTTTACTAGAAATACGTTTCTACAGTCAAAATGCACGTTCTGTTGTACGGCGCACGATCACTTCCACCACTCCGCCCCCCTTTGCAAGTACATCAAATTCGCACATGTGTACTCGTATAAAACTCATTTGTGCACCCCGCGCACTGACACAATTGCATTGAAGTGTACATAGTACCAAACGCAACAACAACAAGAAACTAACCAGGGAGACGATGCACGTTACGGTGCAGAGCACAAACACAACACATCCCAACTCAAATGCAAAGCAACCCAGTAGGCCACCGAAGGTGGAAATCATGAATACTTTCAGCCTTACTCTTCACCAGCGGAGCATAACAACTTCCATGACTTTTCCCCATGACTAACGCACGGCGATGGCCGCCTTCGCATGAATGACTTTGTATAGTACAAAAAGGAATGAAGAGTGATCGTTCGGAAGTAATCGTGCGTACATGCTGATATAGCTGCCTTTTTCATTTGGTTGTTATGATACATACGTTAGGTGGAAGGAAGGTAAGATAGTGAGCATACGAACCAGCTCAGTATATAACTCCTTCATACCTGAAAATAGCAGCAGACCTCACTTCACAGCTGCCAGTTTCACGCACTCGTCAGTAGCTCTGACCACACGCGTAATTTCTTTTTATAACATTAGCGCTTACGACCCATTTTATCACTGAAATCAGGTTTAAAAAAATCATTTTTCGCAATCATATTTGTTACTGCTTTTGTATCCGACATCTTCCTAAAGATCCTGAATTCGTAGCTGCTCACAGCCTTACTTTGTCATCTGATAACTTCGGCTTCTCCTACTTTAAGCTGCTATAGTAAGGTGGAAAATGAGATACTCAAAAATGTCATGACCAGCTAACACATTTTAGCAGCACCTGCGATGAACCTAACAAAATCATGCATGCTGGAATGAATAACACAAGTAGGACCTAACGAAAATTCCTGGTGGGAATGCAATTCGATACGACACACGCCACACACACGAACGTAGACAAAAGCGGCAACAGATTGGACGGTTATAAAATTAAAATCGTACGTGAATGCGCGAAGCATTAAGCAAAAGTAAATTTAAATTTGGAGCGCAAAAATATTTTATGTACGTCTCCACGCGACGCGGCGCACTTTTGTAATGACGACTGGCGCTCGAATGCACGCGCTAATCTACCGGTTGATGGCGTTCATTGGCGCACAGAGGATGGATGCTCTCGCTCACCACCAAAAACAGCAGCAGCAACAAGTTAAACGCCATTCCATGCATGGGCGTACACTGCGGTGAAGAAGTGGGTTTATCAAGCTCTGGGGATTTTTTTTTATGCTTAATCGGCAGGCACAGTGCCCCAATCGTCATTTACACATGCAAAATACGGAAACTCTCCGCTCCATCATGCAAGAGTACCCCGTAAGGAGTATCAGAGTACTCCAACACAAAAACTGTTAAATAATGATAACCATTACTTTAAGTTTTTAGTGATTATTTTCCAATTATTTAAAAAATAATAAAAAAAAATTATGATTTTTCAGGAATATTGAAAATAATCAAAAAATAACCACCTGATTACTAATCGCAATTATTACCGGTTTGGTTGATTTTTTTCTGAGAATCCATTTGATGATTGATTACCATTACTTTAATTTTTAATGATTGTTATCCAATTATTTACAAAATAATACAAAAAATCATGATTTTTCACGATTAAATATTAAAAATAATCAAAAGTAATCAGGTCTGTGACACCTGTTAAATAATGATTACTAATCGTAGTGATAACCGGTTTGGTTGATTTTTTCTGAGAATAAATTTGATGATTGATTACCATTACTTTAATTTTTGTAATGATTATTTCCCAATTATTTACAATATTAAAAAAATCATGATTTTTCACGATTAGATATTAAAAATAATCAAAAGTAATCAGGTCTGTGACACCTGTTAAATAATGATTACTAGTCGTAGTGATAACCGGTTTGGTTGATTTTTTCTGAGAATAAATTTGATGATTGATTACCATTACTTTAATTTTTGTAATGATTATTTCCCAATTATTTACAATATTAAAAAAATCATGATTTTTCACGATTAGATATTAAAAATAATCAAAAGTAATCAGGTCTGTGACACCTGTTAAATAATGATTACTAATCGTAGTGATTACCGCTTTGATTACTTATTTTCCTGAGAATCCATATAATGATTGATTACCATTACTTTAAATTTTTAATGATTTTTTTCCAATTAATTACAAAATAATCAAAAAAAGTCATGATTGGTCACGACTATTGCTCCGGTCCACGGAAAATGGAAGACCACCATTCCGATTTAAGAACCAACTGTAGATTGATTTGCAATACGTTGGATGAACAACATTTACATACCTACCGTCCACCCCCACCCCCTGTTCACGAAGTGTGACTACGTCCATGACTCCGTTTGTATGTATGTATGTAGTTAGCGTGTTTTAGTAAGGTTTTCGTATCTTTCACTCACCTGCACATGAATTTATCTGAAATTTTGTTTGCTCCAACTCAGCTTCAACTGCTGCTGATCAACTAAGCCAGTGAAAAAGAGCGTAGATGAATGAGCAATGAGCTAGTACTTTGATGAGAGTAGATTCGTTTGATCTCGCGTCTGCGTATTGAAGAATTCATATTGAAAGTGAGTTTTGGTTGGTAATTTGTTTACGTTTTTGGCGCCTTTTCAATATACTTTGGATGATTTGAAAAACTTTTGTGGCTGATGGAGCCTGGGAATGGGTATTTAAAGCAAAAAGTTTTTTAAAAAAAGTTCGATGCTTTTTAGAGCAGATACGAATTTGGAGCATAATGATTGGCAGTCTTCAAGTAGCGACAAAAAAAGCAATGGACAGGAGTCTGTCTTCTTCGAGGAACATTGAAGTTTTTTGAAGAGTTCAGGAAGGATCGGTAAATGTGTATTCAGATTTTGTAACAAGAAGAGAAGCGGGGAACATAGCCGGGCAGCTTTTTAACCGGCTTTTAAGTAGCTCAGATATACTTGCTTCATTCCTTATCGATACTTTCTAATTCCTTATTACAGGACCGACCATATCTAGTCTGTCCGGAAGGCAAAAGTGTAGTCCTAGATCTAAAAACGGAAACTTGTAGTTATCTGGCTCTTCTGGCTACACCAGTCTACTAGGAACCGCAGCAGTAGTCTCAGTAATCTCATCAAAGCACTCTACGCGCCATTACACGACCACCTCCATCCATGTGCTGCATAAACTTTAATTTCGTTCTACTTTCGTTAGGATGAAAACTGAAATTGAAAACGATGATTTGCTTTACCACACATCCAGTCACATTGCTTTACGATCGTTTCATTGGCTTTGACCAAAACAAACTTTATTGCTTAACGAGAGGATCCGTAAAGCCACAGACATCTATTAGCTACTCAATGAACAAGTGAATAAAAGAGACGTAGCTGGAATGCATTTATATGGGTGTATGTATGCGGCAATAAGAACCAAACCGCTTTCGGTTGCCCAAAGTAAAAATCGTAAAACCGCAATTTCGTCTCCTCAAATTGCCACTTTTTGGGATTTGCTGCTGGTGTTTGTTGTGTGTGTGTTTTTATTTGTTATTGTTGTTGTATTGATATTGCGTCTCGACTACTGTAGTAGGGGGGCAGCACCTAACATGGTTGTTATGATTTTGTTGTAGTTTTTTGGTCAAAGGTATTGTATATACATATGTATAACCCAGGCAACCAACGAACTTTGCATACAAGGTTGACCAATGTGGCTTCCAAATGGTGTCCAGAAAAAGGATATGGTATAAATCTCTCTAAGTTTTAGAGGATTTTAGGAAGGTGCCAGTCAGGGTTGTATCCTCAATGTCAATTCGATACGTGGTTGAACGTATCGAGATTGAGGTAAATATCGGTACGTGATTTGATGCTAGCGTCCTGTGCCAACTTCTATCCCTTGGCATCAACCGGTAATCTGAACGGCTCTTACCCCTGAAAAGAACGATAATCTCTCGAAGAAGAAGTGTTAGAAGGTATATATGTATGTATGTATGGCATACTGATATGTAGTGTGGTGAGTTGGTGAGAAAACTGATTTCCTCTTTAAATTATCCTGCGAATGATAAAACCTGGCAGTCTCTCGTGCTCAAGTACTTGAACACCTGCTCTAACTAAAACACTGACGGCGCCAAAAAAGTAGTGATGTATTTCCGTTATTCACCTGCCCAAATGAAACGATTCTTAGCAAAATCAATTGGTTGGTTGGGAAATAAACTAACTCCTATAACTCTTTATTGTTTTTTTTTTTATTAGTTTCAAAGTAATTTAAGTAGGCAACCAGTGCTCCCTCCGTATCATCAGAGGCAATGGATATGTAGCTTTCTGGTCTTGTTAGCTTTTTGTTGCAGCTGCCGACGACGGTGGCGTCATGGTCTTCGTCGAAATTTAAAATAATGCAGAATAAATAAGTCCACACTTGCCTACCATTCATTCGTATTGCTGTAGTTAATATAAAAGCCGACTCCATAATGTGTTTGTTGCTGTTTGGCAGTGGGCTTTGAGAGAGCGATGTTATTTTTGTAAAATTGTTTTTTTTTTTTTTGTCGAAAATTGTTGTTGTTGATGTTGCATGAATTTGTAAATTTTGTGCGTACAAGTGGAAAATACGAATCTAGCTAACATCACTCGAGTGTTGCTACGAGCGTGAAATATTCGACTTCCGGTATAGAGAGTTCGAATTTTCGAAAGCTTGCACAGGGAATAGGCATTCGCATTTCAGTATTTCTATTGCAATTAAGTGTAGATTTTAACTCTGTTCGATAACATTCAAATTTTTTAAAATTATACTAAACTTGCATTGAGAAAGTGTTCGATTACACAAAACACTTGCAGAGAGAGAGAGCGCATTTTGACATTTCATTGACAAAGAGAGCTACGTGTTTAAAGCGGTGGAATCCCACTCAGTAAAACTTGTAACTGAAAACAGCTGATCGTGACAAAATTTGAACTATTAACCAATCAAAATGACAACAGCTGTTTTGGTTGCAAGTTTTTACTGACTTCTGTACGGCTGAAAATTCTAACTTTTTTTTGGCTTTGATAGAGTTTTACGTCATTCTCACTTTACCAAGGCACGTTTTCTCGACGTGCGATTAACGCTAATCGGCAGTTTAATTGACAATTCCTCGGCTATATGTCAATCAAAGTACCGTCCTTACACTTTGCAAGTTTTTTACCCGAACAAAACCTTCGGTATTGAATTCTTGATTGAACTCGAAGCTGGTCCGAACCGAGCAATATCTGTAAACTTCAGCGGCGTTCCCAAAATTTTCGCTCTGTACACAATAATAATTTCGCTTAGAAATATGTTCGCCCTTGATGTACACTCTGTTTGGTCTGGCAATGCTGCTTGCAACCTGTCAATCGTATGTCTGTTTCTTACCAATTTTCTTATTTCGTGCGTGCGTCCATTTAATATACATTTTTGTTTACATGTTAATAGTTAATTATAAATAAAAAAAATAACAATTATAAAAATATATCTGCTGCGTACTATTAAAAAGAAAGTTAAGTCCCAAAAAATAATCAATAAGCTTTAAAAGAAAATAAGAAAAACAAAGTTACAGTTCGTAAGCCTGGCTCAATATGAGGGCGTGACTAAAGCCACACCTTATCTGTATCAGTGATTATACAAATCACAACGTGAATGAGGTTTCATATTTTACTATGTATTTATTTTAAATATTTTGCAGATGGTTGTTTTAGAATCATGCTGGTCACCAATCATTTGGTCAAATTCTGTAAAAACGGGCAGTTATGCTGTGGCGGCATATACGGCAGCGATATCAGTCGTGTTAATCACAATTGTAAATATACACTCTTCAGTTGTACATAATATAGTTATGCTAATGATTTAAATATGCATTTCAGATTTGTTATATGCTAGCCGGTGGAGAATCAGCTCAATTATATTCGCCGCTTTTTGAAACCGATATCCGCTATTCGATGCCTGTTTATGGTGGTATATACATTTTTTACTTTGTACTGCTCATTATTGCATCTTATTTAATATATTTTGGCATAAGGATAAGGTAAAAATTGTCTAAATGTATATCATCTAAAAAAGTAAAGCGTTTAATTCGTTTTAGCACAAGAGGTTGGCTTCTGCCCTGGCTTATATTGGCAGGTATTGGTATCCTATTCCAATTTGTGTGGGGACTTTGGCTTATTGGCGGCTATTATATTTATGTAAGCATTTACTTAATTAATAATCTTTTTGAAACATTGAAATTAATAACTCTTTATACTTTAGCTTGAACAAACTTTATCGGCGCTACTTAATTTTTGTTGGATGGCATACAATGTAAGTATAGGCAAGGCATATCATCAATAACAAAAATATTCAATAACATCGCTGGTGTCTGGGGATAAAGCTTTCCAACCTATTATAGATCTCGTTGATAGCCCTCATGATTCCGAATTATCGAATGCCTGCGTTATCGACTACAATAAATAATAAATAAAATATAAATGTGAAGTACATAATATGTTATCTCTGCTTTCAGATCTATTGCTGGTTGTGCGTTTTTTCGCAGTATCAAATATTTTTGGAAATGCAAAATCCGAATATAGTGCTTCTGGAACCGTTTTAAATTAAATCGAATTTTTATTTTTTATGTAACTGCTTTCCACAATTTCAACATTTTGGAGAACTACAAAACAAAGCCAACACATTCCGTCCCATTAGAAAGATTGTATATGTATTTCTCTTAATTAAGACTATCATTGATTTATAGCATTTTATCAATGTCAGCAATATTTTTATTTTATTTAAATTTTAGTTAGTAATTCGGAATTGTAAAGCAGTACTATTACTTATAATTTGTATCAACGATGAAAACAAGAAAAATGACTTAAAATGGTCGTATAAATTCCATTACTGTAGAAGACAAATACATATGTAGCTTATATAGAGAATCTAATTTAAATTAAAATTATGTACAATACTTCCATATTATATGACAAAGTACTAAAATATTTACAATTTCAAATGACATACGAATGTGTAAGAATTACACACATAAATATTTGCTGGAATCTATTTTGTACAATGAATTAAAACACATGATTGCCTTAAGTACATATCGATAAATATTAAGAAAATGTTTTGTACTTTACAATAAACCATAAAATAATTTGATTAGAAAATAAACTAATTCTTTGTACCTCTAAATTTGCAAAGGGAAGCTTATCTTGATCTCCTTAGAATTAAAATTCGGTTACGCTTTCTGAAATCCAATTAACAAATTCCTAAAATTTATGTTGTTGGAAACCAAGTAGAAATTGTGAAGAATACTCAATTATCTAGAGTCTACACCTTTTCCAAGTGTACTTCAGAATGCGTAAAATGATTTTCAGAAACCGTAAATTGTACTTCGGAATAATAAACTGTACTTCAGAAATGGTAAAATGAATTTCATAATAGTCAATTGTATTTCAGAAACTGTAAAATGAATTTCAGAATAGTCAATTGTACTTCAGAAGCCGTAAATTGTACTTCAGAAATGGTAAAATGTACTTCAGAAATCGAAAATTGTCCTATGGTTGATCAACCAATATGAGGCCTCTCACCCCTCAACACCCATCTTACCTTCCTTAGAATCCTAGAATGTTTCACTGCTCACCAAGCCAGTCGGGCAGTACCGAGGCGAACCGGGTTCATATCCAGATAAGGACGGTCTCTGAAGCTTAATTGCCTATTTTACAGCTTCTGAAGTACAATTTACAGCTTCTGAAATACATTTCACAATTTCTGAAGTATAATTGACTATTCTGAAATTCATTTTACAATATCTGAAGTACAATGGACTATTCTGAAATACATTTTAGAATTTCTGAAGCGTAATTGACTATTCTGAAATTTATTTTACCATTTCTGAAGTACAATTAACTATTCTGAAGTAAATTTTACTGTTTCTGAAGTACTCTTGGAAAAGGTGTAGACTCATTGGCTCCCATAAATAAAAAATACTGAGTAAAATACTGTTAAAACAGCAACGGCAAAAAATGTGGAAATGTTTGATCAATGCCAGAACGGTCAGGAAATATTTATTTTCAGGAATTAAGTGCTTATTCTTGTTGTGATTTCATATATGTATACCCGACAAGTAGGCATATGAAAACCTCTGTCAACAGCTTTGGCCAAAAACCGCTCCAGCGATGTATTGCTGTGTTTTATTTACGGCAATAACATGGCGAAAAAATCTATTTTTCTGGTCACCTTGCGTTTTGTATAAACTCGTTCAGTATTGCCAGCATATAGAAATAATTTAGTTTGACGTCTTCATCTCACTCTAATTTGCGTTGTGTCAAAGAGAATATATAAATTATAATTTATTTTGATAAGGCTATCTTTTGAATAACTAAAACACATTAGCAATTGAGGTGAAGGGTTTATAAGGGCGATTTTAAAATCTATTTCTGTCAAAGAATACTCTAAATTGTTTTTTGTGAAAAGTGTATTGAAATAGAGCAAATCTTTGCACAAATTCAAGCAACAAAAAAAGTTTTACGCTAGAGGAAGACAGCTACTCTAGATTATAACATTTTTGGTAAATCATTTTCTCAGATGGTTGTCGCATTCGTACAAATGGTGAATTGCCTGTAGTCAGCTGATGACTTGACAAGTGTTTAAACTAGTTGACTTTTTCACATTATTCAGTTTTTGGTGCATTCGTATCCGTGTTGCTGCCAACAACAATCGTCGTTTGTTTCCCATCGTGGTTTGATGAAGTGTGCTTTTGCGTTTTTCTGCTGTGTGATGCACTGTTTATTATGATGATTGCTTTCGATTTGTCAATTTATTAAATTGACTTTAAGTAAAAAAGATAAAGACGCTAACAAATAGAAATAAAAATTCTAATAATTGATGGTGTGAAGGCCTGATAAAAAGCAAAAATTTATAAACTTGCACATATAGAAGTAAAGAAGAAGCAGACGAACGAAGCACGAAAAACGGTGGTGCATACGCAAGTAAAAATAGGCGACAAAGGAGAATTTCAGAAAGAAGTAAAACGAAACGATCTCAAGTTGTGTTCGTGTAATAAGGAAAAAATTTCGCTGTCCAGTTAAAATTTCGTTAAAAAAAATTATTAATTTCGTGATTAATAAAGCGTAGTATCGCTATATTATAAAAGGAAAATGTCAACACCCGCACGCAGGCGACTTATGAGAGATTTTAAAAGGTAAGCAAATGAATTGTGATGACCTCAAATTATATGAGAGGTGGTGGTGCTGTGCCCAATTTTCTATAGGAGCGTATGTATGTATGTTTGTATGTGCACATGCAGGTACAAATAACAATGATTTATAAAAATACGCAAAAGAAATCGTGTATAGAAAGAAGGTTTTGCATGAAAAAAACTGAAAAATTACGTGTGATTATGTTTCTGCGTACATTTTCTTTTATGTGTTTTGTTACTCATTGTTCACTATTTAGTATATACATATAGGTACTGTATATTTCCTTTTTTATTTTGTATTTTATTTGGCTGCAAAAGCGCTGACATTGGCATTGTGATTTTATGGAGGTCTCAAGTATTCCAGAAGTTGCCGTACAATCTCATCCTTGAATTCGTTCTTATTTGCTGCTCTAAATGTCTGAAAATTAGTAATAATATAGTACTTATGTATGTATATTTGTATGTACATATGTACATAGGTATATACCATTTCATAACAATCTTCACTATTTGCTTTATAATTTCGGTTCATTACATCCCATTCGTCTCACATTTATTATTACAAAACTCATCCCTGAAATGGCTTTATTGATTACATGATAAATTATTGTTGTACTTGCCGATTTCTCTTTTATCCTCTTCCTAGTTATGATATACAAAAACAAATGTACATTTTTACTGTATATCTGCTCCATTTGTGGGGTTTAGCTGTGGAACCAGAACTTGTGAAAAAGGGGCGATTGGCCCCAGACATTGAGATGAGGGATATTCAAATATTTCAATATACATAGGATGACACCCGGCCCAGGTAGCATTTGCAAAAGGTTTTGGATCATCCCGTCGCTGTGAAGTTTGATTGAAAGGATGTCGTGGCCCGGTGTTTGGCCAAGATATTGGAATGTTACCAGCAGCGCATTCCGTTATACCATCTCATGTGTCGAAACTCCTTAGGTCAACTGAAGCGATTTTGAAATAATAAGAAAAGCCTCGTATTAAGCACAATTTTTAAAATTGTATGTACAGTGCATACTCGATCACTTTCTCGCAAGGTGACAGAGTGGGAAGCTTGTCGAAGGTGAACCTTAAAAGAGTCCCAATAAGTGATTCTGGGTTTCTTGCACCCTTTGATGTTGTACTCAATTAGCTCAGCGTATTCTTCTCTTATCCAGACTAAACCCAAAACATACCAAATACATACTTCCCGTGCTTGTGGTATGCCCCTTTATGATACTAAACATCTCTTTTTCTGTTCAATTGAACCTACTCTACTAACACCAATATCACTTTGGCCCAACACTGTTGAAACTGAGCGCTTCCTTACAATTCCGTTAAATTAGACTGATAACCATTCTCAGAGTGACCTTGCTCATTAGGCAAGGCTAAGTATTGTTAGTGACAACAATAACTTGTTCTAAAATTAATCCTACCCGACTTTGCACATATTTCAATAATGTATGTATATAGCACTAGGGGTACTAGCCTTTTCTGTCTGACGGATTGTGTCCTGTTTAGTTACTTCAAAAGCAGTTCATTTAAAAATAGGCTCTATCCAAACATGGCTATGTAAATTAAAAGTGTCTCGTTGTCTTTTGGCCCTCACAAAAAACTATGTAACTACATCCCTGAAGTTAAGGTGCCAGACAGAGTTAACTTTACACCCTTTTGACATGCAATTTCATAATTTGTTAAATTGCTTTTACCTACTTACACGATTTGTCAATATTCATGTCTTCCTTACTTTTTAGCTTGAACTTAAGCTTTGTGTATTTAAATATTTAATCATTTTGTAATTTGTCAAGCAACAAGGACTTTGTTTATTTTCACTTACCGTCCTTGAACTTTCAATGAAGTACCCTGTAGTTTAAAGGTGTGTGTACTCATGTGCATACATAAGTACATATGCCTACATAATGCCTAGGCCAAGGCTATAGTCAACAGGGGAATATTTCTGAGGATTAAAGAATAAAACCAAAATCAAATAGCCACGTATTGTGTATGTGCGTATGTGCATACTCAGTTTTCTAAAGATTAATTTGTTCAATTTGCTACACAATTGGAGGGGCTTTCGCTGGTTTTAGCGGTGAAAATACTCCCGGAAGCTCAGTGGAACTAGTAGTATAGTACCCAGCACCTTCAGGCCCTAGCTCGATTGTCATGCAAACGATTTGTTTAGACTCCTCCAAACATCGGAGGTACTTTGCTTACCTCTCCTCCAAAACATGTGTTCAGTTAACAGCGCCACTGGACGTGAATGCTAAGCGGAAATTGGTAGTGGGGGATGAAAGGCGTCATATTCCAAATAGCATTTGCAGCACCGAAATAGCAAATATAATTTCTTTTTTTTCGTTTTCCTTAATTGTTGAAGTAAACCAAAATAATTGTATCCAAAACAAATTAAAAAGAAAGCAGCGCACAATAATAATGAACAAAGTAATTTACAAATATAAACATGAACTTTTCTGAAATATTTACATGCATATATTTATGTACATACATATCGATTTAATTACGTACTAGCATATAAATGTCGGTTTATATATGTATGTATATATTTTTAAACAAAAATCACTGACCATATAATATGCAATAATATATTTCATCATCATCATCAGCTGCTCTAACATGCCAAACAGCTTTGTTTGCTTGTTAGCCACATCTTCATAGACTTGACTACATACATACTCGTACATACACACTAGCGTTGTTACAAATACAAAATTATGAAAATGCGAAATGCTAATTTTGCAATTGGTCAAATAGGTTTTGGTAGTACATCGGATAATTTTTCAAAAAAATTAGGAAGCATTTTGTTCGATTTGTTTGAGTGTCGACAAACCTACTCCCCAAAAGCACTAGCTAGAGTTACCGACGTTGACATTACAGATACGATGTGGTACTTCCCTAGCGAGTTAGGGGTTTAGAATATTCCCGCGGTAAGGCATGCTCGTCTTAAGAGGCGCCTAAAAGTCAAAAACGGATATGATACCGTTCACCACTCATTACCAGCCTTCTACTTCCAAGAGTTTAACTTATAACAGCACCTATACCGAAGTTCAGGCAAATGGACTCGCGTATTCCAATGAGTATTGTTGTAAGGAAAAATATGCACAGAAGGTTTGGGGAAGTTCGCTGAGCTACATATCCTACTTTCCCGCCAGTCTGGGATGGTTGATTCGTCGGCTGGTTTATCGTAATCAGAGGTGGGCTTTCTTTCTGGTGGTGCGGCTTTAAAAAAAGGTCCCTTGTACGGATTTCTTCAACTCAATTGCTGCGAAATATTGAATTTTACTAGTTCGATTGCAAATATTCGCAACATCCCAGATATATTCAAATTAAAAGCTTCTTACTGTTTGTTTTTAATAATTTTTTTTTTTTTTTTTTTTCAAAAAAAAATCTATCTCACCGCAAACCCGCATCTTACCACTGCAATTTTGTTTATGTGCTAACATACAATGTATTTGTTGTTCCAATTTACATATGTATTTGCATACCAAATCCGTTTAAATATGTATATTGTTGTATTTAATGAAATTTAAAATTCCTTGCTGCATTTCGTTTTCCTGCTTCAATTATGTATCTAAATTTATACATTCTTTAATGCACATTTTTGATGGGTTCAGTGACTAATGTTGCCATTGTTTGATTTATTTGCTTTGTTTATTTAATATATTTTACTATTTAATGTAAGCATTTATACGAAAGTATGTGCATTGTGATCCAGTACTTTTCATTTCCTCTTAAATTTTTTTTTTCTTTAAACTCTAGGTAATTTTTTTTCGCTATTACAACAGAACAGTCTTACATATCGATTTTTTTTTGTATAAAGCTTTTATTAATTTCTGTTTCTCTTAATTGCAGACTTCAAGAGGATCCACCAACTGGAGTTTCTGGAGCGCCAACAGATAATAATATTATGATTTGGAATGCTGTGATTTTTGGTCCACACGATACCCCGTTCGAAGATGGCACCTTTAAATTAACAATAGAATTTACGGAAGAATATCCAAATAAACCGCCAACTGTTAGATTTGTATCTAAAGTATTTCATCCGAACGTTTATGCAGATGGTGGCATTTGTTTGGATATCTTGCAAAATAGATGGAGCCCCACATATGATGTTTCAGCAATTTTAACATCTATACAGGTGTGTATTACAACAAATATCAAATCGACAGCTACTGGATGAAACTCCGCCCCCCAGAGACATAAGGAAGCATCTCCGAAAGCATTATGATGAGATCCGGCATCACATCTCGTTGCCGTTTGATCTGCGGGACCATAGGCGGGCCCTAAAGGACCTCCACACTGAGTCGGTTGACAGATCCCTCAGATCCCGGCCTGTGAACCCCGTTATTGGTGCCCAACCACCCGTTCTTGCTGAGGAAGAACGTGTCCTTCCGAGGGAGACTAGAGTCATGCTGGCTCAACTTCGGTCTGGATATTGCAATAGGCTGAACTCCTATTTGTCCAGACTGAACCCCACCATACCGAACACATGCCCTGCATGCGGTATGGCCCCCATGACACACAACATCTCTTTTCGTGTTCTTCGGAACATACTCTTCTAACCCCCCTATCACTTTGGTCCAACCCTGTTGAAACAGCGCGTTTCCTTGGACTTCCGTTAGAAGAGCCCTTTGGCCTGGCCCTTTGGGCAGGGCGAAGCACTGCTAACAACAACAACAACAACAAATATCAATAAATATTGGTTTACAATAGATTGATCTAAATTAAGTTTATGGGGCTACAACAACAAAAACAACCAGCAAGGGTTAACGGTTTTATTACAAACAGCTCTATACAATAGAGTACAGGCTAAGGCCAAACATTATATGCCAAGCTGCAGAAATATTATAGGGAGCTGGCGGCCTGAAAGCCTTACGACCCAGCTCTGACGAGTACCATCTAAAAATTATTATTTTTTTTTTTTAATTTATAGAAAGGGGGTTGGAATGTTCGCCGATTATTATGGTAGCAATAGTAGTGGTAGGGCCGATATTAGAGACTTATAGAGCGCCTACTTAGGCCAAATTAGAACTTGTTTGTTTGCAAGAGTAATCCTTCAGTGAATTTCTCGGTTTACATTATGCTCTTGTGTAATCGCTGCTTGCAGTGGGCGGTGGTAGGCACGCCACTGTATACAAATTTTCACGACATAAATTGATATGGCTGGGACTTTCGGAGTCAGTATAAGACAAACTTCAAAAAAATCAGAATTCCAGCCCTTGCTTGAGTAAAACTATTTCGGAATAGCGTAAAAATTGTGTTCTTTTCTATCCTATTCATGTTATGAAAATTAATACGAAATGTTTTTTTATTTATTTCTTTGCAGTCTCTATTGAGTGATCCGAATCCCAATTCACCAGCTAATTCCACAGCTGCTCAGCTCTATAAAGAGAATCGTCGCGAATACGAGAAGCGAGTGAAAGCTTGCGTTGAACAAAGTTTCATCGACTAGCCATCAGCCACAGCAGCTACAATACGCAAATCAAATGCAGCAGCTGCTAGTGGTGCAGCAGGAGCGTTAACTGCAACTACAGCATCTACAATGTTTTATTGAACTTCGCGAAGAAAGGAAATAATTAAAAAAAAATTTAAAATACATATAAATACTTATATATATATATAAAATACCATAATATACAAAACATTAAAAAAAAAAACAAAAACAAAACAAAAATCATCATAACACATATTCATGCACATCTTTGTTCAGTCGTGTGTAAGTTGTGTGGTTTTTTTTTTTTGCTGCTAAAAACTGCAATAGTAAAAAGAAAATAATTCAAGAAACAAATTAAATATTGCACTTACATATGTCAGCTGAAACAACCTTTTACCCAACCAGCCGTTCCTTAAAATTTAGCTGCTTATTAAATTATGCAAAAATGTGCTTTTAGCACGAAATGAATTGAAATGTTTTCTTTCGGCAATCTGATTGCTGAGCATAACTAATTATTTTATAGCTGATTCCAGCAACATAAATCTTGTTGTAAAATAAGTGGAATGAATAACTCACAACAAAATTTAGTATAGCGTTTTGAACAACAACAACAAAATAGATATCTTTTTTTTCGTTTCGCTTAGCTTCTTAAAACTTCGATATAAATAAAATTTGTGGAAGAAAAGCATAAATAGTATAAAAAAAAAGAACCAAATAAAATTCAACTGCATTAATAATATGTGTGTTTGTACCTTAATAGAAAACTTGCTCAGTGTAAATTGCAAACACAGCTTAACAAAAAGGAACAACAACGCTTACAGAGAACAACGAGCGTCATCGTCGTCAGTTTACTTGACTTGAAGCATAGCAATTGAAAGCCAACAAACATATAACGCACCATTTTGCTTCCAATTCAATTTTTGCAGAAACAACAACTTCTCAACTTTTCTTGTGTTCCTTTTCTTATTTCATATCAAACATTGATTGGGTGCTCAAACAAGCTTCGCAAGCGACCGTTCATGTTTCACATAAACAAAAAAAAAAACATTTTGAAATTGCATTGCAGATAATAGCAACTCTCTTCCCTCTCACATAACTGTGTACCAGCATAATATTACTAACATTGAAATAAAATAAGCAAAACACTACATTTAACCAGTGTCAATAAGTTTAAGTTAAAAACAAAAAAATGTAATTCTCTGGCTGCACTAATTAATATATTGTATGTACATGTGATTCGATGAGTAAAAACTTTTTGTCAGAGACAAATTTATAAGTTGATGTTCGTAATAAATTTGTTAAAATTGCTTTAGTGAATTGAAAAAAAAAAAAACAACAAAACAAATTATTGCTACAAGCGTTTCATTTTTTTTTACAACTTTCCTCATTTGCGCACGAAAGCTGTTCGTACATTTAAGTATGCGCATGCGCACTTATACACATGATACAATTGGAAAAAATTAAATCCTTTTACTATGTCTTAAGCAATTACACCAATAAACAGCAGAAATATACATTAAACAATACTTAACATGAATAAAAAAAAATTTATTTAAAACAAATTTCAAATACATTATAAGAATTACATTATGATAATATATATAAATATAAGTGGTCTGTTATTCCAAGTTTATCAAGATATCGCGCCACGATTCTTACTTCGAATGGTTGGAAATTACATTTCAGGTATGGACTTTTTTACCAGACAGAGCGTTGTACTGTGAAAACAACAACAATCAACCATGCCGTGTTTCTCATGTAGACTGAAACTAGCTGGAAGTGCATGTAAGGCTACATCAAAAGTCAGAAGTGGAATAGCAAAGAAAATAAAAATAATGCTCGAGTTTGTGGTTTAGAATATGCCCGGTCGTAAGAGGCGACTAATATGCAAAAAGGTAATGACGTGCAACTCTATGGTTGATATACTGACCTGATGCCTCCCACCTCTCATTACCCATCTTCTCCTTCCTTGTGAAGGGGGATGGCATAGCGTAGAAGGCTTCACTGGTAATATCAAATCGCTACCACGACAGTCGGGAAGTGACGAGGCGTATCGGGTTCATATCCGGCCAGGGACTGTTAATCCGACTTCCAAAAATCTCTCAAAGAATTTGGTGGGAGTTGCCTTGGTGTCGATTAAGATTTCCTGAGGAATCTAGAGATATCAAGAAGACTGACGGAATCAGCTGGTACCATCAGCGGGATCTCATTTTTGTGTAGATTGGGCAGAATACATTTACACACTCGTGTATCCGTCACCTTAAAGTCTTGAGTGCTTCATAATAGTCTCACCTCGCATGTTTACTTCATAATAGTCTCACCTCCCATGTTTACGATCACCAAAGTACTGGGACACAACGAAATCGTTAGCTCACTAGCTAATCTTACTAAAAGTAAAGAAATGAAATTCTAAATTGAATTGATAAAGAGTAAGAGTAAGAAACGAAGCGAACAACTTACAAGAGAACAGCCATACGGTCTTGAGTTATGTTTGCATATTTCATGGAACATCCTTCACAAGACTTCCACTGGACTTCTCTTCGTGAGCGCTACGTTGAGATTCGGCATCACATAACTTGCCCCTTTGAGCCTAAGGTGCACCAGCCACAGCCGTCAAGGGTTTTTATCAATATCAGAAAAAGAACGTAACCTTCCGGAGAGGACGCTAGTCACTTTTCCTAACATGTGTTAGAACACCGAAATAGGTTTAACTACGGCATGCGGTTTGTCCCATAACGATATATGTACATATGTAAATCATGCTTTAAATTTCGCTTTTGGACCAAGCCTGTTGAAGTTACTACTTTACTGTTAAAACAACAAAAATAAGGTAGCATGATATATGAATTGTTCAACTGCTCGAAAACAAAGAAGGAAAGATCTTTCCAGCTGTTCACGCTGCATGGTTAGCACATACAAACTTGGTTTTGAATTTCCACTCTAGCGTCAGTAAAACACTTTTTTTTTTTGTATTTAATATATGATCTAGATTCGTTTATTCGGTTATAAGCGGTTTAATGATTTAAATTGACAATAATGTTCACTTACATACATAATTAATATTTTTCATTGAGCACAATGTATAAAAATCGTTTGTTTTTTTTTTATTCTTATTGCATTACCCTATACGCTGCGCTTCAATTATTTTTCAATAATCATATTTCTTTTACGTACAAAACATTTTATAGATTCCACCCTAGGTTATTGTGGCGAAACTTGTTTCACAATACACCACTGCTTGGAGTCTATGAAATTATTTCTTAGTGACTGCGATTGTTAGAATTGGTGTACATAAAATAATCTATCATTCATAATTGTCTTTAGTAATGAACATGTAGAACATACAGCGCTTATTCACCTAATTACAACCGACATCTCCCTATTAACCAAGCAAGAGCTGTTGAAAATTAGAAGGATGAGCAAGAGATACTCAAATGATTACAACATTGATTTTGAATGTAAGATTAATCTGTTTGCCGATTAAAATAAACTCTGCTTATTAAAAATATATGAATTGGATTTGATTTCATTGAGAGTCAACTGAATTTTTTTAACGGTTGCAATTTGGTGACTGCACTGTATATATGTTATTACTTTTGGCAGAATCGAGCGTAATATTATTTGTTTTTTCTCGTTTTATAAATGTTTATACATATAGTATTTTTACAAAGGCAAACAAAAGATATATTATTCGTAGTGCATAGATACATACATCCAGCCAGCAATGATGAAACCTAAGCGAAATGGAAATGCGGCTTCCTAGCGTTTAGCTAAACGCAAATTATTACAATTACGAGTCGTATATGACGGAGCTTGAAACGATCCAGAAGAACTATCTCCAGCGACTCGAGCATGCCTAACAAGCTTTAAAAACTTCAAAATGCTGGCTGGATATGTATGTATGTACATGCGTATTGTTCGTAATTTTTATTTTTTGCAAATATTTATTATATAAATATTGTTTAAACCACATAGATACATATACAATGCATGTATACAGTTGAAAGTATATAATATAGAAAAGTCAAATTTAATCAAACATAATTAGTTGTTAGCTTCGTTAAAATATTTTGTATGCACTATAAAGTTAATATGTATATATAAGTGTATATAGTATGTATATTTACTTGTATAAAAGTGTTTTTTTTTTCTTAATGTAAAATTTTGAAAAAAATACTTAAAGGCACTTTGCAGCAAATGATATAATTTTTATTGCTTCGCATTCATCGTTCCAATGGTGATGCGCGTCCAAACACTCATTTCTATGAAAGGTTTACACACATGTTGATGTTGATATTCCTGGTTTCCTTCTAAAGGATTGTTTGTTATGCATCTCAATGAGCGCCGGATGCCGTATTGATATTTTTAAAATCTTGCGTTTGTGTTGTGCTCCGCAGTACTTCAAGCCAGCTGTGTGTAGAGAGCAAAACGAGAAATTGATTTTTAATATGTACTTGCGAAAATAGAAGTGTACACTTACCGATTGTAGGTGTGCACGCTCTCGGCACGAAAGAAGTAAACATGATTTTTGAATGATAATTTAAAAACAAATTCTTTTTGTACAGCATCCTGATGTCCGGGTGGACCTACCGAATATCCCAACAATGGTAAACTGGCTAAAGCGAATTCATCTTGATAACTTTTATAGAAATATAAACAGAATGATGTGAAGACGACCCATAATTTTTGCCAACCGGAACTATTTTTAAATTTACGTAACAAATAGCCGGACAGTTGGTTTTCGGCGGATATTAGATGATCGCCTAAACCGACGGTTGCGCCACGATGCCAACAAACGTGTAGAGCAGTGTTGCTGCGCGAGGGTGGCGTTTTGTTTTGTAAATTTTGTTGTTGCTGTTGTTGTAGTTGTTGGGCGGTCAAGCCGTTCGTCAAACCGCACAGATCGAGACCCTCCTCTGATGAGCCTATTGAGTGTTGAAGAAGAAGAAAAAAAAATATTAAAAACAGTGATAAGAAGAGTATTTGTTAACGAGTACCAATGAAAGACAGTCTAGTAATCTTAATCATGGTTAAGTGCCGAAAAGTAGAACTTGAACCCTGAAGTTAAGCCAAACTGATGCGCAGTTCCCTAGGAAGCAGGCGTTCCTCGGATTACCAGCGGATTTGCTTTGAGCTAACTCAAAAAACACTCATGGACGTCCTCGAGGGCCTGCCGATAGACTTTTGGATCCAACAACAGGCAGCTCAGTGTCAAGCATTTCTCTACTAGGATTTTGGTGGTTAAGCATGAACCAACTGTTGAGAGAATCAAGCACAAACATAACAACCGCAGTCCCAGGACAAGTTAGGCTGGCCGATCATATTGGCTACGACTAGCTAGAGACCGGCTGGTGGATTGCCTAGTACGTTGCGTTTCTTTTCTAGTACGTTGCGAACTTTTCGTTTGACCCCTTGAACCCTTAAGCTGCTCACCTCTTACGAAAGACATACCCATGAATAGGCCACGACTTGCCATTATCGTGTAGTCGTTTGCCTAGGAAACGAACAGAACTTTTTCTAGAAGGGGGGGGAAGTCTGGAGATGTAAAAATCCTGCGCGGTTTTGAGTTATCGTGCATGAACTCCGAAGACACTTCCCCACTACTCAAATACTTTTTTTTTGGGTTAGGCGAGTTAAACGGGTCAAAAGACTTTGGCAAGTGAAAAGGCTCTCCTATTGTTCAGCGTTGTCGAAAGTGACAGTCCTTTGCCAGATATGAGCCCAGTACGTCTCGGTACTCCCATTTGGTTCATGTCCAACTGTCGCAGGAACGATTTGGTGCAACCTTCTAGGTCATGTCACCTCTCCCACAAAATGGAAGGAGAAGATTGGTAAAGGCAGGTGAGTTGTACGCCCGAACTTTATGCATTTTAGTCCCCTCTTACGACCGGTATGCCTCGAGAAATATAGGACAGCCTGACACTCTCTTATTCGGTAGATCCTTGAGCAACCTGTCGTGTTCCTAGATAAAACTGAGCATGGAAAGGTTAAACACAGCCATCAGGCGCAGTGGATTTTGGAGCCCTTCAAATCAAGAAAAAAGGATTCAGAACTCTAAATTATTTAACATTTTTGCGTTCTAGAAATTTGATTTGAAGGTCGTAACGTACGCGTGATGGTAAAAACAAACCGGAGTCATAAAAGTTGGAATCTTTTTTGTGGAATTATGCGCATTTATGTCTATGCAATTGGTATAGTAAACAAAAACTTACATGGAATTACATCGTCCTTTTCTTGGCAGCCCAAAAAGTATAATTTTAATAGATAGTATCTTATTTGTTATACATATATGTATGTAAGTAATATATATACAAATAAGGGTAGTTTAATCCTTGAGATGGCTTAAAAGCGGAAGCTAACATTTTAAAAATACAAACAAGCCAATTAGGCGAACACAAGGCAACAACAGCTAGCTTGTCTCGTAGCATATAAAATAACCTACTACATACAATTAATTGGTATAACATAACCGCGATACTCACTGCAATTATTTAACGATGTCAACGTTAGCTGAGTTGGTGGTTTATTCTTGATGTCTGCTGCAGCTTTCGATAATTCCGCCAACCAAAGTGTCTTCTCTGCAGTGGTGCCAGCACTCACTGTAATTGCACATTGCCCACCAAATATGGAAAATGTATTATGTTCAGCATTTTCAGTGAGCAATGAACGTACGGGTACATGACCAAAAATGCGGAATGACTGATCGATGGGTGATTTTGTGCCATACAGTAATATATCGGAAAATAAAAAGAACATACGTTGTTGCAAACCACGTTTCGAATGTTTAAGTAGACAGCCTTGTCGTATCAGTCTTCGTTGATTTTGTACCAACTTATCAAAACCACTAATGTCACGTTGTAGCTCACATAATTGTACGAAATTTTCCGATTCAGGCAATTGTTCGCGTATCTGCTTGGCAGTGCGTAATAGAATGTGATAAACAGCTTGACAATCACCATAATCGATATGTTCTTCGGTATAGAAATCGCAAAGACCTGCAAGAAGAAAAAAGATTGTATTTCATAATCCAAGCGACTTCCCCGTTTCGTAATACTTACGTTCCAAAATAAGTTGATAATGCAATATGCGACTCAATGGTTTTAACAAAAGTTCACCAATCGGCAGATAGCATAATTTTTGTTGTTCAAATTCTTTGTAGAGTTGTTGGAAACGTTCATCGGTTTCAAACATTTCATTCAAACAATGCAATATTTCTATGTGTGACTGTACATATTCATCGTAAATGGGCAAGGCAGCAATATTCTTCATCATGACGTCACCAATGCGATGCGTATCGTGTGTGCCACGCCCCTCCCAAAGTACCATACGATGTTCGATGTCACGTAGAAATGTATTATGATGCTGAGCCATTGAGTCGAGGAAATCGAAAAGTGGTTGTAAATTCTCCACATCTTGTACAGATAATTCTTGACGGAATGATTGATTTAATATTTCCAAATCCTTTTTATATGTTCGTTCGGTCATTAGCAATTCCTTGGCTAAAAAGTATGATTTCTCTGTGGGCCATTTCTGGAAGAAAATGAATAGGAAATATTTGTATGATTAATAAAGCAGAGGTGGAAGCAGAGGAAGAGGAAGACCACCACTCCGATGGAAGGATCAAGTGGAGACCGATTTGCGATCTCCATAGTTCATCATGTCCGGTTCACAGGTGCCGATTAAAGGACCTTTCCTTCGAACCAGTTTGATGGCTTTCATCAAGCCCTTGATGTTAGAACTGCGAAGCTTTGAAGTCGGTCAGATCACATCCATGACTGAGGCTGATACATCAATGTGACAGAAGACATCGTCCGTGCTGCCTCTGGTGCTAAAGCCAACAGCGAGATTAGGACATCGCAGAGGTCGTCGGTAGGGAAGTTTCTTTGCCACGGCGTACCCATCATAAAATCTGCAGTCCAGCGCAGGACACTCACATAGACCTTAGCACTCCAAATGCAATAGACTAAGCAGCACAACCGCCCCTCAGTGTACCGAGCAATATTCTCTAGCAGATTTGAAACAAAAAAACAATAACTGTACTCACCCTTTTCTTTGAGTCATTCTCGGCACCAAGCGGACTTCCAGCATTCGGGCCATTATTATTGTTCGACATGGCCACGCCTGTAGGTAACTCGTGACGTTTAGCATGTTGAATTTCAGCTTGTATTACATCGTATGTACCGGCTTCGGAACGTGATAAAGATGAAGACTTGTCGGAACCCAACGTTAGGTCATACCTATTTTGTGCTGCGCCAATTTCACCACGACGATCCAAAGACATATTACCATTGATGCCGTGGTAATCTGAAAATGTTTGCGTGAAGATTTTATGAGACAAATGTTGAAGATAACTTTAATTATATGATATTCAAGAAGTGAAGCATTATAGTGAAGCGAAGATGCTCGAAGTTAAAGAGCCGGGCTACAGGTACATAGGAAGGCAACTCCATAGCGAGAATGTTATGATTCCCACCCGATGAATGCATTCATGATAAATAGCTCTTTTACAACCTCATGCAGAGAATGCTATCTGTCTATAGATATCGTAGATTGGATTACAACATTCAAGTCCTGTGAAACATGGGGTGTTATAAACTAAAATATAAGGACGTACCCATCTCATCAGATCTTAATAACAATTGATGAAAGGATGTGTAGGCTGATCACCCAGGCACCTAAGAAGGCATCTCAGGACGAAAATGTCTAACAAAGACTTTGTTTTTTCAGTGAAGGAGAAGGATAGTTATTTCAAAGAATTGGGAGTAACTATCTCAGGTCCTATATATAACCTCAAAATAAGTTTAAGCCCAACTATCTTTCTAGCTAGATTGACTTCTACCTTTTTGTGCTCGAATAACTTCGAAGTTCTAATAATTCAATGACTAAAAAATTGTTACATTACAACCCCCCTTTTAAGCAGCAGAAGCAATCGTAATTTTTCATTCATTTATTTCATCTGCCTTGCAATTCGCAGTCGACTTATGAAATCCATATGTTATGTTTGCGATCCATTTTTTACAGAGAAAATTAAATGCCTCAGAGCCACAAACAAACAAAAAAAAAGAACTTAATTAAATTAAAAGCAATATTGTTAGTCAAATAACTTCTTATTAGCCGTTTCTTTTTTCACAAGCACTTAGCGAGTTGTGAATAAAATAAAAAATTTTTTTTTGGTTTATTTTCAAAATCAAATACGAACTTGTCGCGTTTAATTTCCTCGATTTTTTTTTTTAAATCTTTTAAGCGACTATAAAATATTTTTTCTAGCAGCCAAATGACGAATAAAAAACAGCCATTATAAAGAGGTTTGAAGCACTCAAAATACTTGATCACTCTTGAGATACAAAGAGTAAAAGACACAGCACACATTTGTAGTTCTTGTAAGAATCCTTAAACTGCTCTGGTTAAGGCAGGGGCGGAGATCAAAGGAGCGGTTTTCGGGTCCAATGCCTCCTCCCCTTCGGAATCCAAAAAGTCGTAGTTTTCAGGAATTGTGGATAGAAGATGTCCTCGATAATTCATAACAAACCCCTCCTTTCCAAAATCCTGCATTCGCCACTGGGTTTAGGCTTTTCTAATTTGTCAAACTGCAGCTTATGCGAGCAGATCAATGAAACGCCTCCTTGTTTCTCAAATAAATTAAAGAACCACAAAGAAAAAAAACTTGATTATTGAATTTCTTTATTTGTGTTCACTTATTAATGGAATTCTGGTTTATTTAGTTTTGGTAACATTTGTTTTTTTTTTAACTTGAAAGTATTTTGGCTTGCATTTAATAGTCCATGACTAGATCTATGTATGTATGTACGTACATATGTACGAGTATGTATGTATGTGTGTAGTGTTTGCATAATACTTATCTATGGTTATAGCCCAGTCATTATATTTTTGGCTTTTATTTTGCTTCGTCTAATTTAATAATTTAAGAAATCAAATAGTTATATTAAAAAAAAATAATAATAGCATTCTGTGTACAGCGCACAGTGGGAAATTTTGCTGAAAGGCTGGTGCAAAAACTGGAATATTAAAAACCAAAAAAAAAATTTTGAAATTTTTGTATTTCAGATATTCAACTTTTTTTTTTTTTTTTTTTTTTTTTTTCAAAATACTCCAAATTTATTTTGGGAAAGCTTATGTGTTTGGGGGAAAGCTTTCAGAAAGTTTCAAATGCAATTCAGAAAAGCTTATAAAAAAATGTTAATAGTGTAAATTATATGTAGGTTTAACATTTTTTTTATTAAAGTGACGAAACAGCAGTATTTAGAATTTTTGTCTGTCTGTCTGTATGTTTGTTCGCATATCACTCCCAAACCGTTACATAAAAGTGGCTGAAAATTACCTCAATATATTGCCAGAACGCCAACTTAAAGTTTAGCGTACATTTTACTGCACAGAAATATTTTATTATACAGTGGTGGCAGTAAAAGTTGGTACAAAAAATTTTTTTTTTTTTTTTAAATATAAGCCTTGTTGGCCTCTTCTGTAACACGACTTTTTTTTCAATCTAACCTCTTTCTTATGCTATGCAATACTATTTTCGAATTCGAAGAATGCAGAAATCTTACACAAATACGCGTCATATTTGAAAATTCTCAGCTTTGAATGGTCTTAAAAAAATATCGCACCTGTTCGTTGAGTAGTTATTTCGATTTTGCACGCACCCCTTCGTAGTTTCCCACTGTGCGGCATGCATTGCCTGACACTAGAGTTGTGTTTTTAAAAATGATTTATGCGGAAGCTCAGTGTTGATTTTAATGGTATAAAGTTTGAGTTTGAGTTGACTGGACTAATTAGTTGAAATATTTGAATAGAAATGTGTGTTTCTATTTTTTTCTTGTATGTTATTTTGTGATTTAGGTATTTGGCTTAGTGAGATTTATTAAATGCATAACTGACTTTATTTGATCATCATAATTCAATGCCATTTAGAAGTTGTTTTTTTTTTCTTTCATTAAATCTATTTTTTTATATTTTTTTCTAATATTTTTTCTTTATTCGTTTCAATATGATCAAAACTTAACTGTACATACACATTTGTATGTATTAGATCGTATAAAAGCAAAGGACAGTTCGCTGTAAGCACTTTTGTAAGACATTTCAAAAAAAAAAGTGCTGTACACCCTGTGGTTCAACATTTTAAATAATTTTACATGGTGTCGGTATTGACAGTACTCAAATTCATACTAGTATGATCTTTTAATATGTTTGCCTCGAGGCGAAAACTTCAGATACATTTTAAATAAAATTGAAATGTGAAATTTTTCTTCCATGTCACCCTATGATTTACCTCTTACATATTTTATCATTTTTTGTAACAGATGGTACTTTATGAGGTATGTGAATATTTAACATTTTTGATTTCATAACATGCCCTTCATTGTGATACCATTTTAAATATTTCAAAAAAAATTTTCTTCAGGTCACCCTCTGATTTACCTTCATAAATAGTTCGTCATACCTCAGGCGTTTTGTGCGTTTCTAAATAAATCCATGTATTTCTCTAGAAGGGACAACTATGTATATATACGATATGATAAAAAAAATTCAAATTTAATTATGTATTAGGGTAGCCAGAAAAAAAATTTTTTTTTTAATGTTCAATTATGAGTTATAATTTTATTTTCGAAAATATTCAATTATAAATTTTTATTTTTTTGTCCAGAGGCAATATTTTTGCGTTCATTCGATATAAAATCTGATAATAATATAAAAAAAAATATTTTCAGGTCACCCTATGATTTGACTCGATACGTACTGCTTCATATTTTCAACATTTCTGCTGTGATTTTAAGTTATAATACTTTCGCTCGACGAGACAATTTTGTATTACCACCAACATATCAATAAAAAAAATTTAGTAGAATTTTTAGGGTGACCAGCAACAATTTTTTTTTCGAGACTGTCTTGCAAAAGCGTTTATTAAGGAATATGTATGCTTGTTGGTACTTTTTTCTTTCTTTTATATATGTATGTTTAAGTGTGTATGGTTTAGCTATATGAAATTTGTAAACTACAAACAACAAAAAACAATGGATTCTTAATTGGTAGAGGTTCAAGTACGAGTACGTACATAATATAATATTATTATCAACATACAAAGATTTCATAACATTTTGGCACATTTCATACATTAATTGAGAATTAAAAAAAAAATTTTGATTTGAAATTCTTAGAGTTTTTGATAAGTTGTAATCATTACAAATACTAATTTAACAACTACATATTTAACTCTAAAAAGATGTTTGGATTAAAAAATAATTTTGTTAATTTCGAATTATTTTTTTTACTAAAATCAAGCAGATATTCGAAAAGTTTATAAAGCTCCTATAAATCAAAATTTGTATGGAAATGTCATTAAAAAAAGCTCAATACAAAAATTTATTTTTTGTGAATAATCGATTTAAAGAACCGTTTTTCGATTTTGAATTCGGAACAGGGTGTGTATTTTTGAACTTGAAGCTTAAAAGTCGGAACAGGGTGTGTATGCTTGTATGAGCTTTCAAGCTTTTCTTTCATACACATTGTTTATGTTTTTTAATAATACAGAAGCAACCAGCTGTGCTACAACAAAAAAAGGTACAAATTCATTAGCAGACTTCCTATAATACTGTCAATTTTGGAAAAAATTGCAATTAATTAATAATTTTTATTTTTTTTTTTCAAACTAGAACATAACCTTAATTTCTATGTTTCCGATTTTAGCGCAATACATAGTCGCAATTGTAACAGTTTATTCTCTTATATATATGTATCTCCTAATATGTACTTAATACTATATGAATGTGGTTTTATAACGACTACCAATTATAATACTGTTCTTTCAACTACTATTCTTCATTCCAATTGTACTCACTCGGAAGAAACCTCCATAAATACGCCTTTAATTGTAATATTAATTTTGATTTCGATTTTACTTTTGATAACTAATTTGTTTAATAAACTTATAAAACAATTAAACAAGTGAAAAATTTTCCTAGAGAACGGAAAATGACGATATTTATCGATAAAGTTGTTAGAAACTATTGATGTATCGTTATTATCTTGATTTGCATATTCAAACATTCAAAGTGTGTTGCATAACTATAGCATTTTCAGAATACACACTTAGTAAATATGCGACTGAGAAAAATATTGTACATCAGAAAAATATTAACAAATTTTGTACAACTTTTATGATTTAAAAAATTTAAAAATTTTCACAAAGATTTTAACGTTTGTTAATTTAAATTTTATATAAATAGTTTAAACACAAAAATATTGTGATGATGTGCTATAATTATGAAACGCACTATATAATGGGACTGAAGTCATCGATTGTTATCGATATGCAAACAAATCGAGTGGCGAAATGGACGTAGTCACATTCCAATAAAATGTTTCACCTGTCACATAATTGCAACACTGATACTAACGGTTGTCTTCAATAAGTTTGCAACATCGCTAAAATTTAAGCTTCACCGATAGCTATATTTTTTTCCGTTACCCGCAACAAAACAGAATTATCATTTTTCATTATTTGAAACAAATAAAAATTGTATGTGCTACAAACTATCGAAATTTCTATTTCAATATTTGATATATTCTAGGTTGGGTTGCTTATAATCTATGGATTTCTGACCGAGAAAATCATTTGACTTTAGTGCTGCCAAGTTTAGATAAATTAATAATGTTTAGACCTAAAAGTTAGTTTGCTGCGTTGTTGATTTATAAAACGTAGCGCTTAAAGTTAAAATATTTTAAGTAAAATACTTTCCTAAACAGAGTTTTATTATGTAGTTCTTTTGTGTGTTGCACATTATTTAGTATTTTGTAGAGAAAACTGATTTAATGTCAAACAAAGTTTTGAGGAAATTAAAAAAAAAATTTTAATTTGGCACTCCGTCCACTTAACAACTATGTTGAACACGAAGTTCAATTTGGCATTTAGTTGGAATGACATTCTTTTAACTAGGTGGAACAATTTTTAACTGTATTCTGACGAAGTACATGATATACATATACTAGGTATGTATAATAGGGTGATTCATTTCCGAAAAATATTCTCTTTTTTTAGCCCTTAATATTAATTTAAAATGCTTGCTGCTAGGCATTCGAAATAAAAAAATATTTTTTAAATCAAATTAAAATAGGCAGTACTTAATATTAATATCCTGGGTAAAAAATTTTTGAAACTCCTTCCTGCACCTTATGAAGCAAATATTGCGCCAAATGAATCACCCTAATATGTAACTAAATATGTGCTTACAATCACACCTGCTAAATTTAATTAGTAATTGGTAATGATTACTTTAATTATTTTCAAGAAAAGGCAGTGAAAATTAATTACGATTAAAAAAAAACATTTTAAAATCATAATTTTTTACAATTATTAAAAAAAATAAAATATAATCAAAAACAAATCAAAATATTCAAAAAAAAAAGAAATAATCTAAAAAAACGAAAAATAGTCAAAAAAAAAAATATAGTAAAAAAATAAAAAAACTAAAACAATCAAAAAAAAACATTAAAAACAATAATCAAAAAATAAATAAAAAAATTGAAAAAAAAACCATAAATTTAAAAAATAATCAAAAAAAATAAATCAAAAATAATCACAACAAAATTATTTCAAATTTAATTTTATTATGATTATTTTAGATTTTTGTTTGATTATTTTTAATAATCTTGAAAATCATGATTTTATTTCGATTAAATTTTAAGTAATAAGGTAATCAATCATTAAATGGATTCTCAGGAAAAAAAATCATTCAAACCGGTAATCATTATTAAACAGATCTGCTTACAATATAGAAAATCACTACAATGAATTACGGAGTCATACAAAACTCGATAAAAGTTATTGGGATTTGGCAGATATTTCGTAGTGATCACTAAAGTTTATCGTAATCATCTGCAGACGGTAGTTATTTCACAGGGATCAAGAAATACTATAATTCCCTCGGCTGAGTTCGATATTTCGTCAGTACTTCTATCGAATTTCATTTCTGGACACTATACATCGTCAAAATACAGTTATTTATTTCACTTCAACAAAAACAAACACACAAAAAAAGAATATATGTTGGAAGGCATGCGATTTTTGTAACAGTATTGCCAATTGTAATTTTTTGTGCCCTTTTTTTGGGGTAAAAATTTCAGCAAAGTTTATGGCATTGTAAGTAGGTATGTATGTATGTATGTAATATGCATGCATATGTATGTTTTTTCATATTTTTGTGTGTTTACTTTTTTTTAGTTACTATTTAACTACATATATATATTATTTAGTCATAGCTTAATATTTCACGAATTTCTTTTATTTATTTATTTTTTTTCTTTTTGATTTATATATTTATTCGATGAGAAAACAGTGCATTAAATTTTAACATTTTTCAATAAGTTCATTTAGTTTCTTTTTTTTTAATTTTTTTAATTTTTGCTTTCAACAAGCCAATAAATATAACCTCAACCTACTACTTATACAACAGACGCTGTTTAATTTTCAATTTTTGAATTGTATTTGTATTTGTATTCTTTTTGTGTTAAGTTTTTCTGTCTTTGTTTCCAGTCGCTTGTAGTTTTTGTAACGTTTAACATGTTAAATGACACACTATTATTTTTAAAACTTTGTGGCAATTCTAAAACCAGGGAAATAAGAAACGTTTATATTTAAAATGTATTTTTTTTGTTTTTGTTTTTTTTTTTTTTTGTTAGATACGAGTATTTAAAATTATTTAATTTTCATGTTTTTTGTTTTCGAATGTTTTTTATGTAAACTTTATGGGGATTTGTCGAAAGCAAAATAGCTGCAGCAGTTCACACCATAAATCAGTCTCAATTGAAATATATAAGAAGATTCGGAGAGTTTTTGTTTTTTTGTTGTTATTAAGACAATATCTATTATATCAGAAACAAGTCAGGGTAGACGACTTTTAAGTAATGCAACAACAACGTGGTAAAAGTTCTAATGCACGCAGAGTTGCAATCGTAAAGTGATACGCAAAACTTTTAACTTTTGTTACTTTTGACAAATATTTTTTTATTTTTTTTTTATTTTTCTAATTAGCATGGATTACTATTTTTGTTTGTATTTTAGTAACTTATTTTTATCAGACAAGGGTATACTGCATTATTAATTAAATGCAGTTAATACTTCAATAACCACTCAGCTGAAATTCTATATCCACTTCCAATACAAAATGATTTCTGAGTGGAGCTTGATTCTCATTTTACACTTCCAATATCATTCAAAATTGACTTTTAATGCAGCTTTACCACATTCACTCTTATTTAATAGAGGTGTGATTAATAGAAAAAATGGGTTTGGCTTAAAATTCCAAAATCCAAAGTGGGTATAAATCTCAGAGATGAAGCTTGATAAATTCACGAAAAACTCCACTCAAAATCAATTAAATGATATTAGAAGGATAGTCTAACTCATTGAAATTTATTTTATCCAGCAATAAATTTTTTTCTTAATGAGATTCCCTTTTGTGACTTTTATGTACATATGTAAAACGGCAACACTGTCATCCGCAGTTTGTGAGCAGACTTACAATATACACACCGTCAATTGTGAGAGACGAAATATTTCCTATAGCATTTCCGAAATAATACCGGAACTAAAAATGATCCCGCAAGATTGTTAGTGCATTTTTTAAATAGTCTTAATATTATTTAAAATTATTCGAAATTTATTCTGAAATTATTCCTAAATAATTCTGGAACAGTCCAGTTTATATGTATGTATGTAGTTCTCGTATGCTGAAAAAATTCGTTCTTACACCAAAATAATTTCCTAAAAATCTCAAAAATATTATCAAAATAACTCTGAAATTTATTCAAACCGAATTAGCCCAGTTATAATCAAGGAAAGGTACCAATTAGAATACCGAAATTCCAGAAGCCCTATCGAATTTTTTTTGAAATTGTCCCAAAATTATGTAATACATATTATGTAGTACAAAATTATACACCGTAGCTACTCTAAAATATTGTCTCTGAATTTAATTAAAATTATTCGAACTTTAGTTCGAAATATTTCACGAATAAAATGTAAACAGTTTCCTATATAGTTCTCGAAACGTTCAGGAAAGTTTTCAAAATTATTATTGAATGATCTCAAAACTATCTTCCAGTGACGGTCATGGGCTAAAAATAGTTTAATATATTTAGGGGGCGTGGCACCTTTCATACCAATTGAATTTCATAGTCCATATCTCTGGAAGTATTGAAGTTAGACCACTGAAATTTGGTTAGAGGTTATATGAGATTAATCCCTACCACCTCCAAAAAAAAAATGGGGATAATGCAAAAGGGGGCGTGGCACCTCCCATACAACTGGAACTTTTCATAGTCCATATCTCTGGAAGTATTTAAGTTAGACCACTGAAATTTATTTAGGGGTTATATAAGATTAATACCTAACACCTCCATTCAAACTGGGTATAACAAAAAGAGGGCGTGGCATCTTCCATACAAATGGAATTTGTCAGAGTAGAAATTTGGTATGAAATTACTACCAACATAATCAAGTACCGGACAGCAGATTCTGCGAGCTGACAGAAGAATTGAAATCATTTTGTCCCCAAAACAGATGTTCACTGAGTATTCTCCACACAAATGCGGTTAAAGATTGCCTCATATCGGCTGGCGATTTCAAAAAGCGGTTGACGAATAACATATCTCAGAATTTTTTCGAATAAAGCCATAACTCCCACTTCAAAAACGAACTATTCCAACTGAATTAAATTTATGTTGAGTTAGTCCGTTTTGGAAAAAGATTATAAATTCCGCTAGAGGTCGCTAAAACACTAAATTTCGAGTTGAAACATTTTTCAACAATTTTCACGCCGAACTCTGACTCATTTATCGATTTTGTAATTTATATAACACCTTTCTCATAAATTTGTTTTTGCATTGCTTTTTAACATTTTGTTGCTATATTTTTTTGTTTCCTTCAAGCAATTTAACGATCACTCAAATCATCCGAATCTTCAAATTTTGGTGGCGGATCAACTCTTATATCCAAACCACAAGCATAACGTTCATATTCAATCGGTTCTGTTTCATAGTCTGACAAAAAATCGGGATAAGGTAATGTAACAGAGCTAGTAGCATATTGTTGTTGTTGGCTAGTAATTGTAGTTGTTGTCGTACGTCTAATTGTGCCCGTAGCTTGTACAAAATCGCTATTATCCTCACTTGCATTTGAGGCAACTTCATCGGAAAGATCAGTTTGCGCTTCACTTGCAGTTGGTGTTATATTTGCATCACCAGTTATGGTGGTTGTGATGGATTCTTCACGTTTCAATTGACGTTTCTTAGTACGCGCCGGTTTCACTGGTTGTCCATTTGATGGTGGCATTGGATGATTGGATACAGCTGGTTTGGTGCTATCACACGTTCGTTGTTGTTGTTGCATTAGTTGTTGTGTTGACTGATACATTGGATTTGTAATGTGCGATAGACGATCATAACGTGGAAAACCCATTTCATCAACATTATCCGACATATCGAGACTCTCAAATTTACTTGTGCTCGCATAAGCGGCACCCGAATATTGTGGATAATCATCATATTCATCAGTTTCCTCGGCATGTTCTAGCTCTTCATCGAATTCCAAATATTGATCATCTAGCCGATACGAAGGATCTGAACTACCTGAATCAATTTCCGGTAAATAACCTTCCGAACATTCTGAACTCTCTTGTTCAATCAATGTACGTTCGGTTGAACGCATGCGCACCTGACGTTTACGACGATAACCTTTACTACGTAGTTTCGGATCTTGTGTGCGTATATCCATTGAACTGTCCGTATCATTGCCACTTGGTGGACTTTTAATCATTGTGGCGCGTGTTATTGAACTTTTACGTGGTGGTTTTTGTATTAATTGATTAGGTGGCGATTCCGAGCTCAAACTACTCGAATAATATGGTGAACATTTGATGAGCTTATCGGCACGTTGTGGTAGACGTGGTGATGAAGTTGTTTCCGTGCTTGTTGTTGTCTCACTATGTATGGTTGCTGTTGTGGTGGCCGATGAGGACACACCGCCATTACCTTCACCCGTCAACGAACACTCTTCATCGATGCGTGGCGGCATTGATTCGAGTGATGATTGTTGTGATTTGGATAGCATGTGCTCGTGAAAAGAGTTCGACTGACGTAATTTATTTGTTTTATATTCGCGTATTTGTGACTTCGATAAAGTCTTGTCATCATAGCTATGATGTTTGGCGAGCGGTTTGGCAGGCAATTGACCAACATTGTGTGTAGTTGGTAAATCGTCGGGTGTTTGAATGGGTGGTATATGCGGTATGGGTGGTGGTGTAGCTTTGGTGGATGCGCTCGCTTGCGATGAGGTGGATGCTTCCGAAGCTGAAGTGGAAGTTTCCTCTGTCTTGCGTACAGCTTTCATGTGTTTTAAGAGCGCTTGCATGACGGGACGCGTAACTTGTGGTTTAATGGGTTTTGGTGGTGGCGCTGGTGGTGTCGTTGTCGTTGCTGGCGGTTGTGGTGCTCTTGATTTTGTTGTTGTTGTTGTTGTTGTATGTGGCGCTTTGGGTTTTGCGTGCGTTTGCGCTGTCGATGCATGTAATGGCACAAATTCTTGACTCTGATAACGTTCGGTTAGCTTCTCGCTGGGCGCATACAAACGTTCGACGAAAGCCGATTCACTTTCCGATGAAATCTCCTGACTTTGATACAATTTCGACATCATGCCTAGGGAGCGACGCTTGCGCGCGGCGGCATTCGTATGATCCATATTAGACTCTTTTTCCTCTAAACGCAACATGCGCGGTTGTGAGTTTTGTCGTCCCGCATCTCCCAGTTTGGGTGGTGTCTTCTTTTGTATCACATCGTCTGTTGCGCTACGCAAATTGTTGCCATTACTTGCGCTACGGCGGTGCACTTGCGGTATATTTGTGCGCAATTCCTCGCTGGGTGATTTCTTTGTTACCACTCTGGTCTGCTTGAGTGGCACATAGTCGATGTAACTGCCACGTCGGCTGCCACGTGGATCTTCGCCTGCCGCACCGGGTTGTGCGCCCACCAAAGTGCGACTGCTCGATGTCGACCATTCGGTTATGGTGTGCGCCATTTCGGTTAGCGTGAGCGTGGTGTCATCACTTTTGGTGGCCGTAGTAGCTTCAGATAATTTATCGGTTTCAGAGTTCGATAATATATCATAGCGCATACCATCCGATGAACCATTTTCACCAGACAAACCTTTTGAAAAGCTACCACTTTGCTCATTTAGGCTCTCTGCCGATTTGTTGATTGAACTGATGCTCGATTTTGTGTGATTGGACTTTTCGCTTTTAGCGCACGATTGTGTTGAGACTGCCGATAGACTATCCGAACCAGAGAGATTGGCATACTGACGCACCGTATTCGTGCCCGTGGACCATTCCGAGATACTCAATCCTATCGAGGTATCTTCCGAGTGTGAGCTGTGTGTGCATTTTTTCTGCTGCAAGCCCATACGTACTGTACCATCCAAATCGGTACCTAGCGAGCTTGTCTCGTCCTCAGAGTGACTAGAATGACTGCATTTTTTGCATGAACTCACACTCAGCCGTGATTCGTAATTACGTCGTACTGTAGTTTGATCTTCCATGAATGTGCCGCCCGAGCCGGATAAGATGTCATCAATGGATGTGTCCGAGTTATTCGAGCCACGCGACAATTTGCGCAAATATTCAGTGGTACGACTCTCATCCGAAGATAGTTGTATCTTCACCGTGCCAGGCATAAAGACATCATCGCTGGAGAAAACTTCATCTTCCGATATGGGACTGCGTAGCGTTGGTGAGCGTGTTGGTTGCGATATAATCACCGAATCTGGACTCGAGTCTTTGCGTAGTGGTGAGATTTGTGTTGATTTCTTAGACGATGACGAACATGTGACTGTGAGCGATGAGGAGAGACACGAGGCAGCGCTCAATGTTGAACTCAAGCAGGTGGGCGTATCGTGGAGCGCCTCTTCACTACCAAAATCTTTATCCTCAAAAGCGGCAGACATTAAATAGGCCGTATCCTCGTATGGCAATATTTTGGCGACATCTGGCGGTGTAATTGGAAAATCCTCCATGGAGAATCTATCATCATCCCCCTGTGACTGCAAGTCATCGTCGGTTCTATCGGTGGCACACGCAAAAGATTCCACCATCACTTGATCCGCAATTTGTGCTTCGGTAGCATAATAAGTTTCGATATCATCGACCATTAAAGGTGGTGGTTCCATGCCACCCACACTAGCCGGTGGTGAGGGCCATTCTTGTGAGTCTTGCGATTGAAATGATTTACTCGCTTTCCAACAAAATGATTTCGGTACCGGCTTATCCAAGTCGGGCATTTGATAGATTGATTCAACCGGTTTTACGGGCACATGATCGAATGGTATCTCTGGTAGCGGCCAATCCTCTGAATCTTGACTACCCGCATTCGATAGACACATTAGCGTGTGACGATCAATATCGTCGCCTTCTTGCTCCTCCACTTGCATCACCGAAAAACGTCCAGTTACCACGGGCGATTTCGGTTCATTAATACTGCCAATGCTCGACAAGCGATCACCTGTAGCCGAATCACATGGTATCTCTGGCATTTCAGCCGATGTGCGCCGATCTGCATCGGATATATAAGCCAGATTAGTATTACTGCGTGAATCCGAACTCAAGCTGGGTTGATGATCGGTCGAACCAACCGATTCATCGCGCATACTCACAGAATGTGTTGATGCCTTACTCATATCATCCTCCATGCTGGACTTTTCCGAAGCTGTGCTACGTTCGGATATGCGCGATAGCGTGCGCCCCAATGTGAAACCGGTGCTATAACCAATAATGTCAGTCGGATTTACACCAATACCACTGAGCGCGCTAGTCATTGCCGGATAACCAAATGTGGTGGGAAAATCATTGAGCTCATCTTGAAAACTTGTGTCACTTTCTTTTTGTTCATCTGGTGAGGTTTCTTTTAGATCGCTATCGGATGAATCGCGTAACGGATTATTGGCATCGTAACGCTCATAACCATCGGTTTCAACATGATGCCATGGGTCATCAGTGCTTGAACTACCCGAACTTTCTATTGGAAATGCTTTCCATGTGGTTTGTTGCTCCTTTTGTTGTAACTCGCCGCGTCGTTGTGCGGCACCCATTGAACCGGAACTGCTTTCGGTTTCAAAAGAGCCACGCGATTCTACGCTAAGCGAACCTTTCGAATCAAAGCTCGATTTGGACTCTTGTGAGCTGCTACCCGATTTGGCCGGTTTATCGATGCCATCCAGCTTAATCACAGCCAACTTTTTGCCCGCATTAGCGCGCGCCGGTTTCTCAATTTTTGGTGGTTTTTTCGAAGCACCCGAACTCGATTCGCTGTCCTCATTGCGTTGCAACAACTTTGTGAGTTTCTCATCGATGGGATCGAGAAACGTTTCAGTGCTTATGCCTAAATCTATTGGACTTTGCTTTTCTAAAGTTGGTGTTGTTGGTTTCTTTACGATCGTTTTTACTTCATTTGTGGGCGTGGCATCGTTTGAGCCTGTGGGGCTGAGCTTTTTAGGCGTCGCAAAGTGTTCTGCTTGCTCAGCATCCGCACCGCCAGCATGAGCGACATCTAGCTTCAGCATGCGTTGCTTGAGCTCCAAACATTTTTTCGCCTCAACATCACCAAAATCTTGTGAGATACCCAGAGGACGTGCAATGGAGCAGCTAACGCTCGACTCTTCGTCAAGTGAGCTCTTCTCCTTGCCACCACTAACGGATAAACTCCAATCATGTTGTTGCTCGCCACGATGTGGACTCACATCTTTTTCGCCACTGGTCCACGAATCGGAACTTTTCGATTTGTCACTTTGTCTATCGAGACTGCGTTTCTTTTTAGACTCCGTTGTTGACGTTTGCTCAGCTTGCTTCTCAAATGTTTCCAAAACTGATTTATCCAGCATTGGACTTGTATTGGGTGGTGTTACTAAAATATTGAGCTCCGATGTGGGTGTGGCACAATTTGAGTACTCCAATGGCACCGCATCTTCCAAAGTTGCTTGTGTCTCTAAAATATTACGATCGGGCTCCAAAGTGCGCGGTTCATTTTCCGAAGTGTCCGAACCAACAAATTCATCACATTCCACCGTCATCCAAGAACCTGTCTCATCACTACGACTACGATCTAAACTTAAACGATTTGTGTCCTGACGTGACACTTTCAAATGGCCCGAGTTATCATCCTCCTCAATTGAGGGCTCTTCACATTCAATTGTGGGCACACGATGCGGATAAGTTTCCGGTGGCACTGGTGATTTGCTCGCTGGCGAATGACTTTCATCAGCAGACACAAACGAATCCAAACTCTCTGCCGTTGACGGCTTACGACTGTTCGTGCCTTCGCTATCTTTGGTATCTTCGGAGGGTAGCGATCTTTTGAGTATCTCCAATGAACGACGCTCCGATATCACCGCTTGCATATCAATGTCTTCGTGTACGTTGTATTGGTGTGCGAACATGCGCCGATCACCGAAAGCGCTACGCACTGCAGCGGCTGGTTTCTCATCGGCTTTCTTTGTTTCACTAGCGTTTGGTTTCTTATCATCGAGACTCTTTGCTTTAATGTCCGTGCCCAAGTAATGATGCTCAGCGGGCTTTTCCAAGCTACTCGATTTGCCATCAATCTTCTTGTGCACCACGACGCTACCTTCAATTTTCTGTTTCAACTCTTGGCTTTTGGCGATTTTTTTAGGTGACTTTATAACCATATCATCGGGCACGTCCGATTTCTCCGATTCCTCAAATGATTTATTGCGATCTTCAAAGCTGCGATTCGCTTTGTCCAATTTATCGGGGCTGCGTCCCTCATCGAAACTACGACTAAATTTGACCAAAGAAGTGTCGAGCTTTCTGGGCGCTTTTGCGATTAGCACATGATCTTCCGCCTTGCTCTTGAACTCAGTTTCAATAATTATTTTATCACCATCTGTCTTCACTGAAATTTTATCTTCGGGTGCAGGGAATGGCGGCAGCGTATCCTTGACCGGACTCAACATAGTTATAGTTTGTTTCATAGCTGATTCGTATAGTTTCTGTTGACGCTCTTTGCGTTTGGCTATATCGGCTTCGGTTTCCTCTTGTGACTTACTCTTATCTTTGCTCAAGCGACGCGCCTCAATCGAACGTGGACGCTCTTTGGGGCTTGATTTTTTACCTTTACCGCTGCTGCTATCTTTTGATTTCGCATCATCCAAACTCGTGCGACGCGACTCTGGACGACTACGTGATGTGCCCGATTTCAATTTAATACTATCCGGTGATTTGGGACCCAACTTGAATTTACCCTTGCCCGTACTCTCGACACTGCTGGCGCGCGATACGCCCGGTGATGTTTTGCGCGAACTATTCGCCGAGCTATATGGTGACCAATCGGTAAAACGATATTTATGTATATCCAAAATTAAATGATCGCCACTTTTCAACTTCATTTTCGATTTCTTTTTGGTTTTGATTTTGACGCCTTGTAAAGCAATTTTCTCAATATATTTCAATTGATCCAATAGCTCCATCTCCTCCGCATCAATAGTGATGGTGCTGTATAATGCATCCTTGCCGGCGCTATAATAGCTACGTTGTTGTGTGGGTATGGCACCAGCACACGAATGCACGCTATCGCCAGCATCATCATCACCAGTAGCGCCAGCTTCACGCGCCAACGTTTTCTCCTCTAAAATTTCCGCCTCTTCCTCAAAGCCCACAGTATCGTCTTTCGATGAGAATGCATTCATTGGCGGTAGACGATGTAATGAAATGACCGGTGTATCCAAACTCTTTGTGCGACGTTCGGTGGTTGGTGATTCTTGTGTGGTCGCCTTTTGGCGTTGCAATGATACCGAACCTTCGGATAAATTGAGACGCGCATGCGCAAACAATATGGGCGCATGACCCTTCGAACGCATCACAATTGACGAATCAATAATTTCTTCAATAAATTTATTTTTCGTGCGCAAATTAGTGTCGGTGCTGCGATGTGGTGATGTGGTTTTCTTCTTCAATGTATAATCAATATCGGCAGCAGTGATTTTCTCTTCTTGACAAGTTTCATATATATCATCGGTGCTACGAAAGAACTCGGCATGTTCCAGTATGGGGGATGGTATATTTTCGTTGCGTTGATAATCATTTGTGCACTCATCCATAGTGCGACGTGCGCTTGGCAGCATGTGTTGTTGTTGTTGTTGTTGTTGCGTATGATAATATTGCATTAGTGGCGGCTCATCTTCTGAGGACGGTATCGAAATTGAACGCTCGGAGATGCGTCGCAACTCAGTTGTATTCGCATATTGTGGATCGAGTTTTTGTGTATGATAACGACTCTCCAATTCGGCGAGACGTCGACATTGTGGTGGTGAACCTTCAATTTCGGTTGAACTCATCGTTTGACCACGCCCCCATGCGGCCGATATTAAACGACTCTGTTCAATGCGTAATATCGGTTCAATCTCTTTGCGTGATTGTGGTGGTGAGAATTCGAGACGTGCCGGTATTGCTTCAGCCGAACCGAATACATCATCCGAATCAAGACTTTCATCATCCGATGAGAATGAGGTTATGCGCGTTTTGGCTTTTTTTGGTTTATTCGAAATTTTTGTTTTTGGTATGACGCGTGGTTTTGTGGCCGCTTTACGCGCATTCGCTTGTAATTCTTTGCGTAAACTTTGTATCAACTCAATTTGTTTTTGTTCTAATTTATGCTTTTGTTGTTGTAAACTTTCAGTGCGCGATGATGTGGCTGAATCACTTTCAATTTGACTCAATTTTTTATTTAACATTTCCAATAATGAGGGATCCATTTGTTTGGTTATATCACGTTTAGGCGATGACAACTCTATGGTCGGTATTGTTTTGTCCACTTCCAATGTTATCGGATCCACCTTGGAGAGATCGATATTTTGTGTGAATAGAAATTCTTTAGTCTCTGGTGGCAACAAACTATCCAATATATCGGGTAAAAAGTCTGCGGCGCCCTTGCATGTTGCCGCATCTGCTTTTGGTGATTTTGGTGACTTTGGCGATTTGGGCGATTTTGGTGATTTTGGTGATTTTGGTTTGGTGTGCTTTTTCACAACACTCTCACCCACAACACCAGCACCCAACACTGGTGCAGTGCCATTCATTACATGACGCTTATGCAGCACATAGGGTATATCATCCTTTAAGGCTTTTGGGAAACGTCTATCATATTCGCGAAAAAAGCTCTTTGGTAATTCGAAACCTGCTTTTGGTATATCGGCAGCTGTTGCGGGCGCATTTGTTGCTGTTGTTGTCATATCAAAACATTTTGGTATTTCAAAATTGCCATGCGCTTTGCAAAGTGGTGGCGCGCTTGGTATTTGCTTGTAAATATAATCTTCTTCAGATGAATCGGCTGGTGTTAGATCGATCGATTTTTGATGCATCAAAACATGACGTCGTGAATTGCTGCCCAGACGTGCACGATTAGCTAACGAATTCGGATCACTTTTGGTGCGTTCCACTGTAGCGTGCACATAGTTTAGCGGCACCATGATTGGATTGTATTCCTCGAAATGTGTTTTAGCCATGAGCTCTTCTTTGCGTGTGATTTTTTGTTTTGCTGCGCGTGTTTGTTGTTTTTCAAATTCGGAAATGAGTTCGGGTGTCAGTGGATAGTCTGGACTTTGTTTGGTTTTCTCTGCTTTCTCACCAACCACACCCACTGTGCCACCACCACCTTGTATCTCCCATTGTTTTGTATAATTTTGTATACATTCGATGCGATCTTGATCGAAACTAAATATATTTTCGCTATCCGAACGTCTACGAAAAGCGCAAATTTTTGTTGATTGTGTTGAGCTACCTTTTTTAAATGGTGCTGTTTGATCGATGGAATCGTTAGTTTGTATTTCTTTCTCTTCACATTTGCGTCCAGATGTGGGCGCAGAGGCGGCATCTGGCGATTTGCTACCAAACGATTTGGTATTTCTTTCAATTTCAACATTTTGTAAACTTATCGAATGCACTTTCGATGTTTTGTGATGTGACTTATTGCTCGGGAATGTCGAATAGGTGTCGCGACTATCATAGAATGAGCTATTCGCTGTCGAGCTATGCGTATCCGAAAGCAAACAATCATGACTTTTTACCTTTGGACGCGCACATAAACTATCGGTCTCCACACCTTCGACAGCATCATAATAATCACTCTTGGATTCTTGACTTGTCGATTGTTGTTGTTGATATTTTTCATATTTTTCGTATTGCTCTTTTTTACTCAAATGTTTCAATTTTTTGCCTGTAGTGGTGGGCATTTCATAATTGCGTCCACCAAAACAATCACCCACAAGCGATTCTTTTGAATCTTGACTCGATGCTACCGATGTTTTGCTTTTAGTTGTTTCACGCGATTTTTTACTATCCGTATGATATAAACTATCATGCGATTTTTTGCTTGAATCCGCCGAAGAGCGTGAAATTTTCGTTTCAAAAACTTCGCTACGACTCTCTTGACTTGATGTGCGCGAGAGTGCCTCTTTCACTTTCTTATAAAAGCTACCATCCGATTTGACGCACAATTTCTCACGTGGCAAATAACGTGGATCTTCTGTATCCCAAATTTCATTCATTATATCAACAGCTGATTTACATTTAACATCCATTGCTGAACGATATTTATGTTGTTGTGCCGTTTGCTGTTGCTGTTCGGATACCGATTCGTCATCACTCGGTATATAATTGCCAGAATCGAGCGAACACGAACGCATATCACGTTCGTCTGAACGTCGTCGTGCGCTACTAAAGAAATCAATATCATATTTTTCCAACAATTCATAGCTATCTTGAGAGCAATCATCTTGTGAGCCAGTGTAATCAATGTGATGTCCATAACCACGTTTATGTTGATGATCTTGTGTATTATAGGTGCTACCAGGATAACTCGAGGAATATACTTTTGAATTGGGTAACGGTGAGAAGTCTTGTGTTGCATCTATGGAGTGATTTTTTGTAATATACATGGAATTGCGTGTATCATCGTAACGTGTTACAGGCGAATCAATGCGTTGAAACGTCAGGAACTCTTTGTCGAAAGCGGTCATTGTTTTAGGTTTTTCACTTTCATAGAAAGCTGAAAAGTCATAGAGATCTTTGCATGAGCTACTCTTCAACCAAGACTCACGCTCGACCTGATCATAAATATTCTCCACTTCTTCTTCTTCTTCATCCTGCTCATCTTCGTCCTCTTCGTATGTATCGTCTTTATTAAATTGCGCTAACGCGGCCGAATACAAATTACCTGAAGAAATTTCAAATTCAAGTTTTTCAGAAGAAGTCTTAAAGCGATCAGCACCACCGACGACAACACCATGTTCTTCAACTGTAACCGTAACGGGTTTGCCAAATGTTAAATAGTTATGCGGTATATTTATAGTGGGACGTAAATTGCCAATCGAATGTGCATGATGTGTTATATAATGACTATCATATGAATCCACAGAATCTACACCAGACAACTCAGAGTTACGTGGCAGCGAGTGTGTATGATGACGGCGCACATTATTGCCAATGCCACTGCCACCGCCACCAACACCTAGGCCGGACGTTGAACTCTGTGAGTCCATTGAAGGTGTTAGATAATTTTCGGAATGTGTCAGTTTAGCACGCTCTACTGCTGCTTTAGTTGTTGTTGTTGCAGCTGTATAGCGTTTAGTACCAAAACCCGTACCGAAATATGATGATGACGAATCTGATGGATGATTCAAGTCATTATGATATTGATAATTTAAACTTGAAAATTCATGTTCCATATCGTAGGATTGTTGTTGTTCAATCATGCCCATTTGTTTGGCGCGCGTATATTGTAATATTGTCTCATCAATAAATTCATCACTAAAATGTTTTTCACGTATTTTGGATTTTGTTTTACGATTAACGGTAGCATAAATATCATTACGATCATTAAGATTTAAATTTTCTGAATTGGAAATTTTATTTTCAATTTTGGGTGTACTCTTCATCATGAAATCAGGATATTTATAATGTCCAATGTCGTTAATGTCCGTATAAATGATATTGTCTGTTTCGGTTTCGGTTGAGTTATTATTATTGAGTAAGCACTGTTTAGACATCGAATAATTCGTACTGCTATAATGGGCTTGTGTGACAATTTGTGATTGGGACTCCTGTGACTGATGTTGCTGATGATGGACATGATGGCCCGATGTCGCTGATACCATACTCTCCCGATTGGTGGTAGATGCTGTCAAGTCCGAATCCACTTCCTCCTCGACTAATTCCTCCTCCTCCACTTCCTCCTCCTCCACTCCCAAATCCTCCTCCTCCAATTCCAACTCCAATTCCTCCTGTTCCAACTCCATAGAGCTGCTGAGATCCACCGATAGACCCACTGTGTTGGTTGTGATAGTGTTGCTGTTGTTGTTGCTGCTGTTGGTGTTGTTGTTGTTGTTGTTGGTGTTGATGTGCATGAGCTGCGGCGATGCAGGGGCATACGCTTGGGATGCCACTGAGACTCGACGAGGGGTGCTGCTGCTGTATAAGTGGGACAAGTGGCTCAGACCTGCGCGCGCATACAAAAAATGACATCCAATGGCAGGCAATTAATGAAACAAGAAGAGTAAGTAATTAAAAGTTTTTAACTGTTTGTTTCGCTCTTTCTAAGCTTATCAATACAAACCATAATGTTTGAACCGAAAATCACCAAATTAAGCTCCATGCAGTAAATAATTTTTATTTTTGTTCATCTATCATGATCAATCAGAAACTCAAAAACACATAAATTGTAACTTTTAAAGGGAAAACGTAAAGTGTAAGTAATAAAGCGATATTATTCGAATATCAAATGATACTGATATTATCGCGTTTTTAAGACTTAAAGAAATATAATAACCATGCAAAAGTTTTTCAGTTGACATAATTTAACCTTTAAATTAAGATGATACAATTTTCTTGCTGCTCCAACTTTTACCCAAAACAATTCACACATTTATAAAAACCAGGTCAATTAAAAAAAATCACAATTAAAATAAGAACAGGGGAATGTAAATAAATTTGATTGAAATTTGATTTGTAGTAACATTAAAAAATAAGAAATCTATGCATACATATGTATGTATATCTTAAATAATATAAATATACATATGGGTAACAGTGGTGGGCAAACACGTGTCTTTAACTCTCTTTGCAAAGTAAATAAAAAAAAATTAAAATTCTTTTAATTTCTTTTGACTTTTAAAAAAATTTTTTTTTTTTTTGTTTTACTATATTTATTTTATTTTGTTTTATTTCTTAATTTTTTTGAATTCTTAATTTGTTTAATTAGTCTTTATTTTTTTTTTCTTTTTCTTAATATTTTTTTAATTTTTCTCTATTTTTTTTTTGTATTTTTCTTTATTTTTTATTTTTCTGTATTTCTTTTTATTTTTTTCATCTTCCTGCCCACCCCTGTTTTATAGAGTAAATTTAAAAGTACGTGTGTTGTATTTTTTCCTATGTACATACCTATATTGTGATCGCCTTGATGCGCACGAGCCTGATCTTGGGCGCGCATATTGTTGTGTTGCTGATTGTTGCTGTGATTGGGTGAAGTCCACGATCCCGGACCCTGAGGTGAGACAGAGCGATTCGAATTCATTTGGTCCATAGCCGCTGCCGAGTGGTGTTGCTGTTCCGCCGCCAATGTTGGCGATTCCGGAGCATAATTCTTCGTCTGATAAATCTCCACCTGGGCTGCTGTGACCTGTGTGTGAATAATAATGTATTATAATAAACGGTATTCGGATGACTGCAGTTGTTTTTATATAGTGCATTAGACCGGTTCGAAAGATTTTTTTAATTTAAAAAAATTAAAATGGTTTCCCGTTTTCTTCCACGGTCTAATAAGCTTCTAACATTGATTTTAATTACTTGAGAACGCGTGTGGTCTGTAGGATTGTCTTGTCGGCGATCCAAGGTATCCGCTGCCTTCTTCGTCTGAGAACGCATCGTCGAGGTGGTACATTGATTGCGATAATCCCAATCCGCTTTAAATGAAATAAATAAATATTTAAAAATTAGTGACTCCAAGAAAAATATACATATATTGTACAAATATTTAATAATAATAATAAAAATGTATTAATTAATTATTTGCATACAAACACAAAAGAAAAAGTTTGAAAACGAACTAAGCAAATATTGATAGTAGACAACAACAAAAACGTAAATTTTAAAACAATACAAACCAGTGTCAATTGGGAGTAAGGGATTGGCTGAAATGCTGGAGTTCACATACGTATGCGACTGACTTCGGCTACTAGCATTCAATGGCCCTTGCCGGAATGACTGTGACCTGCAGCAAAAGAAAAGACAAGAGGATACCACGTTTTTATTTGCATGCTAGTTTAAATTTTTTTTGTTTATTTAGAATTTAATGTGTTTTTTAACATTTTTTTTAAGCTTTGAATTAATTGTTTAGTATTATAATTGGTTTCATAACTTTTTTTTTTTTTTTTTGCACTTCAAGTATCTAATACCAACAGTGTTAGTAACGAAATTTTTTAAATTTAAAATTTTTATTGTTAATTTAAAAATAAAAACGCATATTGGTTTTTTAAATAATTTCTATTTAAATATAATTATTTTATATTTTTATAAAGAAATATAAAAACAACAAACTAAATTAAAATCCAATAACAATTCAAACTAGTACAAAAAAAAAATTAATAACATTTATAACAATAAATGAAGGATATACATACATATGTATTTTTTGACGAACATTTTGAAAGAAAGCTGTCTATTGGAAGAAAGGTAAAAAGGTAGAGCAGGCTACATTTTAAGTATAGACAGATAGATGGATATAGAAGTAGGCTGCACACGAGTCCAGTCTTTTAATGCTGTAAAAAAAAAAATCGAGCTCGGAAATAACGTTGACCCACAAAAATCACATTTTCTGTAGTTAAGAGGATCTAAGGCGAAAGAGAGTCAAAAAAACCTTTACTTCGAAAGTTAACTTCGAAAAAATTTGACTTCGAAAAAGTTTTAGTTGGAAAAATCTTAAGCCCGAAAAAATTGTACTTCGAAAATTTTTCGAAATTTTATACATTTTTCATTTTCAAATTCCTATATACGGTACGTATTTAAGAGGATCGAAGACGAAAAAGAGTAAAAACAAACCTTTACATCGAAAAAAAGTTAACTTCGAAAAAATTTTAGTTCGAAAAATCTTTAGCCCGAAAAAATTGTACTTCGAAAATTTTCGAAATCCTATGCATTTTAAAAACAAAATTTATTATCACGCAAATCTGAAAAGGTATGAAGTCATAATAGTGTTTTGATAATGAAGTTTATTGTAAGTTGCAGGTTACTGGAGAAAAAGAGCTCACGAACTTCCCATAAAATTTGAGCCTTTCTTAACTCACATCAATGAAAACATCAATGGTAGAATGCTGGGATTATATATTATCATTAAAGTCTACTTTTTAAAATTAATGCCATGCCTATAACTATTTTTCTGCAATATTTATGGGTTTGAAAGGGTTAAGGGTGGGCATTTAATTACATAACTTTTTTTTAATTTTTATTTTTTTTTTGTAAGTCTGTCATTCGAACAATAATAATAAAAAGTTTCGTTAAATTTACAAAATTACCAACAAAACCAAAAAGACAGAAAATAGCAACATCTAAATACTCAATACTGCTCTAATAAAAAACCACACACATAAAACATAAACTAAGTACACACAATTAAAAGCATTGAGCACAATTATGAGTCATTCCAAATAAAATCGAACAAGGCGAATTCAAACAAAAATGTTTAATTTATAAGAAATTGTAGTTTCGTGGCCTTATTCTGCAAATCGATTCAAAAGTTAAATATAATTTTTACTTTAAAAAAAAAAAAAAAATTTTTGAAAATCGTGTTACGGAACAAAAGCAATATAATAAACAATTTTTTCGAAAGTGTAGTACAAATAAAATGAACATAATTTTTAAATATGTACTACAAACTTAAAGCATTAAAACAGTAAATATATTTTGAATAAAATGGCAAGTAAATTAAATACGAAAATCCAAGTAAAATAAATAAAATTTAAATAAATAATATTTAGAAAATTTAATTTATTTTATAAATTTCATAAAACTTTGAGATAATTTGTGTTTAGTTTTTAAAAATTTGTATCTACGTAAAATATATTTAAAATACTTTTATAATTTCAACTCAAAATACGATTTTCTAAACATATAAAATAAGAGCTAAACCAGCTAAACTCAATTTTTTGTTTACTATCAAACTTTTTAAAATTCAAAAACTATTTAAATCATCAAATAAAACACAACTAAATGGAACATTTTGCTTCTAATATATTTAAGATAAATTGTTGCTCAAAATGCGCTTAATTTAAGAAATTTTGCAGAGTAGGCAAACAAGCAAAACCATTTTTTTATTTTTTTTTTTTTTTTGAGCGAAATGGCATGGAACTTTTACCGAAATATACTCTGCGAATCTTTTTAAGAGTATATCAAGTATTATTGTGGCTGACTAACATTTACTGAAAATCACTGAAGGAAGTTGACACCTTTTTATATGAGAAGAAGTGCCTTTTTGCGTCGCCTCTCGTCTTACATAATATGTCCGTAAGTGATTAGTACATAGCATTCAAAATATCTTAGTTGAGTAGGCGCTCAATACAAAATATTAGAAACGTATCTACGAGTAGGTATGTATGTATATGTGTTTGAAACGTTTTGTAAATTGTTTTGACTCTTTGCATACTCTGCAATTACAAAAAAAAAAAATAAAAAAAATACTACTTTCTCAATACGAAATTTACATACAAAAACACTTACAATATAATACAGAGATGAGATGATGAGTATGAAGAAAAATTAAAGGCATAACTTTTGGGGAAACAAATTTGTTTGTCAATCTAAAAACACATCTAAATATTTAAGCCAATTAATACATTTTCCAAAAAAAAAAAAAGAAATTTAAAAAATTTAAAGAATTAATGTACATATATACATACATATAAAAATTAAATGTTGATATTCTTGGAACATACATCTTTTCAAAAACAAATAAAATGGCTCAAAAACAAGAGAGAGAGAAATAAAAAATAAAAACAAATTTAAAAAATAAATTAAGACTTTTGCATATTATGTATCTTAGAAGTTTTTCGCTTAAAAACACAGTTAAAATATTTAATAACCAATTCGTTTTAAAATCCTCTTTTCTTTTCTGAGCTTTATACAAGTAATAAGTAAATGTTTTTACAGCCATTCCATTAGCTGAACAAAATTTTCAGTACTAAAGGCTTTTTTTTTTCAATCTTCTTTTTTTATTTTTTTTTAATATTTGTATTTTTTATTTTTTTTTTTTTGTTTTGAATAAAATAGCCGAGTGTTCACATTGTATGAACATTTTCACTTTACGTGTAACTTTCCGTTAAATTCATTATTCGCCTACATATGGTGGGGAAATCAATTTAATAGTGTTTTAGTTTTTAAAAAATATTTAATACAAAAATGGTTTGAAAGCAAATAAAAATTGAATTAACTATGTGTGTAATGCATTGGTGATGTTTGAACATTATTTGAAATTATTGTGAAATATGCTTTGATTTGTAATTTTGTTTGAAGCAAACTGAATACATTGAGAAAAAGTATGATAAATCAGCATAAATGAGTGCGTGAAAGTTTGAATTCTTTAATTTTTTCTTCGCCTCAAATGTGTATTTGTACAATAACACTATGCAACAGTTTACAGAGTATTTGTCTGTGATGGGATTGATTTCAATTTGGCATGGAATTCAAAATTTTGTTGTATTTTTAATGTTTTTATAGTTACTTCACTGCTCATTCAAAAACGTCAGATACGTTTTCGAAAATGACTCGGAGATAAGACGTACTGTCAACATTTAATTTTATCACAAAAAGGTTAATTTAATTTAAAATGCATATTTAATTAAATTCCAAGACTTAAATACGGTTTTATTCCGCACTTCTTTTGAAAGCTGTAAGAAAATTAAACTTCACTAGTGGTTTAAAACGAAATTCTATACTACGCAGGAAGTTCTTATGAGCCTAAAACAACTGTTGCACAGTGCACACATTTTGATATGTGAAATATACATTTGAGTTGCAATTAATTTTTTTTTTTAATTTTCCAATCAATGCGAATGCATGAACGCCATTATTCGCACAAATCATTTTATGTTCGTCGCATGAAAACTAAAAGAAAACTTAACAAATACATAGGAACATAAAAAAAGAGCTTAGTACTCACCTTTGGAAATTTTGACGTTTAACATAATTATCACGCACGAACTCAATAATTTGCTTTTGTGTTTTACCGCTATAGCTGTAAAAATAACAAAAACTTATGAAACTGTAATTTAATAAAAAGCATATGTATAAGAGGATGTTCGTTACTACGACAGCTGGATTTTTTTTTTTTTTTTTGAGTCCATATGATCGGTTATTACATTTTATCTATTACTAGAAGGACCCGGCAGACGTTGTTCTGCCCAAATTTAGGGAAAAAATCGCACGATAAATAAAAAAGTTTGGAATATTTCGGTCCCTGGTCCACTTCCCGGAAAAAAATTACCCCAAATTTTAGCAAAAGTAAAATACTACCTTTGTACCAAATTTGAAGAAAATCGCACCATAAATAAAAAAGTTTGGAATATTTCAACCCCTGGTCCACTTCCCCGAAAAAAGTTAACCTCAAATTTTAACAAAAGTAAAAGTCTACCTTTGTACCAAATTTGAAGAAAATCGCACCATAAATAAAAAAGTTTGGATTATTTCGGTCCCTGGTCCACTTCCCGGAATAAAACTTTACATAAACACTCTCCTGACTCCTACTGAGCTATCCTGTAAATATTAACAAAATCGGCGCTGTAGTTCCGGAGTCTATAAAATACATACATACATACATACATACATACATACATACGTACATACATCCTATTTTATATATATAGATTATAAATCGTTTTAAATCTTAATTGTCAAATTTATTAGTATTTCTAGCATGACCTGTTAGTTTTCTGTAACATCGATTGTTTTGAAAGTTATTCTTTCGGTAAAATAAAATGAAAAGAAAAAATATTTAATAGATGTTGTATTCGTGTGTCGGTTTTTAATGCTTCCAAGTTTTAAATACTAAGCTTAAATTTTTAACATAATTTAATACATTAATTGTTTGCTGTGAAACGGTTTTACAGATATTTTAGCGTTATACCGCGACTTTTATCGATTTATATGTACGTATGTTTTTCCAACTCTAATTAACATTTCGATGGCTGAACAGAAGAACAAACTTTTTAAAAAACGGCGTATCTCAGATCTTGTTCGAAAAGCGCCCCAATTTTAAATGCTTCCATACTTCTAGCTTCAAAATTTGTTTGAAAACGGCCTATCTGAGGGAAATATTCAACAGATCTTCAGTTCAGCTAGGGCGTTTTTGAGTCAAATGTACAGAAAAAAATTAAAAAAAAATTCTGAAACATCGCGTTTTAAAAAATATTTAAAAAAATTTGTACGTTTCAATCAGCAATCGATTTCTAATCTAAATTTATCTATTTATAACTTCAATTCGGTATTATCGATTTTCTTACAATATTTTAGTTGCTGCTATATACTATATTTACATACATATGTGTTACTTCACTAATTTCTTTTTAATATTAACATATTTACATCTCAACATTACTTTCGATTATTTGGATTTTCGTGACAAAACAATATTTTGAAAATCTCTAAAATTACAACTATAAAACCCCCACCTAGAAAAATCTCTTAAACCAGCTTGGAAAACAACGAACACCCTAATACATATTTACAACTAATTTTGAAACCAACCGGAATGAGCTACCACGTGATAAGACGCGCGCTTTACGTCTCGGTTGATTCTGCACAGCAGCACAACGGAAGAAACCATGATTTTCTACACATTTTTTCCAAAAGTTTTTACACTCATTACGACCCTCAAAGAAAAATTCCACAGTATCTTTGTAGTAACCCTGTAAAAGTAACAAAATAATAGCGATTATTTGATATGAAAATTATCGATGAAGTTTACTCACATATCCTTCAGGGTGTAATTTAACTAGGAATCGTTTACGTTTAAATGATATTTTTCGTATTTTTGCCCATGAGAAGGTATTGATGCGTGTGATATTTTGGAAAACGGCAATACCCATATGTGCTACAGCTAAATTGAGCGGAACACCCTCAACATCTTTTGCGGGATGCATTTTCATGCCAAACAATTCGCAACGTCTGGCCGTTTCGAGAAGATTCAAATCGGCTTCAGCAGGCGATTGACCCCTGGAAAACGTAAGAGAAAATTAAAAACAAATACATAAAATTAATTGTATTGTAGTTATTGTGGAAAAGTGTGCTGAGTGGATGGGTGGAGGACACTACTATCTACTAAATAATAATTAATATAGACAATAGAGTCCCCTGCTACAAATGCAAAGTTGCGAGGAACGAAAGAATTTCGGGATTGTGAAAGAGAGCCAACCAACCCAAAGGACTAGCGAGCTATTTCGTGAAGTTTGTGTATAGATATGCTTGTGCAGCTGTGTTCAATAAAATAGTAGTGGAATTAAATTTTATCTGTTTTTAATAATTTTCATTTAAAATATTTATAAAAAATTCCATTACAGAAACCACATTAAAATAAATTTCAAAGTTTGCACAAAGTTCAGGAAAATTAGTTAAACTTTAAAAATTGTTGATCGAAATCTTCAAAAATTTTTGCCGAATTTCTAGAAAATTTTTAAGTATGCAGTTTTGTAGACCAATTAATTTTAGTATAACATTGTGCAAGTTAGAACTCGCCCTAAATTTGCAGAATTTTTTTCCTGAAGGGTGTTAAGGGATTAATTTAGTATGGAAAAATATACCCAACATCCTTGACAAAATTCAGGGGAAATTTTTGGGTACTTTTAACTTGCACATTAACATACCCAAATTGAAATATGCTCTCAAAAATTTTCTAAAAATTCTGCCCAAAAATATTGAAATTTTGGTGTAAATTTTGAAAAGTTTAATTAACTTGCCTGATTTTTGTGTTAATTTTAAAATTTCTTTTAATGTGGTTTCTGTTATAGAATTTGCTATATTTTAAATGTAAACTAATTAAAATACAGCTTGTTTTTTATTTCGGCAAACAATATTCAATTTAATTTCACTACTATTATATTGAACACGACTGTGCAACAATGAATCGTGTTTCAAAGCATAACATAATAGTAAAGCTATAAGTTTCAAGGATTATGTCTCGCCAGTCAAGCTTACATAATTCAAACAACTACAACAACAACAACATTTAATACTTACACATGCTTCTTGTGATTTTCCATGATTTTACGTTGCATTGTTGCATCCTGATGTGGTACAAAACGATACGATGACAAATAGGTGTGATCAGGATAATCCTCAGGCACATAATCGCCACATGATGCTTGCACTATGTAACTTGCCATAAGAGCAGCGGTATTGTCATTACATTGTAAACTACCATTGGCCAAGTCGCGTTTGATTTGCAAACAAAAAAGATATCTAGAAAGTAGCAGAAAGATGTACATATGTATGTGAGTAAGTTAATATGTGTCTAATGGTCACATTAGGGTGTACCGTATTTGTGTGGAAACAAATTTTGGTTGAGATAGTAAAGAAAATTTTGTCTAGAAATGTTTATTGGGTGCAGGAAAATGTGATGTGATAAAAAAAATTTCAAAAACTTTTAGCAAAATTGATTCCAAAATGAGTTTTTTATAGAGATTATTTTTGTTGTTAACATAAAGTACACCCTAGCGCTTATACAAACAAACATACTTCCAATGCAAAATTTACATATTTAACTCATTTAAAACTCACCTTGTATACTCTTCTTCAAGTTGCGCTGGATCTGGTGTATAGAATTTAACGCAGAAACGTAGCACCGGATCGATGAGTGAGAGACCAACTTGTCGATTCAATGGCTTTTCAAGATCCAGCCAATATTTTGTGTGTGTCGAAATTTCCTGATACTCTAAACCAAAGTAATCGGCTTCCAGTAAATTCAATTGGCGGCAAACCTGCTCGAATAGTACACGTCCAAGTGCTTTGGCCTAATTTGTTGAGTACCAAATTTGTTGTTTTTTGTTGTTCATATTGAAATTGTGGTTGACGTCATTTTTGTGTCGGACGTACGAATAAAGAAAAGAAAAGAGAATAGATTGAAAATTAATTATTCAATTCAATTACTTTTATAGCGAGAAGTAAAAGTTTGTTTAACTTAATAAGTGTTACAAAACAAAAATTAAATTTTAGACGTGTTACTTTCTTTTAAATGTCAGAATTTTAGATGAATCATTGAGTTGGCGAGAGCGTAAATGACCTGTCATGCTAATTAAAACACCGCGTAAGCACCTGAGATGGGTGGGTAGATAGTAAATAGATAATTTTACTAGAATCTTATATGGCGTATTCAACTACTTCAAAAGCCGACTCGCTTTAAGCATTCTAACGTAAGCGTTTCAGGACCAAATACCCCGTGGATCCTCTCCTGGTTCATAATCCAAGGCCTTAAAGGTTTGATGAGAGACTTTAAAAGTGTAATCTTTGCTCTTCGAGAGAGTACTTGACACAATTAGTTATCCAGTCTAAGATTTTAAATTGGTAGCTATCAACAGTGATATAGCAGCCAAGGTGAAGATGAGCCGATTCCATTTTGGAGAACAGCAAATACTAAAAAAAAATTAAAACTCAACAGAAGGTGCGAAGCAATAAAGATCACGAAAATAATTATTTACCTCGCTAAAGGGTAATAATGCCCTATTTTTTTTTGGGAAATAAAACCCTTGGGCGTTATTGCACTGCGCGGTCTGAAAGCGCACTTCTGACTATATTATCTTTGGTTTCAACCAAGTTAAGTATTTTAATTTTTATAACTCTTTGGTCCGATGTTGGTAAGTATGAGAAGAAGAGGCAATCCGTGTGTCTGTTTGAACGCAAACTGCTGCCTCAGTTTTAGAGATGTCTTGATAAAATTTGGTATGCAGCCGCCATTTTGTATTATATTAATCATTTGTCGGAACCAAGAAGATCCGGACCAATACAGCTCCTATACAATCCATAGTTCCGATAAATGGGGTTTGGGCTATGTATATTTGAATAAACTGTTATAAGTAAGGCTCGGACGTGTATTCATGAAAGGTATAAAGCCTTCGACACAGCCGAAGACAACGCTTTCCTTACTTGTTTTTTATCAGATATCCATCAGTAACTGATGAAAAAGTATGCCAACATCAAAAGCGGTCGAACTGCCTGTTAACCCATTCACAATTCACAGTAGAACTAGCATCAATCAAACTTGCATCAATCAAAATCGCATCAATTTAAACGAAGAAAAACGAAGAAAATAAAAAATGCATCAAAAATAATTTAAATTTTCCAATGGTATCGCATTCATTAATGCCAACAAGCGTTGTTATCTGGCTATGACAATCTAGAACACAAAAGCTAAATGAAAATTATGAGTTGGTTAAATTAAACTATATTAAAGCTGTATAACCTAAAATGACCTGCAACAACAACTTTGTTGTAAATACTAAAACTTATTTGTATTATAACAACATGAATAAAATTAAAAAATTAGGCTAAATATAGGAAACATATATAAAGACGCCTAAATTTATGGTTTAATATGCAAATAAAGATTTTACATTTACGACCGGTGCGCGAGGCATCTTCCACCAAGCCACACCGTCAATTATTTATTCAAATTTATAACTTCTGCGAATGGCATTGTATGTAGGAAGAAGAAGACGAATTCAAGCATAATGTGTAGATATGTAAATGTACAGTAACTATTAGTGAAAGTTGTGACTACATAAATATTTTGGGTATGATATGGTTGTATGGACCGCTGATAAATTCTAAGCAGACCCGTTAAATAATGATTATTAATCGTAATGATTACCAGTTTGATTGATTATTTTGCTGAGAATCCATTCAATGATTGGTTACCATTACATTCAATTTCTAATGATTACTTTCCATTTAATTAAAATATGTTAAAAAAAAATCATTATTTCTCACAATTATTACAAATAATCAAAAAAAATCTAAAGTACCCGATAAACAATTTTTGATTATTGTTTTTCATTTAAATATATTCTTTTGATTATTTGTCTTTTTTTATTTTTTGTGGGCATTTTTTTATTTTTTTGTTTTTTTTTTTTTTTTTAATTTTCATTTTAAATTTTTTTTTAAATACTTTTTAACATTTTTTCATTTCACATTTTACTTTTTTTTTTTTTTTTTTTTTTTTTGATTTTTTCACATAACGGTACTACGTAACGGCGCAAAATAATCGTGTTAGATATAGAGTTCCATATATGAAAGTTCTTAGGTTGAAAAGAGGAATTGATTAAGGCATGTCCGTCCGTGTACACGATAACTTTAAAACTAGTAACTAGTAAAAATTTAGATATTTGCATGGAATTTTGCATAGAGGTTACGGATGATAACCACGCCCCCTTTTTCGATATCGAAAATTTCGAAAATCACATAAATTAACATAACTTGCTATTGAAAATGGACGAAATCGGATGATAACCACGCCCCTTTTTCGATATCGAAAACTTCGAAATCACATAAATTAACATAAGTTGAGTAAAACTTGAGATATTCGCATGAAATTTGGTACACAGCCAAGGCAGGTTGGTGTTTAAAATGGGCGAAATCGGATGATAACCACGCCCCCTTTTTTGTTATAGACAATTTCAAATATGATTCTAGGGCCTATATCATTGCCAAGTCATGGTATTTGTATATCGTTCTGAAAACTAACGCTGGGTATTTAATGTTCGGTTCACCCGAACTTAGACTTCCTTACTTGTTTTTATTGTTTTTTGTTGGACTATCTTTTTTTATTTTTTTGTGATAATTTTGTTTTGTTTTTTGTGATTAGTTTTTTTGATTTTTTTTATTGTATTTTTGACTTATTTTTTGATTATTTTATTATATTAGATTTTTTGTAATAATCGTGAAAAATCATAATTTTTTTTTAATTGTAATCAATTCATAATTGCCAATCAAAACAATCATTACCCATTAAAAAATCCGTCTAATCAATTGATTAGGTACTAATTACTAATCAAATTAAATAGGTCTGATTCTATCAGGATGCATCTGACATCATTAGCGATCGTTTTAAACTTTTTTTAAATTATTTTTCAAAGGACAATTTATTTTTTTCACAAGGTTTTGTTGAACTGTTAACGATTTATATAAATTGTCCCATTTTAAATGTGACTGACTGTATGCCCACAAGTATAGAAGTGAAAAGCAGTATATAAAGCGTGCTATGGTACATATTTATAGCTTTAAACCGCCACAAACTACGCGTGCCAACAACACTAAAAGAACCGGCCAAACAACTCCCGCACTGTAAAAATTTCATTAACAACTGTAAATACAGGGTGTTCGAACAGATTCAAAACCTGATTTGTAGAATTAAGACAAGTTCAGCCAAATCGTTCAATTTGACCTTTCCAACAAGACGAATAAAATAATTGGAAAATTCTTCTTCTAAGGCACATCAAATCGAAAGAAGTTATAGCTTCAATACATACTTGACTACGTAGACACCCTGTTGCCAGCATAAAAATTAGCTTTCTAAAATTAGAAATATGCAGAACATTGACTGCATTTGTGTATAAATATTTACATACAAAATGTCACATCAAAATCACACCCAAGAGCAATATCGCTTGGTTGGCCGTGACTATTTACTCTCGCCACATCGAGCCTATTTCGCTCATAGATACAAATTTAGCAACTCAGTCACGTAGAAATTGTGTAAACACTGCAATAATTTTTTGCGGGAGAAATGCATAGTACGTAGAAACTATATACGAATGATGGACGAAAGTGGAACTCAGTAATAGAACGATATAAATTTATTTGTTGGTTTGTTTGAGTAGCAACAAAAACACTCCCCGATGGTTCTGTGAAAATCTATTTATGAAACATTGGTGAGTTGGACTGACTATCTTTCAGCTTTATCGACTTTACTGGAGGTGTTCGAGCTTAATCTCATATAACTCTTTACAATATTTTATTTGTATAGAATGAATGCCTGTTTTTCCCTATCTCCCATTTCTTTGGAATCAAATGGAAGTGAAGCAAGAAAGCCTTTGCTGAAAAAATGGAGATTTAGCCAAATTAAACACCAGAAGAAAGTTTTTTCTTTGAATAACTTCTAACGAACTATCGACAAACAATTGACGCGTCCTTTTTTTTTATTGCCATTAGTGGGTGACAGATACACAAAGCTTGCCGAATGGCCTATCTAACTATACATACATATATTCGTACTTCAAATTTAAAATTATTCACACCTGTTAAATTTGATAAGCAATTAGTTATTAATTGATTAGACAGATTTTTTAATTGGTAATGACTATTTTTTTGTTTTCAAGAAAGGGCAATCATAAATTGATTACGATAAAAACAAAACAAAAAAATTACGATTTTGTCGATTAAAAAAAGAGAAAATATAATCAAAAATATGAAAAAACAAATTAAAAATTATACAAAAAAATTGTGATTTTTTACGAGATTTTTTTTTTTTTTTTTTTTTTTACGGTTATAAAAAAATCCAAACAAAATTTTTTAAATCCAAAAAACCAAAGATAAGCAAAAAAAATTCAAAATAATCAAAAAAAAATTCAAAATAAAAAAAAAAATTTTAAAAAATTTAAATGATCACGATCTCAATGATTATAATCAGAAAACAAATCAAATAAAATCGATTATTAAAATATCAAAAATAAAAACTTCAAATAATCCAAAACCTTTTAAAAAAAAAATATCGAAAAGAAATCAAATATAATTAAAGAAATCAAATAAAAGCATTAGTTTTTACGGTTATTAAAAATTTTCAAAACAATAATAAATCAAAAATAATCAAAACAAAAACTTTTCTTGATTATGGCACCATGTGACACAAGATTAATGTTCCGGCTGGCTTACGTAAGCTACCCTGTTTCAATCCCTTTTACCGATTAAGTAATTCCACCACATTCAGATTGAGATTCTGATCGCCTTACACGACAGGCATGGCAGTTTTCATACGGGTTACTACTCTTACTCTGAGTGGCTTAATTAGGCATCCAGCAGTACAGGCACACCCGAAGCTTATTAAACTATTCCATGAGATATACCTACATACATGCCATCAATTGCAACTAGTGTAATTACATAAGTACATACAAGCATATATGTACATGCTAATATACCCACTTGCATATACATACATATGTACATATGTATTTATGTACGATCTAAGGATTTCTTATTTAGAGAAGTTTTGTACAAAGTAAATGTCAAAATTGTAGTTGCATACTCAACAGCAACAACAAATCATACATTTGCCTAGGCAACATATATCCTTGATGACATTTTCAGTCCACAGCAAAATTTACAAATAAAGCAAAAAGAAAAATAACTAAATTTATTATATTTCATTCAAGTGGAAGTGAAGTGCAAATGCAGAAATGCACACACACAACTACATTAATATGAGTCAATCAGTGATGTGAGATGTCGAGTATTTAACGAAATTATTATGGTGAACAGTTTCGGTTATATACAGTTGTGTGTAATATAATAGTAGTGAAAGTACAGTGGATATCGTTCAAAAAAAACTAAGAAGAAGCTGTGGACCATAATCATAGTTCCCTCTCCCTTCGGAAACGCAGTCATATTTTTCAAAAATTGTGGATAACAAAAAATTTCCCACTTCACAAAATCCTGGATCCGCCACTTATACGAACTGTATAAAATTTTCCACCATATCAAATTTAATTTCGTTCATGCGTTGTATGAAAGAAATCAGTCGAAAACCACGACGATAAAAAATTTTGAAAAGTCAAGGAGAAATTTTAAAATTTTCAGTTGCGTTTGTTTTAAGTGACGGACCGCTTATGGTTTCAAAGTACTCGAAATTACGAATATTCGGTGCAGCGCATCACTAACGCAAATGTGCACAGTTGTTTATCTTTGAATGAATTTTAAAATAGGCTTTGGAGGGATTTCTATGGCTGTTTACTTGCATTCAATATCACTTGTTAAATTCAAAGCAAACTTTTTAGTTGGAACAAGGCAGTTAATCTAAAAGGAATTACTTATTAATGCATGCATTCCTGCACCAAGAACTAGACGAGAAAAGCTACACAAAATACGTATGAAGTGGTATGAAAATGTTTTTCAAACACTACCCGGTATATACCATGCAGCGAAGCACCAAATTTGTCAGGCAAAACAAACTAGTGCACAACTAGTATTTTCTGACTAATAATAAAGTAGATAGTTCGTAAAGGACCAAATATGAATGTAACAACAATATTTCAAAGGTTTAGAGAGACCTCTGCGAGTATTTAAAATATTTTGATATATTTTATCATTCCTTTTTTTATTTCTTTTGTGTAGCTTGTTTAGAAAAAAAAAAAAAAGTTAATAAAAAACCAGTTTTCCCACTAGTTTGCTTGGAATCCATACTTTTTATAATATAGTTTGCCTCTCCTTGGTTTGACTACAGGGTAAGTATTACTCCTTTACATAAGTAGCATGACCGACGGAGCATAGTCGAATGCGCTCTGTAGGAGCCCTAGTGCTTGTCAAACTCTCACAAGGAATGCAATAAGACCATTGAAACTTAATAAATTCACTCGAATGGACAGGTAAAGACTTTTAGTTTTGGTGTGAAAGGAGACGATACTTCGAAATAAAATACTGACTTTAAACAGCCTACCGAGAAAGCTTGCTGAAATTAAAGTCTTATAGTTTTGGTAGCGTCTTTACCGGAACATTTGATATCCACGAAGAGTCTTTACATTAATGCGTAATGCTTTGTCATTACTAATCGGCATGATACCGGCTTGATAGATTATTTTCCTGAGAATCCATTACTTTAAATTTTTAAAGATTATAATCTAACTTTTTAATTAAAAATTATAAAAAATCATAATTTTTCACGATTATTTAAAGTAATCAAAAGTAATCAAACAAATTTATTTTTTGACTATTTTTTTTTTGTTTTTATTTTCTGTATATTTTTTTATTTTTTATTTTTTTTTTTTTACTTTTTATCTTATTTTTTTTTTTGTTTTTTTATAACATTTACATTTAGTTATTATTTATTTTATTTTTATTTTTTCTATATTTAAATTTTTTTAATTTTGTTTAGTAAATTTTTTTTTTTTTAATTTAAACTTTTTTTATTTTTGTTTTACTCTTTTTAATTCTTTTAATTGTTTTAATTTTTTATTTTTTTTTTTAATTACATTTTTATTTACATTTTTTTAGTAACATTTTGTTTTAATTACATTTTTTTTTTAAATTTTTTTTTATGAAATTAAGTTATTTTTTATTTCTTTTTATTTTTTTAATAATCGTAAAAAATCATGATATTTTTTTGGTTTTTTTAAATTGTTATCAACTTATGATTGAAAAAAATTAAATTAATTATTACCAATTAAAAAATCCGTCTAACCAGCTGATTACTAACTAGTGTAGAGTAATCACGCATATGCATAGTCCTTATACAATGTGAACCACTTTTCCCATGACTACCAAGAATGTGGAAAACTCTGCCCTATTGCATACGGAACTCTTATAACAACAGTTTTTGTCTTACTTTTTGTTGTTGTTTCTGTATCAATTAAAAAAAAACTCGCATTATAAAGTTAGGCGCATCCACAAACAACAGCTTAATACGCCATGTGTCAACTGCAGCGCGTCAAGTGACACTTACCGCGGAGCTTTATGTCAAACCCTTAAATGAAAATGCGTCTCTGTTACTGGGCCTACCTAGTCGTACAGTCAATTTAATTTGTAACTTTTGTCTTTTTGAAGAGCAGAACAAAATTTCATTTGACAACAATTAATTCTATCTGAATAGCTGGTCTAACAATGGCGCCAACTACGTAGCTGCAGTTAAATTAAAAACAAGAAAAAGAAAAACAAATTGCGGTTTATGTAGTTAGAGAAAAGAGCGACAGGAGCACTGCCTCGCGGTGACATTTTGTATTGTTTTCAAATTGAATAAATGGTAACAAAAGAGCGTATCGCATACACTGCAGAGGGACTAAAGAAAGTTCGGTGCAAGAAAAGTGGGAAAACGTCATTAGTTGTGCAAAGGAAAGAGGAAAGAGAGCCTTCTGAGTCTAGTACACCTGGTACAGGCACGTAGGTATAGGCTTATAACAGACTGATGTGTATTCCGGCTACATATATCTAGAGCAGGGCTGAAATCTCTTGGACTAATTTTCATATATCGTATGATAGGAATTTCAAATAAACATTAATAGACGACGAGTCTCAACCATTCTACCTATTTCTACTTAATTTACCAGTGGTCTGCTTTTGGCGAGACGTAGACCCTTAATATTTTGGCTGAGATACAAGAATCCAGTAGATCTTTTCAGCGGAGCTTTTAGGACAACGCCCAGAGCCTTGTATGTCATGCTAGATCTCTTGGTCTTAAACTTCTGAAGCTCTTAAAAGTCTTTTTTAGAGACTGGTTCATAACTTTACTGCAGTGAAGATCCCTAAAGCTGCGATATCCAGCATCTTAGGTATGTATCCAGTACGTCAGTGTAAGTTAGAGTAGTTAAACCCAGCGGTGGGCTTAAGAATATACATATAAAAAAAACTTCCACACAGAGTGACTGTTATAAACGAGTTAGCGGCTTTAAAATTGATTAAATTGAATTAAACACCCATCCGCTGTGAAATTCTTTTGCAATTCACCACTACGACGACTAAAAAGCAGACGTTTACATCTTCACAACTCACTTCGTTTGTCATGTAAAAAACAAAAAGGCAAAGAAAGCTTTCGAAAAGTAAAGGACATAAGCCCATCTAACACTAACTTGAATGTATGTATGTGTGTATGTATGTTTGCACGAGCAGAGACGAATAGCCCACGGCAACTCCCACATCAGTGTCTTTCTCTATTTTCACACTATTTGTCTTTATCCAAGCACCTTGATATAACTCGTACTTGTGTGCATGCGGTGCCAGCATTTAAAAGACGTTACAAGGTAAAAAGTTGTGTATGAAGAAGAAAAGCTTAACAAAGAAAACAATCTCCTTCCAAAAAGAAAAAGTTTTCTAGCATGTTCGTACGGGACTTCATTGTTTACTTCGTCCACATTCAACGAATGGCAAAAAAAGGAAACTTAAATATAAACTTAAAATAAATAAATTCAAATGGTAAAAACCTAAACGAAAAGCTTTACCCAAAAGCGTAGTACACCGTGAAGTGTGTTGTTGTATGAAATTTTAATTGCTTCAATGTAAACATAACCATATATAGCGGTATTAGGTATATGTCTATAGTATTAGGTGTATGTCTATAGGATTAAGCCATGTATATACATACATACGTGTTGGCCTCTTTGTTTATAATACAAAAAAAGAAAAGAAAGAAAGAAGAAGTTATATTTAGGTACGCAGCGGTGTAGCCGGGCGTCGCTTTAAAGTACACGAAGAAAGCACCAGACGGAGTTTTAATTTTAAAATGTCGAACATTTAATTTTAATTTTATTTAATCAAGGTTTTTTCTCTCCAAACTTGAGTTTGAATTTTTTTGTTTGTTGCCACAGCTACGCTTTGGTTTGTGAGCAAAATAGTTGACACAGGGTGAACTTGCAAAACATAAAAAATTTCTTTATACCACCAAACAAACTTAATTTTTTTTCCATGAGCGACCCTGTTACTTTTCATTTAAGCTAAAAGACTATGACAGGCATGATATGATGTTTATTTTAGAATCATGTTTAAGTAAATAAAACTTTATTTTAATTTGATTATGATTATGAGATAATGTCTATATACTGAGCACGTCCACAACAATTTTAACGGAAGGCTTGTGTGCAATGGTTTGTACCCAGAAGATTGTTTGCTCTCCCTAATAGGGGGGATGTTGTGTGTATTGAGATGCGAATAAAACTTCTTTCGCATTTAAAAAAAAAAACCTTGAGAGTTCGTATGCTGCCTCACTCGTTGAAATGGGTGACTCTATTACGCTCCGCTGAAATAGACAACTAGAGGGAAGTGATCGCGGAGTCAGCAAAGACGAAGCAGTATGTGTGTAAGTTTATTCCTTGGGATTGAGATTTTTATTCGGAAACAAATTTACTTAAAAATATTTCTGAAGATTCACTTACTCTTTTTAGTATAAAAAATATTTATATTTCCTTTATATTTCCTTTAAAGTTCTAAAGACAAATTTACTTCAACATAAGCTTTGGCTTAATAATGCCAACACAAACAAGAGAGAGATGAAATAATGCTTTAAACACTGAAATTTACAATTCCTAAATAAATTCTGCTCTAATTGTGCTCCTTGGGAAAACGACACAGCCGCACCCTTTTCATAAACGTGAAAATAAATATTAGAGATGTGAGTATTGAAAAATCGGTATTGGATAAATGAACTGTCATCCGTAAATGTTGACGTCCCGGAACTGCAAAATTTATGAAATGTGGAACAATAGATCGACAGTTCAGATTTTTATTTGAATTTTCCGTCTAACGACAGCCGAGAGTATCAAACTAGGTACTGAAGATGATTCGGCTAGAAATCATCCCTACTTGAAATGCCTTGATTGATAGTGTGAAAAACGACCGGGGCATTTTACTGAACTAGAACTAAAGTGGAAATAAATAAAACTGATTCCTTACTACAATCTACAATCCCCAGCTTGCTCAATTAACGGTACCCAGATCTTTAACCCCTTACAGACTTTTACCAACTTGTATGCAGCAACGACTGAAAATTGCATACCTACAGTCATCTCCAGAGGATGATGCAAAGTACTAAATTTCGCAGGCCGCAATTCGAATTGAGAATGTCATAGCAAACTTTAGTGTAGTGCTCTAAAAGAGTTTTTGGCAAGTATCCAATCTTTCTTCGCCAAAAAAATTATAGCGACAAGGAGTTAGGTAACACAGCATATACACCATTTGTTATTAAGCCGCTTTGTTGGCCGACCACTAATATCACTGTGCCGGCATTATTTTTTTGAATTTGTGTGTTCTTTTACATGGATATGTGCATTGGGTAGGGTTGGTTGCTATTTTATTTTTTGGCTGTAAAAAAGAATGTGGATAGGCGCATTAGACTCAAGGGATAAAAGTCAATAAAGCGTATGTAGCTCTTTAAAGGATATAAAAGAAGAGGGAGAAAATATAGATCTCCTAGATATAAAACTACTGACATATTAAAGTCAAAAAAAAAAAGTTACAATAAAAAAAGCATCTTGTCTCTTCTTGAAAGGTTAAAAAAAACCCAAACAAACACTTTCAACAAAAAAAAAATGTCCAACTTTTTTCGATCCGCCCTAATGCTCATAGCGCATAGAACATATTTCTACAGAATGCTTTGCCTGCCTGTATTCTTTTTGCCAAAATTGAGACTTTACTCTCGTACAATCAACATATTTGTATGTGAGACGGGTTTCGATGTTGTTATTGTAGGATCCGAGCTGTGATGTTTCGAAGAATTAGGACTGTTGGAAATACACAAAACAATAAAATTGTGCTTCAAAAATTCAAGTAGTACTCGCAGAACACTCCAAGTGGATTTCTGACGTTACTGTAGGAAATAATAGTCCTTAGTTGTGCATGAGGTCAGCCTGTTTCCGTGCTCTGTTTGACTATCATGAAAACATTCAGGCAGCTGTACGCAATCTTTTTCAAATTTATAACCGAAATTTAATATATAATCATCCCACTCAAACTAGTACTTTCCTACAAAATCGTTCCGAAAGTAGTCGCCATTCACTTTTAATATATAATTAAAACCATAAATAAATTAAACAAAAAAGAGAATTAAAGAAAACGTCAAACCAGACTTATGTTAGATTATCGACTAGAACTGGATATGGCACAAATATCTTAAATGAAATCTTTAAATACTGAGAATGATAGAGCACTACTACTACATATTCACATAGTATATATGTACATGTGTAAATACGTTTAATTATGTATATAAACTAAAACTACATAGCCACATCTTCTGGCTGTGAATGTGGAAATCAAAAGCAAGAGAATTGAGTTGTGCAATTTTTTTTTACTTCGCCAGGGTCTACGACCGCTTTTTGGCGCTTGTAATTATAACGTAAGATATACATACGTACATACTTTATTATGTACTGTAGATTTGACTATTCGGTAAGAATTTGGTAAACTAAGAATCATATAAGGACAATACTATCATCATAACACATATACTACAACCAGAGCTGTTAAATTCGGATTACGATTAGCAATCAATTAGCTGAAATTTGAAAATTAATGGTATTGATTACATAATTCTCTTTTTAACAAATCCTGATTATTAATTAATTATGATTATAAATAATCAACAAGTAATTAAGATTAGTTGGGATTACGAGAAAATAATCAAAAATAATGAAAAGTAATCAAAGAAATAATTGACTATTTTTGATTATTCTTAAAAAATTTAGAAAGCTCATCAATTAGTAATCGTGCGAATCTGAAAATAATCTTGATATAATCATTACTTCACCATTCAAAAAAAAGAATCTAATTACTAATTATTATGATTAGTAATCATTATTGAATCGCTTTGGCTACAACTAATTACAATGAAGCTGTTTGAACAATGCTATCAACTCCTCTCTTTGCAAAACCTTAGAGCTTATTAGTAAAAAGGAATCGAACTCAAAATATACGGAGTACGTAATTTAGGCATACAGCACAAAGTACTTGGGAGTCATACTGACAGCTAAGTAGCCCAGCAACATTTAAAATGTTGGGCTATTATAGAAATTTTAAGCAAAAATTTTAGCTAAAATGAAAAGTGAGAGGTTCTCCTTATGAAACAAATGAAGTTGGTTTGTGGTATCCATGTGTTCCATAAGGAAATTTAAAAAAGTTCTCCTAAAATTTATTGTTGAACAATGTAAACTTCCATCATCTCCAATACTGGAAACATCCGAAAACTTCTATAACAATTTCTTCTTAAGCAATGTATGTATCGATTATAAACTCTCAAATATCAAAAATAGTTAAAAGTTTTTTTTTTTTTTAAATTAAATGTACTCGAATATTTGTTTTGTAAAGCAAGCGACACTTACCTGCACTTGAAACATGGTCACCGAATCATCCAACATTTGTATGCGTACTGTCAGTTTCTTGCCGCCTCGATGTCGTGGCGTTGATGGTGTACCATCGACACCAGATGGTGTACTCAACGAATGAGTCATACGTCCGCTTGGCATGCCAACATCTACGCCACCAGCGCCACCACCGCCACCACGAGTCGCTGTACCCATATCGGCTAGTGACATTTTATAGACCAAAATTTTTAAATTTTCTCAATAAAACTTTTTTTTTTATTTTGTGTGTAGTGCAAGATTTTGACTACTTTTGTATGATGTTTGGTTTTGTTTTTATTTTGTTTGTTTTATTTTTATTTATTTTGTTTTTTTTAAAACGCGCACTCAATTTTGTTTGTTTTATTTTTTGTTTTTTACTTCTTATGACTTTAGTTGATTAGCGTTTTAATTTGAATTGTTCTATTAAAGTAGCAATACATAATATACCATAGACGATAGTAAATATTTGCGTTTATGAACTGAACAAACGCATTAATACAATCACAAAATGACTTACAATAAATATAAACAAAACGGAATTTATGCTTCCTATTGCTACTTAAGTAAACTTTAAAAATTAATGTACTATTTTACAATCATTTAGCCTACGTATTGCACCATTTCTTCACATCGATCTGGAATTATTTTCACTTTTGCTTTGCTTCATTTCTCGAACGAACTCTCACTGGTTTGTTGTTTATTATGTATTGTTTTTTTTTTTTTTGGTTTTTTAATATTATTTACATTTAATTTGGAATGAATGTAATGTGGGCGTCTTTCGTAGTCGCTTTTAAGTCGTTTGGTTGTTTGGTTTTTTAGGTTTTGTATTTTTTATCATTTTTATAATCAATTTTACGAGTTTGGTAATTTCTTTTTAATCTATTTTTAAAATTTCTTGTCGGATAACTGTAGCTCGAAGAAATATATGTGTTTCGTTGTAAGTCCGTTTCGTTTTATAAAGATTTAATATCTTTCCGTTTTGGCATACTCTGATATCATTATTTAGATTCTCCTCCATAACTTGATGTCGGCAAGCGTATTTAGAATCTGTTCGATAGATGGCGCGTTGAATTAAAGATGTTTAAATTCTGCGCAAAGAAAAAAAAAACAAAATTATTGTTAATTGTTTAAAGCAACTTAATTGGTATATGAATATATTTTAAGGGATGAAGAAAAAACTTAAGATGAGACTAAATTATAACTACAAACATTTTAAAACGTTCAAACAAACTAACTAGTCTTCGCAACAAAAATATATTAACTCAACCCGGAAAAGAGCTGCTAGCATATACCATCTTCGCAATCTTACTTTGCCATATGTGATTACACTCGCATTTAAAGAAATATTATAGAAATGTGTACCATCAACACCACATAAGCAAAAGCATCATTTGGCCAGTCAGCAATGTCAACCGGACCAAGCCGTTGCCTCCATCTTTGGAATCATTCGTTGACAACTTAAACCCCTCATCTCTCTTGTACTTTCTGCTTTAGTTGACTTTTGTTGTCGGCATCACAGCAACGAAAACTCTTATTCAAGATACTTCAGTATGATGGAAATGCCTTTAGCACGCCTCATAAGAATTGTGAGCTTGCAGCAAAAAGGGTGAAAACGGCAGCCACATTACATTTATGCTTATTAATAGAATTTTGGGTACAACAAATAAAAGACAAGCGGCGAATTGTTTTTTTATGCGCTGCTTTAAATAACTCATATAAACAAATGAGTGGAACAGTGTTCGTAGTACTGAATTTCGATTCGATATTTTAAACATTGAAAATCGGAGTAAGCAACTAGTACAATGAGTACTAATAAGAGAAGTTCCAAAATTGGTATTTTTTTGATAAACTCATAGTATTGGTTAGACAAATTTTTAAATTGGTAATGACAATTTTAATTATTTACAAGAGAATTGATCACAATTTAAAAAATAATCACAAAACATACAAAAATAAATAAAAAATAATGAAAAATAAATAAATAAATAAAAAAAATAATAATAAAAACAATTTATAATAAAAAAAAATTAATAAAAAATCTAAATTAATAAAAAAAAATCAAAAATAAAAAATTATGAAAAAAAAATAAATAAATAAAAAAAAACAAGTTAATAATAAAAAAATGTAATACAAAAAATTTATGAAAAATTTAAATTAATAAAAAAAAATCAAAAATCAAAATTAAAAAAAAATAAAAAATAATCAAAATAGCCAAAAATAATGAAAATAAATTAAAAATAATCAAAAAAAAAAACATAAAAAGAATCAATTATAATAAAAAACAAAAATAATAAAAAATTATTAAAATATAACCAAAAAAAAATCTCAAAGTAATCAAATATGTAGTCAAAAAAAAAAAGAAAAATTAATCAAAAAACAAATAAATAAAACGTCGAAAATAAATTTAAAAAAAAAAAAAAAAAAAAAAAAAAAAAAAAAAAAAAAAAAAAAAAAAAAAAATAACTAGAAAAAAACGAAAAAAAAACAAAAATAAATAAATAATACTCAAAAGTAACTAATAATAAAAAACAAAAATAAAAAAAATTTAAAAAAAATGTCAAAAATTATAGTTTAAAAAAAAAGTTAGAAAACATCAAAAAAAAAAAAACAATTTAATCAAAAAAAAACCTTTTGATTACTTTTGCTTATTTTTAATAATCGTGAAAAGTCAAGATATTTCTTTTTATTATTTTTCAATTCATGGAAAAATAATCATTAAAAATGTAAAGTAATGGTAATCAATCACTAAATGGATTCTCAGAAAAAAAATCAATTATTACGATTGGTAATCATTATTAGCCCGGTCTGACGCCTCGTGGTTAGTGAAATGTTTACCACATTCAGACCAATCCATGCATTTATAAACTAAAGTTCCTACAGAATTTTAATGAATTCTAAATTATCGAAGGAATTAAATACAAAACGGTTTGGAAAGCTTCAAACGGGGAAGTTTTCGGGATACGAGTATAAATCTGCTGAAAAAGTCCGAACTCTGGCATGCCCTGCGCAGCGTGTGTGTATGATCTGTTTTATGAGTTCCCAACATTTTACATATACAAAAACTCTATCGATGTGGCAGCTGTGTACGCTGTACTGTTATTGCTGATGTTGCATGGCTTGATGTGCAACGGCAAGTGTTGAAAAACATTCAACTTGTGCTACACTCACTGACTTATGTTTATCTTATTTGCATTGTTGAGTAACTCTGCTGTATATTTTAAACGAATTCCAACAAACGAAACATCTTAAGAAATTGTTCAGACAAAGCCGTGAAGAAAATTAAGAATAACAAATCATATTTCAAAGAAAAGACAACAATGCGGCAAAACAGACATAGCTTCAAAAACTTCGCCATGCCACGAATTGGGCTAAAAAAAAAAAGTTCGAAGTTGTGGAAAAACTCAATATATTCCCATAGTACAGTGTCCTACAAAGGAAGCTACATATTAAATACAGTAACGGCGCCTGTACCACCAAACTTAAAAATAAAAATATAAATGAAAGAAAGTCCTTCTAATAAAAAAAATCTAAGCTTGAAATATGTCTATAAGGGCAATTATGGCATTTTGTCCACTTCCAAACGATTTACTCAATTAATACAGTCAATTGACACCAATATGCAAATTTAATGGCAATAATTTCAATTAACAGTATGTAAAGCTTTTGTCACTAATGGCCTAACCAATTTCGCGCTCATGCCATTAGCAATCTACAGCCCCTAATGCGAATATATCATCAACTGTCAACTGTCCATATTTGTACACTTGATTAAGTATACAGAAACGACAAACATTAGCCATTGATCGCAGCTGAATTTCCATTATTTAATGCTTCCAACTCTTTAGCTGTCAATTTAGTAATCCATACTTATATATTTATGTATTTATTAAGATTAAAAAGTAGGTCTAAAATCATCTTGCAATGCAGTGGACAAGTTCAAATGTTATCAAACATTATTGTTGGGAGCTAATTGTGAAAGCAATAATGTGGAATCAAATGGATCAACAATTTCGAAAGCTAACATAAGTGTAACTAATTGAGTTTAGGGCTGCCAGCTGTGAAACAAATTTCAATTTTAGAGATTTGATCAAAAAGAAAAATTAAATGTTAGTTAGTTTCACATCAAACTAAAATGGCCCATAATCACAGTCGTTGCTTAACACGCGTTTTAATTAAAATCTATACTTAACTTAAAATCACATTTAAAATGTTGTTCAATCATAGTCGTAATAAACAAAGATTTTAGCTAAAATTAAAAGTAACAAGGACCCCCTCATGAAAAAAAATTAATGGTATGAATAAATGTTTCATGTTTTCCAAGGTCACCCTGTGTCCACTATTTTATTCACAAACCATAGTTATCATAGCTGTGGCAACCAGCGATAAAAGCCAAACTCAATTTTGGAGTAAGCGCTGTGATCGCAAAACTAAGGACACAAACCGTAATTTTAAATTGCTAAAATTACATTTTCATTGTTTTAAAATTAAAACTCCGTCTTAAGCAACGAGCACGGGCCAAAATGTATTTTAAAATGAAATGATGTTCCTTTTAGAATCATGTGATAAAACTCTATTTTGATTAAGGGCCAACATATTTGAAACAAACATAATTAACAACAATAAAAAGGATTTACCAATAAAAAAAAAAGTTCTAAGAGATTAAGATGGAGCTTCTTTTCCAATTAGTTGTGTGCCTTTTTTTCACATAAACTTTCGAAAAAAGCTAACTATTTCGGTACTTGAACCAACTACCTTTCAGTACAGTAGGACAGTACACTACCCATATACCACGTTAGACCATTCTGATCTAGTACGAATCGACCCCAAACCGTTGATTGACAAAAATAACAACTTAACTACTCTTTCAAGCTATTATGTATTACTTTTCATCAGGGGCGGATCTTCGGGGGCGATTTTCGGGGCCAAACCCGCCTCCCTTCGGAGTCCAAAAAGGCATGCCATTAAGGAATTGTGGATAAAAATGTCATCAAAATTTCCAAAAAAAATTCTGGATACCAAAATCTTTGATCCGCCACTGCTTTTCATTTCTCTTACAAATTTATCTTAATGCCTGAAATAGACTCGAATGTCGAAAAATTAAATTAAATGTTTATAGAAATTGGGATGTTGTTGTTGTTGTTGTTGTTGTTGTTTTAACAACAAAATCACTCCCCGAAGGTTTTGGGGAGTGTTGTCGAAATAACAGTCCTTGGCCGGATACGAATCCGGTACGCTCCGGTACTCCCTTGCGGTACTGCCCGACTGTCGTGGGAGCGATTTGGTATGACCACTGGAACCTTCTAGGTCATGTCATCCCTCCTTCCGAAAGAAGAGATGGGTAATGAGAGGTGGGAGGCATCATATCCGTAGATCAACCATCGAGTTGCACATCATTACCTTTGTGCATATTGGTCGCCTCTTACGACCGGTATGCCTACCGCGGGCATATTCTAAGCCCCAACCCGCAGGGGTTGGTTGAGAAAATGATGGAATTATGACACTAATGGCTAAAAAGGTATTGGGATTTTTTTTGTAAGAGTTCACTACAACCTCTTCCTCTCCGTAATTTTGTTCAGTTCCCATTTTATGCTATGCAATTCTTTCGCTTTTACAAATGACCGCCGGTGTATGCAATTAGAATAGACAAATAAGGTGCACTCACAATTATTAACTGTAACACACCGCACGAATCCATTACATTACGGTCTCAATTGAATGCAGAAAAGGCAAAATCAATTATTATCTGTTGTCACTGCATATAAAAGCAATCCGTGGCATACAAATGTATGTATGTATATATGTATATTCAAAATGTCTGTTTATTTGATTTGATCATATGAACACTGCTGTCTGTCATTCATTCACTTAAGAGTCAATGTACCTATGGATGTACTATATGACCGTCAGCAGAATGTATATAGGTATGTACATACATTAGACTGACAAAAACAGTACTATAAAAGTTACAGATTTTAATAGTAATTTCTAAACATACATAATTGCTAATCTAGATTTCCTAGAACTGATCCCAGTTCTTGCTTTAAAGCCACTGTAAAAGAAAAAAATATTGGCTGCTTCTAGTTTCGTAGAGAATCCAGTCCCCAAAAATCGTTGAAAAAAATGTTGTCAGGTGGGCCAGTTTTTATATTCAGGTTTAATTCAGTATATAGTATAATAATAATGATAAAGTCCACTCTCAAGAAACTTTTTTATCGACCACTCCGGCCCATAAGACGGGGCGAAGCACTGTATGCAGAAAAAAAAGTTTCCATTATGAAACAATATCTAGTTGAAAAAACATGAGATCTAGATTTTTGGTACAATCTAATGCTATACTATACGTACATATGTATATCTACTTATACAATATTCTTATTTATGTATGTTTGTACATTTGATTGTTTGATGTGAAAACAAGTGCAGCAAAACCGGCAGCGCCTTTAGCATATCAGCTGAGCTACCTCCCTCACATGTTACACACTATTAGCACTTGCGGATTTATTCAACGTCATTGCCAGTTTGTCGTTTACTTTATTGCAGCTATCTGCATGGCAATATAAATAAATATAGAAATGTGGCCATGCTTTTACGGTAGAAATACTAAAATTATACCTTGCGCTGAATGACAATTTACTTAAATTGGATGGGTAATTTAGTATTTATAACATCTTACTTTTCCTGATCGGTTCTTAATATTTTTATAGATATATTAAGGAAAAAATTATAATTCAAGTTTAAAGATACTATGCCTTTAGTTGTTTCCCTCTTTTTTTGGTTTTTTGTACAGAACATATGTATGCGAATTTATTTTCAATCATAAATCTCCGCAAAAAAAACATTTCACTCCTGCTTACTTGAAATTGCATACATAACAGCTGATCAATAACTTGAATAGGAAAGCTTCATGATTTTAACGAGTTGTATGATTTTTTGTCACAACTAAGCCTATAAAGAGCTTTGCTCGAATAATGTATATATGTATCTATTATAAATTCCTAAAGAAGACAGCTTTGCTTTAAAAAAAAAGTTAATAAATACATAATTCACTAAATAAATACCAATTAATTACGTTCGGCAGCAACTTACAGCTGAAATGGCAACCCTAATGAAAATACAAATTTATAAATGCATTATCAATCAAAGCACCTACGCCCACTTATATCCGCATAAATATAGATACATTAAATTTTGTTTAGTTCAAGTCTTAAATTTTGAGATTCCCTTACGGCAAATACATAGATACACATTGTACAGATAGAATAACAGACTAGCTGAAAATAATTGATTTATTATTCACTTGAGTCATATTAAGATAATTTTACACTTTGAAACCAATTCGAATACACACATACACGCTCCTACATATTTGGAAACCCACAGCGTTTGATGATGTCTTTGTAGGAAGTTGTGGGGTAATAAGCCGGCAATGACATAGTTTACTCAATACTTGGCCACTTTCTGAGCAACACTACAGCGGCCTTGCATTTAGTGCCGCATTCACTTAACTTATTGATTTAACCTACACTTGCTGTGTAAAAGAAAGCCAAATTCTCTGATAAAATATTTAACTAGATTTTGTTAAATGAAACCAAGCGGGTAGAATATGCCAGAGAGATGAGCACAGCACGAGTTTAAAGGCGCTGTGAAAAGAACTATTGCAATTTCAGGTGAAAATGTTGTGAGTATGAGAAATGCTTTTTTGGAAAAAATTTTGTGTTAGGAGTTTTTCAATCGGTTGCCGTACAAATATACAAACATATGTACACGTTAATATAAATATGTATATCCAAATGAGAGCGAGAGTCCGCTATCAGTGCCTTGGTGTGCCGAAAACTTATTTCAAAAGATAGCGCTTAAGTACATTAGACAAGAACCACATTAACATAAATCAGTTTTTATACCCAGCTGTACTGATGCACAGGATGTAATACGTTTTTCTACATAACGTGGGTTTGTTAACATTAACCAAAGTTCTTAGAATGAATATGAAATGGGTTGAATTTTCTCTCTTCGACTTCAGACAGGATAAATTCAGATAGTTATTTGAATAAAATTTAGTATACAGGTAACTTTCCAGCAGGGTTCGAATTTGCACGCACACACACAGCACACACACGCGTGCAAAAAAATGCTCACCAAAATTTTCAGCTCATGCACATGAGCTGTGCTTTTAAAAAAAATATTAAGCACACAGCACGTGTGTGTGCAGTTTGAAACATAGCACTGGCACGTGTGTGTGTGTTTTATTGAAAATATAAAAGCACATACTCATGCGTGTGTTTTTTTATTTTATTTGCTCTCAAATTTTTCTATTGATTTTTATATGGCAGTAAAAAATGTGTGTGTTTTGTTTTTGAAATAGAAACGTGCGTGTACAACTGAAAGTTTTTTCTACACTCAGCACGAGAGTTCGTGCATAAATATTTTATATAAAAGCACACACGTGTGCATGTGCATAAGGCGGTGGACGTACACGAGCAAATTTGCGATTTTTTATGAACGTTGGGCTTACGTAGAAACATTCAATACAGTGTTACCATTCCTCAGTTTGTCTTTGTAATTTTTCATTTTGTAAAATGTCGAAAGTAATATTAAATAACTACATATAGTATATTTATTTATAAACTTTAACATAAGTCAAAAATTTTAAGATATTTCGACAATACTTAAAACTTTTTTGGGTATTTTTGTAAAATAATTGCAAACGGCCCAAGCTCAACATGCAAATAGTTGAATAGGCAACACTGTGCGATCAGCTGACACGTTTCCTACGTAAAAATCAGAAATTTTTTGGTTTTGACGTAGCGACGTGCGTAAAACGTACGTCACGAACGTCGGTGAAAAATCGCTTACATGCAATTCCCATAAGGTAGATCGTGTCAGCTGACACGTCATCCGTTTTTCCGTCGGTGGCTGTTTGCAGCTTAATTCGTATCAGCACACACGTGAGCTGTGTGCTACAAAATTTTTCTGGTAGCACATAGCACATGTGTAAGAGCGAAAAATATACAAATGTGCTGCACACGTGCGTGCAAATTCGAACCCTGCTTTCCAGCCAAGTAACGTTGCTACGGAAAACAAAAAATATATTGATACCACAATGCGGCAGCGAAGGGGAACAGCGACGGATATGGAACAAACTCACAAATTACTGGATTAATTTTAAAAATTTCACGGTTTATTACTTCACGCCCCTCGCCTTACCTCAATCTGCGCCTCTGTTTGTATGCACATAGAAAAATAAAGTAGGTAACTGCAAAGTAAACATAAGATTCTAATTTTGCTTATCAGTTAAACACACATTTTTCCCTGTATATGAATTTTTACTGAATACTAATAACGACAATTTTGTGAAGAAGAAACTGTGTCAGCTGCGAGTGTACTATATATTAATAAATTTACGTTCTACATAGCACATTCTTAAATGTATCTGAGACTCTTGTAAGGATCGCTTTTTAACTGTAGCATGCGGCAAAACGACTGGATTGTCAATATGTATAGTTGTTGTTGTTGTTGTTTTTTTAACAACAAAATCAGTCCCCGAAGGTTTTGGGGAGTGTTGTCGAAATAACAGTCCTTGGCCGGATATGAATCCGGTACGCTCCGGTACTCCCTTGCGGTACTGCCCGACTGTCGTGGGAGCGATTTGGTATGACCAGTGCAACCTTCTAGGTCATGTCATCCCTCCTTCCGAAAGGAAAGAGAAGATGGGTAATGAGAGGTGGGAGGCATCATATCCGTAGATCAACCATCGAGTTGCACATCATACCTTTGTGCATATTGGTCGCCTCTTACGACCGGTATGCCTACCGCGGGCATATTCTAAGCCCCAACCCGCAGGGGAAAATATGTATAGCTAACACACCGCGTTATCAATTAGTATTGGAGTATGGAACACTTTAAGTATAAGAACGCATCGCACGCAGCCAGTAACACTGCTAGTTAAAAAGGTTAATATTGTCAGTAAAAATAAACCATTAGGCTAAGCTCTTGCTCTTTTCTTAACATACTCATCTCATACAAATATCAATTTGTAGTCACGCTGTATGTTAGCATTATCTGGCTAACCAAGAAGTAAAATCACACCCCTTAATCCTTAGCACATAATAAAAACAAAGTGAACCTTTGTCTTACATACCTACCACAATATGAACAAGCTGACCCCTAAAGTGTGGTGAAAAAGATGTGGTATATATGAATGAAGTAGCAGGTAGGCTGGAGCTATGTCAACATAAACGAAGTGATAATAAGCAAATCATATAAATATAATATAGATAATCCAATTGAACTTTTTACTTACCGAATTATTTATATTAATCCCATATTTGCTCGGATATTTTTGTTGTTGTTAACAATATGCATTCTCATCTGACAAAACTCGGCATCTTTTTTCATTAATTGCTAGAAAAAGGAATCTCAGCTGGTTTGTGTGCGGAAGGGTGCTGCTGTATGTAGATATGTGTATCTTTCGTCCTTGTGCCCAACCAAAGCATACACACATTCATAAACAGCTTTTGCTTGGAATTTTATATTAAGGGCGTTATTATTTGCAGATTTAACACTAATTATTGGAATTTTCTTTTAGCAAAAACTGTTGGACATGTGGTATGTAATAGATGTATTTACATTTCAAACGGAACATAATTTCTTAGTTTAAAACACAAACACCATTTCAAAACATTTGCTTCTAAACAACAAATCAAAAGCTTTAAATATACATCATAACTGAATTTAATTGATTGATAACATTATTGTACACTCCATTGAATATCTTTTTAGGGTGTTGCAAAATTTTTTCCCCCATTCACGTATACACAGAAAAAATTGAATCGGAATTTTTTCTCGTACTACGCCTTGAAAACTGTAATCTGTGTTTTCTTTTATTGTTAATAAACACGAGGCATGCAAATTGAGCTCACTTTTACAGGCACGAATACGCTATTCTTCATTTTGAAACATTATTGGTTTATTTAGATATTTTTTTACTTTTTCTTAAGCCAAAATAATTAAGAAAACATCCGAGAAAATTTAACAACCGTGCGCACCCATCAACGCCATTTTTACTTTTGACGTCAAGAAATTCAACACAGTGCCAAGCAGGGTGAACCAAAAGTTATAAAAATGCTTTGACAGTGTTGTGCTTTGTTGTAGAATGTTTTCTGGTACACAAATGGCATGACATAAATACCTAGATAACATTGATTTAACAAATAACAAATAAACGTATACCCACTACTTTTTCCATAAAAGTCGACTAGTTCAAATTAGCAATACAAATATCTACCAAAACCACTGTGATTATTTGGTTGCGTTAACAAGGTTGTTTTATTTATAGTACAACTTCTAAAACACGCTCATAACTGTCAGGAGAGTTATCGAGAGACGTGCTTTAACCTTTTCTATTGATACCTCTTTTGATATTTGTATGTGTCTCCTTTTTGATAAACAATTGGAAAGCTAGAGAATACATAAATTCGAGTATACATTTTGAAAATCAGCCCCAGCTTTTTTAAAAAGGTTTAACTTTCTATATCATACTTACCCCCTGTAACAGAGTTTAAGCTTACCAACACTGTGCAAAGTAGAGCAACAGCTGGTTCTTAGCTGTCACACACGTGTTTCAAAATAAAAAAAAATCGGCGAGAATACATTAGGACGTGTTGGGCAAATTGTTTTATTGCATTTGTTCAGAAAAATAAAAGTCAACAGAGCTTGAAAAGCTTAGCACTTGGTATGGCGCGTAGGAAATGGACTGAACTGGAAAAGGTGTCTTTGTCTCCAGCAGTTTTAAATGTGATAAAAAGTTATGGATTTGAGAGGACAACTCCTGTACAAGTAAGAAATTTATATCCAAATGAAAGCACAAACTATAAGTAAAAGCAAATTACTTTACCAACAGAGTGCAACAATACCACTATTGCTAGAACGAAAAGATGTGAGTGTTGAAGCAGTAACTGGTTCCGGCAAGACATTGGCTTTTTTGGTACCCATGTTAGAAATGCTACAACATCGTCACACCGAAACACCATGGGCGCCGAAAGAAATTGGAGCGATCATCATTTCTCCAACGCGTGAGTTAGCATTTCAAATATCCGAAGTACTTTCAAAGTTTTTGGAAGTAGAGGAGCTTGAATATTTAAATCAAAAATTAGTTGTGGGTGGTAGTAGTATAGAAGATGACATACACGCAATCAAGAATGAGAGTCCCTGCATATTGGTGTGTACGCCCGGTCGATTGGAAGACTTATTTGAAAGAAAAGGTGATCTAAATCTTGCAGGAAGGGTGAAGAGTTTGGTAAAAAGAAACATTACATTTGTATATGGTATGGACTCATTTAATATACATTTTTATCTAGGAATTCCTTGTGTTGGATGAGGCCGATCGTTTACTTGACTTAGGTTTCAAAGCAACAATTAACAATATACTCGGCTATTTGCCTAGACAACGGCGTACTGGTTTATTCTCTGCAACACAAACAAGTGAAGTCACTGATCTTGTACGTGCTGGCCTAAGGAATCCAGTACGTATTTCAGTCAAAGAAAAGTCAACCATAAGTACACCAGTCAAATTGCAGAACTTTTATAAAATTGTAGAGCCTGACGAAAAGTTTCTATCACTATTAAATTTTTTGCGCTCACCACTTACCACACAAGGTAAGGTGATGATATTCTTCCCTACTTGCGCATGTGTGGAATACTGGCTCACTGTAATGACACACTTCTTCCCGAAAAGATCTATATTAGGAATTCATGGAAAAATGAAAAACAAGCGTAAAAATGTTGTAGAAAAATTTAGGAATACAGCTGATGCTGTTCTACTTTCTACTGATGTGTTGGCGCGCGGTCTTGATGTGCCCGAAATTGATTGGGTAGTTCAATGGGATCCGCCAGGAAGTGCAAGTAGTTTTGTACATCGTGTAGGACGTACAGCGCGTCAAGGCAACGAAGGTAATGCCTTGGTATATCTTTTACCTAGCGAAGATGCGTACATTACATTTTTGAAAATAAATCAAAAAGTTGAATTAAACGAATTAAATGAGCTGAAACACGAGCGTGGCGAATTGGAGCAAGTTTTACAAAAGATACATAAATTGCAGGTGAGTCAATTTGTGGGAAGAGCAGAATTTAATGCTGCTACAAACGTAACAAACTTATTCGAATTTTTTTTTCTCAGTTCAGTGATCGTGGCATATTTGATAAAGCCATACGAGCCTTTGTATCACATGTCCAGGCATATACAAAACATGAATGTAATGCTATTTTACGTTTAAAAGATTTGGATTTAGGCAAAGTTGCTACATCATATGGCCTACTGCAAATGCCACGCATGCCCGAGCTAAAAAATGCTGATACGACAAATTTCATTGGACCGAAAAATGTGGTAGACATAACAAAGTTAAGCTACAAAAATCCCCAAAAGGAGCAACAACGTCAAGAAAAGCTCAAGTTGTATGAAGAGAGTGGTGTATGGCCGGGAAAGAAAAAATTTAAAAAGCGCACAGAGTCGTGGGAGCAAACTAAAAAGGCTAAATTGGATGCCAAAAGTAAAAAAGAATTGAGAAAGGCTAAAAAGCAGCGCAAAAAGGAAAGTGAAGCCGAAAATGGTGTTAAAAGCGCAAAGAAACGTAAGCCCCAATACACACAAGAAGAACTAGATGAATTAGCAGCCGATATACGACTTTTTAAGAAATTGAAAAAAAATAAAATTTCGGAGGAAGATTTCGATAAAGAGATGGGCATTGAAGATTAACCACATATTTATTAAAAACAAACATTTACATGTGTATATAGTTTGTATTACTAACATTAACTTGTAAGATTTTTTTAAGTCATTTAATAAAATTGTACTGAGGGAGCATATATTAAAACGCAGAATATATGAATGTACATATGTATGTTAAGATAATGAAAAACCAATATAAACATGAGTTAATATAAAAACGAAAACGCTATTTATGTATGTAATAAAAAAATCAATCGGTACACTTGCAAATATTCATACGGCTGCCTCTGCAACAATCTGTAGTATTGTACGACGCTTTGGATCATAAGAGAAACCATTTTGTTTGAATATTTCCGAATCATAAAATGGTTTTAAATTAAATATATCCAATTGTTTTGCACGTTCGATAAGATCACGTTCCATTATTTCGACATGTGTTGCGCTGGGGCCCTCTTTACAACGTATATAGGCAAGTTGATCGAGTGTTAATTGTCTTAGTATAAAGAACAATAATTCGGAATGATCTTTTTGGAAGGACAAATATTTTTGGAATGCTGAACGCATTTTCTTCATTATACTGAATTTTTGTGCTTCAATGAAACTCTCCAACATCATACGTATGGCCATGCTTACATCAGTTTCAGTTACGCTCTCACGTAAATGCATACGCGCATGCGCTTCAGACATTCGTATAACACTCTCAATGTGACGTACCGTTATTGGTAGTGAGCCAGTTGCAAATGACTCTTGACGTAGTTGCGAATACATTTTGGCTATTTTATCTTCGTCGATGTTCTAAATATGGAAAGAAAATAATTTTTTGTACAAAGTTGGAAATATTTTTAAATTAAACATATGTAATCTACAGAATACTGGTGCAATGATTTAGACCTTGCGATTAACCAAAGATTTGTCTAAACTTCCTGTTAGTGCTGTAGTAGCTTCTAATTTTTGTATCCTCCCCTTTTCTACATAGACTTCCTACATATGTCTATCATGGGCCCACTAGCATATCCCCAATCCATTCCAAATTTTTCTTATCCCTCTTTATCAATAAATAGTTTCTCACCGTAAGTTTAGGCCGCACATTTTCTTTGGCATATATAATATATTGTCTCAAAAGATCCTGTGGTATTTCCGTCACCCCTGTAGTCTGTGTCTCCTCGACTACATATTCTCCGCAAGATGGATGATGTTTTATGTGTGAATTAACTACAAACTTTGCTAAATGTTGATCTTGCATGGGATCGAATTCGTCTTTGACCACACACAAAATATCGAAACGCGACAAAATTGGCTCCGAGAGATTAACATTTTCCGAAAAAGTCATGGATGGATCATAACGTCCACCAATCGGATTTGAGGCTGCAATAACTGTGCAACGTGCTTGTAAGGATGTGACTATACCAGCCTTTGATATAGAGATTGATTGCTGTTCCATGGCTTCATGTATAGATGTACGATCTTGATCGTTCATTTTATCGAATTCATCAATAAGGCATACACCCTGATCGGCTAGTACTAAAGCACCAGCTTCCAATGTCCATTCGCGTGAAATGGGATTACGACGTACATAAGCCGTTAAACCGACTGCACTAGCGCCTTGCCCCGTTGTGAAAACTGCGCGTGGTGCTATCTTCTCAGTATATTTTAAAAATTGAGACTTGGCTGTACCAGGATCACCACATATTAGTAAGTTAATATCACCACGAACTTTATGCTTGTCGCCAGGATTTTTCGATTCACCACCAAACAGCGCTAGCGCAAGGGCGCGTTTAATATAATCATGACCATAAATAGAGGGAGCCATTGATGCAATAATTCGTTCAGCAACGCGTGGATCCTTACTTAATTTTTGTATGGTAGCAATATCTTCGTCTGTTAGAGATTGTACCACTTGCTTGCTATCTTTCACAATAATATGATTCGCAATTATAACTGTGGCGAAAACGGGAAAACCTTGTTCGGTATTTAATGAGCCATCATAATTGTTTGTATAAATGCCAGTAACTTCTAATTCATCACCAGGTTTACATAGATCGCACAAATCTGCCAACAATATTACATCTTTGCTGCGTGGAATACGACCAGCGGGAATACGACCCGGTGACTCTTGTAGAGTAATCTTTTGATAATTGCGATAAAGAGTTTGTTCCATATTGATCTGTAGGAAAATACAATTTTATTTTGATATGAATGCATATAACCAAATTGCATGAGTGTACTCACCGAAAATGGTCCAGCACTTTGACATTCAGGACACGAGCCAGGCTTTACTTCTGTGTTTTGCGACTGTACGAATGGCCCCAAAACATAACCGCATTTGACACAATCATATTTGATAACAGAAAGTTGTGGCAGTACGCCTGTTGTGGCAGTTACCACACCCAATGTACGTACCAGTTGATTCAAATGTAACTTACGAAAAGTGCGCAGCTCCTCAATAAGAGGTAATTCAGATATGCGTACATGTATTTCTGTTGTGACACGTTCATATGTTGGAAATATTGATAAGACCATATCCTTTGCTACCTTATCGAAAATTTCGAGCATTTGAAAAGGTGCTTCTGGCAGGAAGTAGGCCAGCACATGTTCCTTATTTGCCAAATCAGTATATGATACAACAAATGATGATCTATTCTGTTCACACATACGCCGTATGCGATCACGATATGTATATACGCCACGTTCATCAACAAATGTACGCAGAAATGATTGAAAACGGTTGGCGATCTCCGTACGTGGTCCAAGCATGCTAACCCACTCCTTTGTGGAATGTCCTTTCGTATCTTCTAGGTTTTCTATAGATTCTATCATTTCAGCATCTTCTAGTTCGCCTTCTGCCGCCTTTTCAGCAGCGCGACGTTTGGCTCGTGGTCCAACATCATCATCGTCATCACTTTGATCGAAACCCAAATCACGATCATCACGATGTATGCCTAACGCACGATCACGTTTACGCATTTCAGCTTCAGCTGCTTGTCGTTCGCCTTGTGACATTTCTGAGAAGTCATCTTCATCGTCCAGCATGGCGGGATCATAGTGATCCAACTCTGGCATAGGACGATAGTCGTTTTCCATATTATCCCCAAACAATTCTTCGCCATCCTCTTCAACTTCGTCCCGTATAGTCTGGTCACCAAGTATTTCATCTTCGTTTTCGAAAGGTTCGAAATCTCCAACCGGTGAGGTCATAGCGGCACGCAAGTCACGACGATCGTCGGCATCACTTGGCGTAGCTGGTGGTGGAGAACTAACTTGGTCCTAAAAGGAAAATTGATATTGATGTATCCTTATAGGAAATATAATGTCACTTACCGCCATATTTTGTTAATAGTCTATTGAGGATATTAAATAACAACACTTTCTAATACGAAAAATATACACTCAACAAAAGGAAACAATTGTCTATAAGTTTTGCACGCGAAGTTAATTTTGGCGCGTTCTTTGACAGCAGTAGTAGGTTTGTTCCTCAACTTGTAAAATTACTACTTTTGTCAAGTTCCAAATGTCAATGATCCATAGCCGGATAAAAACTTAACAAGCATATCAATCTTAGGGCCACTTTCATACAAGCTGGTTATGCCTAATCAGCGGTTAATTTGACATATTCCGTGAACCGGTTTTTATGTAAGTGACCTTAGGGCCACTTTCATAAAAGCCGGTTAAGCCTAATCGGCGATTAATTTGACAGCTAACCATACAAAATACGTCAATTAAACTCTGGTTAGCGGTTACCGGCTTTTATGAAAGCGGCCCTTAGAGACATATTATGTAAGTAACCGTGGTATATTGTCCATATTCCTTTCGATGATAACAGTCAAACCGTGATACACAAACGTATAATGGGTAATACTTTCCACCCAACGTCAAGTGTTAATACACGTCAAAAAATATAGGTAGAGGTATCAATAGACACGTCTTCACCACCGGAACAATAATCTGGAGGGGGAAATCCGATATTTTTAGAATTTCCCGAGATATTTGCAGTTAAAGTTCACAATTTTTCTGTCATTTTCATGTGGTTGTTGTAATCACATTACCCTGTGAGAAAAAAGTGCCACGCGGAAGGACATCACCGTGGCGGTAGCCACGGCTATGGCACACACCCGGAGTTGGAATGGCGTAGCCGAGGGTTATTTTTTGAAGCGCGGCCGAAGGCCGCCTACGCGGAATGGTGTTCTGCACATAAAAAACGTGGATCGGGACCCGAATTTGGGATCTGACCCGGGTCAATTTTCGGTTTTTCACTAATAACTTTTCACAGAAACAAAATATTGCTTTTCCCCCTTCGGGTTATTGTTACGGAAGTCAAGACACGTCTTTTGATACCTCTCTCAAGATTTTTGGACGTGTATTAAGACTTGACGTTGGATGGAAAGTATTACCGTATAATGCATACCAACAAAATTTTGTAAACGAACATGAGAGCGGAGCACATGATAATCATTGTACATTTCAGTCGGTATCTGACCTTGGTAATATGACCATTTTTTTGTTGGGATATCAATCATGCAGAGGAATTACTTTTCATTTTGGCGTTATTTGACAACTGCGGTGAATAATGTTCCCCTAACAAACAAAAAATAGATCGATGAATAAATATTTATCGATTCCCTTATATTTTCTTAATCGATTTCTAAGGTTAAGTCAGCTGTCAGCTGTTTACTCTTTATTTATCAACAAATAGAATTTTATCTTTTTAATTAAATGTCCAAAATAATAGTTGATCAGTTATCACAAGCACAAAAAGTGCGTATTTTATATAAGACAATTTTGCGTTTGCACAGAGGTATTTAATAAATGCATTTTAATTTATCAAAGTTCTTATCACGAACCAATCAAGCTGTTTTCGTGTAGGTTTACCCGACGAGTTACGCGATTTAGGTAACCAATATGCAAGAGAAGAATTCCGCCGGCATCTTAGTTGTTCGCCAATGGAGGCACAACTCTTTATGACAGAATGGGCAGTAAGATCCAATTTCGTCATTAGATTTCTAACAAGGTCCACTATAAATTTAATTAATTTTACAGAAATATGCGGTGACGATAACATCTCAGTTAGGACTAAAAGGCAAGCCAATGGGCACAATAGGTGACAAGTTAGACACAAATACTGTTGAAATGCTTAAAGACGATCAAGTCGTACAACTATATGAATTAATGTTGGCCGCTAAAGGCCTTGAAGGTGACACCATTACAGCTGAGGATGTTAAAGCTAAATAAATAACTCACATTAATTTTAGTATTAAATGGTTTTAGCTTTAATTAGTTTTTCTTTTCCAACACCTTGTATTCATATTGTACACCTTCCTCTTCTTGTATGCCCAACGGTGTTTCAGAATCGACATCGACCTCATAAAAGTCTGCAGGTATCTCGGGAAAATATGTATCACATGGGAAATCTTTATGGATTTTTGTTAAATAAATGCGATGACACCGTGGGGAAGACATTGCTTCGTTATACACTCTACTACCACCAACAATCCATACAGTTTCAATTTCAGATTGTAAGTCACTTTGCTCTAATTGCCACATTGCTTCTTCTAAGCTTTGAAACAGTAGTACATTTGTTGGGACTTCACATGGTTTAAGAGTGGTACTTAGTACCGCATTTAGCCTATCGGGTAGTGGACGTTTATTTTCTGGTATGCTAAAAAAGGTTTTTCGCCCCATGATAACTACATTTTGGTTTTTGGGATTTTCCCGCCTTTTGGTTGTACGTGAAAAATATTTTAGCTCTGACCTGAAATAAATGTATGAGCTATATAATTGGCTGAAGGGTTAATCCAGCTGACAAACACTTACCTTAAACGCCATGGCAGTTCACCTTTAAGACCTATACCAAAATTATTACAAACTGCTACCATTAAATTAAATTTTAGCATCTTCCTTGTGATGGTCACAATGGTGAGGGTATCTGGGTATACAGATGTCAATATTTTGCCGATATCATTGTGGGGGTAAACAATGACCGATATTTCTATCTTTTAACTAAGGTAATTTTATCGGTTCATGCCCGTTTACTCAATGTCTAATTAACTGTTTAATCAAGACTTTATCAGAGGTTTGCCCAAAAACCATTTACTCAATGTTTGATTATCAAAAATTATGGTAATCGTTTACGTGGGGTACCGAGCGCTAATACGCGTCCAAAAATGTCGGGAGAGGTATCAAAAGACGCGTTTCCGTCCCAGGAGCATGAATATAACTCCGCTCAACCAATATTTTCATTATTTTGCGAAAAACCGAAAAATTACCCAGGTTTAGGGGCCCCGATCCATGTTTTGTTTTTTATGTGCAGAACACCGGCCGCTCTTCAAAAAATAGCCCTGGGCTACGCCATTCCAACTCCAGGTGGTTGCCATAACCAAATTATGTTATGGTGACTTAATCAGTTTTTTGTTTAAACGAATATGTCATTCTGAGCTAAGCCATGATCAGGTTATCATTTGATAAAGTTTATCATAACCAGACATTGAATAAACAGGCCCCGGTGTGGTACGTTTTTTTTATCAGGGTCTAACTAACAGGCTGTGTCATTAGACCAGCTGATTTCTAATTTTTTCTCGAATTATGTTAAGTACCCTGCAGTAAAATTCCAAACCGTGATCCAAAAGGGACAGTTTTGAGCTATCCACTTCGTGACGCGTTCTCTACCTGTTACAAAAGTGTTAGGTGTTAGGTTAAAGGATCGGATATCGATAGTTTCTGATCCACAACTATGCCAAATGGAAATAGTTCAGAACTAGGCAAAGTCAAACAATCTTAGGACTGTGCGAACAAGAACCGGTTCAGTCTGGGTTATCCAGTAATGCACTGTTGAAAGTATTGTTGACGAATTGAGCTAGGACTGCTAGTAAAATTGTCCAAATTTTTATTGTAGACATTTTTCTAAAATTGTAAATTCATATTGTATACCATTTTCTTCTTGTACACCCACAGGTGTCTGAGATTCTGGATGTATTTCTTTAAAATCCACAGGTATTTCGGGGAAGAATATATCACACTTGTATTGCTTTTTTATCCTTGTTATGTAGAGGCGGTTACATCGCGGCGAAGACATTGCTTCCTTATATACTCCACTACCTCCTACAATCCAAACTGTCTCAATTTTTTTGTGTATATCTTCTTGTTCTAAGCGCTGCATAGCTGACTCTAAATTTGGAAATAGTAATACGTCTTTAGGTAAGTCGGTAGACGTCATAGCTGTGCTCAAGACAACATTGAGTCGATCTGACAGAGGCCGTTCACGTTCAGGTATACTTATGTAAGTAAGCCGTCCCATAATAACAACATTGTGCTTAGCGGTATCACATCGATGTGTTGTTGTGTGTGTAAAATATTCATACTCTGACCTTGATAATAAAACAAGTTTGTTGTTGAAATTCAAAATGTAAAAGTGTAATTATCAATAAACATGATTTCATTTTAAAATAGTAACTTTGCAACTGATTTCTGATTGATTTATATTTAGTTGTATGATTAGCTTTGTTCGCATATATTAAAATCCGTTTACACAAAACACTTGCAGCAAGAGAGCGCATTTTGTCATTTCATTTACAGAGAGAGCTACAAGTTTTTACTTTGAGAATTCCACTACGTAAAAATTGTAAGTGATCGTGACAAGGGAAAGCAGCAACAAAAATTTGAACTTTTAACCAATCAAAATGGCAACAGCTGTTTTTGCTGCAACTTTTTTCTTTTCGCATTTCGAGAGAGTTGTACGACATTCTCATTTTACTTACTCTTTTTGCAAGTTTTGTACGCGAACAAAGCTTTTATCTGTGAGGTTGTTCCCACACGTAAAATAATTAGCGAAAATATCTAAATCACGTTGCAAACAAACCAGTTTAATCTGTGTATTTATGTGTGTATGTACAAACTTTAAACTCCATGGTAAGTCACCGTTTAAGCCGATGCCGAAATTTTCACAAACAGCGGCAATTACATTGAATTTTAACATAATATAAAATGTAAAATCTAATTAAATAACGAATATCCGTGCGATATGTAGCACTTCTGTATATGTTTTTTATAATAAATAATATTTTTTACGTTGAAACTTATGCAATACAACTTCCCACTTTGGCTACAATTTGTGCAATGATCTCTCTTATATTTCATAATTATAGAGTTCAATTCGCTCTCTTGGCTTGTCGCTTTAAACAATCTGCGATAAGCAAAACAAAATTATTGTTCTAGTTTCGAAATTTGTATTAGAAATTACTTATGAGTTAGGATTTCTTACTCAAAGATAAGATGAAATTGTAAAGCACTGACATATTTTAGGATTGTTACCAACAACTGAATTTACTTGTTTTTTCTGCTTATATTTTGTCTTTACTATTTCCAAAAACGTTTTATATATGTTAAATGTTATTACAAATCATAACAATAGTAATTTCATAAAACTATTAGTTGTGAATACTAGAGGTTGAAATTAGGGACGATTGTAAAAGTCATTTTTGAAATTTCAATTCGAAGCTACATACATTCAACGAACGTTTGAATACACCAGAGTAATGCCCGTAAACTAGAGAACAATTATCTCGAATTACTTTCATTTTGTGACTTTTTTGAGGGTTTGATGCGGAGTACCTGCTACACGTTTTATATATTATTTGAGGGCGGGCTCTGTTGTCTTCGGCTTAAGCTGCCATTATGCATACTTAGCATAGACTTGACTTGACTTGAGAACTGTCACTTAGCACTTAGAAAAATAGCAAGAGAGCACACTAGCCAGTTTCAAATAAGAGTAAAAGTTTCCCATATCGAATTGCTTTTTAAAAGTAATCGTGTGATTTTTTACAAATAACTCAGTAAAAAGTACCAAAACGCATTTTCTTGGCATTAGGTTCGATTTTCTTATCTACAATCAGCATATAGTCAATGCCAAAAAACAACTATAAAGCATTTTGGGAGGAAAACAATTTTTTTTTAGGTTAGCCTAATTTGAATTCAATTTATTTGACAGTAAGTTTTGCGGCTGCCATATGAATAATATACATCCAAAAATTCTTATCTCTATAGAATAGTTGGAGGATTTTCTTCAAAATGTTAAAAAAAAAGGTATGGCATCACACAGTTCTCTCACGGCGCTCACTAAACTTAGAATTTACATAGAAAATCAAAACTCAACAGAATTCTAAGTCAAGTCAAGTAGGGTAATCGGATACATGCAAACTTCATTAAACAGAACGCTAAGTGGCAGTTCCAAGTCAAGTCAAGTCTATGCTAAGTATGCATAATGGCTGCTTTAGTCGTAAGTTAATATCATAACGAATTTCAGTACACAGATTACCCTTGTTACAAGAACACTTTTATAAAAAAGCGTCATACAGCTAACAAACCACGTAAATTGTGTAAACTTGTATAAAAAGTGACATATTAAAACCCCAGTTTTGATATAAAACACAATACACAAAACAGGTGCGCGATTCATCTAAACTATATTGAAAATGCGAATTATTTCACAAAATGTTATAATCTAGTATTTCTGTTGTATTTTATTTATTTTTCGAGATTATTGCTATTGAATTTTCACATGGGTCTAAGACTATGCACATACTACAGCTACAACATCGGTCCATTCATATTTGCGATTCTTGTTTTCCCTTGACAGCGATCTAGGATCCCTGTGGGATTATTTAAACAAATTAAAGGATAGCGAAAACGATAGGTTACCGCATGCTAAGAATAACTACAGTGTTCTTGTTGGGATGGTTTCAATAGCGACAACACTTCTTCATAGTCGATAGATGACGAACAGAGTTAGTCATCTAGTAAGCCGATTGTGAATATCTGTTAAGAAAAAGAAGAAAGGCTATTTTTCGGCGTGTGTTGACAGATTTTTAATCCCTGAGAAAATTTAATGTATAGAAAAAAGGTGCTGTAATAGAAAATATTCTACAAATCTTATTGGAAAACTAACGTAACGCAATGCGTGAATCATTAAAAGTTTGTGGAAAAATACTTACCACGGATGACTACCATTTTTTTGCTTTGGCGTGTGAAAAATGCGATGCATCCTTTGGACAGTGGACAGGATTTCTAAAACACTTGAACAAAAAGCATCAACTAGATGTGACCGTAAAAAGAGAGTTTGAAAAGGGTCTAACGTACAATTCAGACTGCGAGGAGGCCACCATCCATACATCAGTTAAGGAAGAAATAGAAAATGAATTAAAGAAGCTAAGCAAAGTCGGTGCAGACAAGTCTGAGAGTGATGATAGCGACAGCGACATTGAATTTGGTAACAAGAAATTCGATTTCAATGATGGCACAAATGATAATGACAGCTCAAAATCGGAAGAATCTACAGGAGGCTGGAATATGGGTGGAGATAAAAAAAATGTATGTTCTCAAAGTATTTACTACTTCATTAATTCACATTATAGTTTCACACCATTATCTCACACTTAGGACAATACATCCAGCGATGATGATATACCCTTGCAAGAAATGAGTAAAAAACCTAAAACGGTATAAAGTTGTTTTAATATAAGAAAAATATGAATATTATAATTATTATAAATGATTTAATGCACAACATTTTCCCTTCTTAGTTTTCTTTCAATCTCTCTGAATCACATACCCAGAAAATATCGAATAAGTTTCTGAAAATACTTATTAAATATCCAATACTGTGGGATCAACAACATGCTAATTATTGGATGCCGGAAAAACGTACTCGTGTGTTATATTCAATAAAGCAAATCATGACCAAATTGGGTTATACAGTTAGTGATTATCAGCTACGTAGCACAATACAACGCATTGTACGTGATCACAAAGCGGCTAAGCAAGAGCTCGCGGTTTGTGGATTTTTAGATGAGCGGAAGGCGTTACTTCTGAAAAAATGTAAATTTTTGGATGGTGAAAAAAAAGACGAAGAGAAAGATGGAGAAGATGACGATAGCGATGATGATGATGTGAGTAGAAAGAGTTTACCACTCTTATATACCTGCTAAAAACAAAAAAAAAAAAAGTATTAATAATGCAATGCGAACACCAAAAATCTTTCTGGCTATTGGCTATTTACTTATAGGAGGACCTTCCACTACCAGATGAATTCGATGATGATGATGATGATGACGATGATGATTTTTCATTAAGTTCAGATGCTGAGACTAATGCAGCCAATAATCCAGAAACAATAAATGCATTTTTGAAGGATACGGTACGCTTTGTTTATAGGATCAGTTTTTGTTTGAATCTTGATGTCATAATTCTTAATTTTCTTAAATATAGCGTGACGGCAAACGTATCAGCTTTAATATGGGCGGCAATCCACTTATCGATGATTTTGTTAATTTGTTAAGTCAGCAACCAATATTGTGGGAAGTCGGTCAATTTCAGGGCTTAAATGAACGCAAAAAAATTATGGAAGCATGGATACCAATTTTTCAAGAAAAACACAATGTTACATTTGTTTATAGAGATCTTGCACTGAATTTGAAAGTGCTACGTCGCACACTAATGACCATGGATGAACGCAAGGTGTTGTCGAAATCTGCGCAACGTCTAAAAGATATGTGCCACTTTTTACCCAGACCAAAGCCAATAATACGCATGCAATGTGAACATTGTGATCGCAAATTCATGACAGAGTATACGCTACAAGCACATCGATATGCCGCTCATAATATCGGCACAAATCCATTCAAATGTGAAGTGTGTGGACGTGATTTTCAAGCGCATAGTCAATTGGATACACATTTGCGTCGCGTACATTTAAAGGCATTTTCAGTATATTGTGATGTTTGTAATCGTGGATTTTTGCAAGAAAGTGCTATGAAGTTACATCGTCAAACACATACGGGTGAAAAATATTTTGTATGTGAAACATGTGGAAAAACTTTTAGACGAAAAATTAATTTGCAGCAGCATGTTATGCGTATTCATTTACGTCAACGTAATTTCCCATGTGAATTATGTCCAAAAACATTTTATCTTAAATGTCATTTACGCGATCACATGAATGCTCATCTAAATATACGCAATCATAAATGTCCATTCTGTGGCAAAGCTTTTCATAGTAGTCATGCATTAATGCGTCATAAGCAAATACATTCGGAAGTTAAACGTTATGCCTGTAAGTTATGTGATGCACGTTTTCATCAATTTGTTGGACTCAATTCGCATATGAAAAATAAGCATAAGTTTGTACATGATAAAGATGATGAGGTACAACCACAGCCAATAGTGCATATGACTACACTGCCAGCGACAACAACAACACCGGATCCATCAATGCAAATTAAAGGCGAACTTGTCCAATCTATGGATAGTTGGAATATGTAAATGTACTGAGATTGTATTAAGTTAATTCACACACATTTTTCGTCTAAGTTAGTACCGTATTAATATATGTATGTATATGCATGAGGGTGCATCATCAATATTATAAGACTTCTGTCAAAACATTAAGGCTTAAGTGAAATAGACCGGTTCAAAACTTACTCGAAATTGTATTATTATTATCACTTACATACATCTGCAAAAAGTCTTGAACTTTGTATTAATCATAAATTTTTTAGAAGTCATAAGATTACGATAGCCGATGCAAACCTTTAAAATCGAAAAGTTCTATGTTTAAATGATTTTTGTTTTCAAATCTTGTTTTCCAATTTGTTTTTTGACTATAAAACCGGATGACGCTTCGCTGACTGAGTCATATTTCAACTATCATCTTTCCGAAACCATGGAAATGAATCAAATCCGTAATTGTAGTACTGATACCCATATTTTACTAACACATTTTGAGCCATCCTGGTCCACGCATTGGTCGATAACTCTGGAAACGGCCTAGTTATCGAAATAGGGGATGCACATGCTAAATCAACAACAGATGAGAATCTATCTACAAAAAATCAATTTGAAAAAGTTATGAAATTTGGCTCATGTTACAATTTTATGATATGTAGAGAAGACGCCTAATTTTTTTTCCCACAAAATGTTAAAAATGTATAACATATGTAGTTGGCTAAGCATAACTGTATAGTTTTTATTTATCCGGCGACTATTTGTAATATGTTTTGGTTAATTGTCGTATGCTTTTAACATTTGAAAATACACAAAAAATCACTTAAACTCACTATATATAAGATGCACCACATTGTTTTTTAAATGGGATATTATCCAAAACTTTTCGTAGAGACGAATACCCAAGTATAAAGCATTAGTATTAAACACATATACATATATGTTTTTGGTGTAGCAACGAAAGGGCATAACTCACTTTTCTTAAAGTCCTAACAACCTCTTTGCAATTATACCGGCATACCAAAGCTGTAAGGCAAAGTTAAAACAACAATATTCAAACATATTAAGGTGTTATATATACAATATATATATATATATATATGGTGCGATATACAACAGTTATATCATCAACCTCCTAGGAGATTTTTGCGCCAAGCTTCTCTTCCAATTTGTGGTGTGCCGCTTTTGAAATTTTTCCTACAAATTGGCGGGACCTACGGTTTTTCGCCGACTCCGAACGGCATCTACAAAGCAGATGAATTTTTGCTGAGAAGCCTTTCATGGCAGAAATACACTAGGAGAGTTTGCCAAACCACTGCCGAGGGGCGACCCCGTTTTGAAAAAACTTTTTCAAACCACTTTTTGATGTAACCTGTACCAGCGCTTGAACCTGGACCTTCGCTGTGGTAGGCCGACAACACTACCTCCACACCACTAAGGTGTTAGTCAAATAAAAAATCTTCCCAATCGCCGTAAAAAATTTAATAATTGATTTTTGAATAAGAATGTAACGCTCTTTCCATGCTACACTCACAATATGTACATATGTATGTATGTATATAGACTGTAGCTAAAATGATTTTCGTATATGTAATTAAGTGTAAACAGCTGAATTCTTCAACACATTGTTTATTGCATGTTTACATATATATCTTCTGATTTTGATTAATAAAAAAACATTTTAACTATCATAATTAACATTTTGTGTAAGTTTTACTAGCTCAAGATACGTTGACGATATTATTCAATTATTACTTGCGTTTAATGGAAAGATTTGTGTTATTATTATTGAAGAAATACTTTGCCCTACTTAGTCCGCGCATCCATTCATTGAATGGTACGCTATCAACCAAACAGGGCACTTTTCCTGGATCCAACCACACAAACCTGCGTACCGGCAAAGGACGTGAAATGGGGGATCTCTTCCTATGCTGATAAAGTCGGATGAAGATAAGCATTCTATTGGATCAATGGTGCAAACAAAATTATTGCACTGCTATTTTATTTTTGAAAAGGAAAATGTATTGTAGTAAAATTAAAAAACTCAAATTCCTGGAACTCCATTTTTTTGAATATTCAACTTTGCTTTCTTTCTTTTAAAACATTTTTTTCTTTTTGGTCTGTATTAGCCAACAACGAGAGTTTCTTCGTCAGGAAACTCATAGTGGGGAACTTGCAAATTAAGTGGGGCTGGACCCTTACGCACACGTCCTGAGGCATCGAAGTGTGAGCCGTGACATGGGCAATAATAACCACCAAAATCACCTGCATTTGCTATTGGTACGCAACCCAAGTGCGTACAAACACCAATCACGACAAGCCAATGTGGATCCTTGACACGCTTATCATCCGGTTCGGGATCGCGTAAGGTAGATACACTTACTGAACGTACACCTTCGATTTCAGCCTCTGTGCGATGTCGTATGAACAACGGTTTGCCACGCCATTTAAATGTTACCGACTTGCCTTCTGGTATATCCTTCAACTTGATTTCGATCTTGGCCATAGCTAACACATCAGCAGATACGGCCATTGAGCTTACAAACATATTCACAATACCTTTGGCTGCATAACAACCACCCACAGCACCGGCAGCAACTATCATATAAGAAAAAGCTTTACGTTCCTCTGCGCAGCTATCTTTAGGATCGTCGGGATTGTGCTTTTCACGACGATATGCCGAGAAATCTGGTACTTTCATGTCGTTGTGCAACATACGCAAGGGCGGCATCATCCCCGATATGGGTAAAGAGCGGTGGAAATTCGATTTGAATACCATAAGCAAATTTGGTTTATTTTTTTTCGTTATTATAAATTGAGTTGCGCTGTTTGTTGCGATTGCCTTGAGTGGCGTGGCCATCTTGAGACGACGAACCATGAATTGGAAGATATTACGTTGTTCCAAAAGTCTATAGGCAAAAGCGTTTAACATTGCAACAAAATTTGCAAAATTTTTATTTTTTTTTTTGAATTGACTTTTGAAAATTTTTTTATGACTTCTTTGTTTTAATTTTGACAGAGTGAAGGAGCCAGAAATGGTAGAGTTGAAATTTTTTTTTCAATTATTAACAGATTTTGCAAGTTTCCAAACTCTTTTTTACTCCCAACTTAATTAAATAAAAAGGGCTTGTGCTGAGCTGTGCCTCGGAATTTGGCATCTCAATGGGGGGAAGGACGAAATGTCACATGTGGATATTGCTGAACTCACTCACACTATTTCACTCTTTCTTGTAAAGTATTCATGGCTATGAATGAGCTCAAAGCAAACATTAATAACTTTCATAAAAATGTTCAGAAAAAATTAATTTCAGTCATATATTTATTTTTAAAAAAGTGAAAGAAATAGTGAATAGGAATATTTTTTCAAGGATACTATCTAATTAACGACAATTATAAAATGAAAAAAAAAAACTTATTTTCGGTCCCTGCTATAAAGTAATGTGGTGGCCAAGTTTGAAGGACATTCTCTATTAAGGAACCAGCTTTAACTCTGAACGTAGTACATACATACATATGTACATGCAAACATATGTAGGTACAGTTATGTAGGTACATATGTAGGTACATATGTAGGAGTATGTATAAAAATCGGCATTTACGGGTGCTAACGCTTCACTTAAACGTGCTGTCATTTAGTCGCAGTTTATTATCTAAACAAACTTCAAATGAAAAGGGTGCGAAAACAAATTTGCATAAAATTTCAACAATTTTACTTCTCAGCATGAGGAGCGATACCCTGCGCAGCATGAAAATAGTAAGCAAAATAAATATTTAGAAAAAAGAAAATAAGTTAATACCCTGATACTCTTTTACTTTTTTTGTTTTTGTAATACTCGTAGGCATTGCATTTTAATCGATATCTTGAAAACGCATTCACACATGGACCTGAAGATGACTACTTACTTAAAACCCTCATTGACGCCTTTCTTTTGGTACCCATAGCACTCTGCATGTGAAAAAATTTACTGATTTAGTGCTCTACCCTCTCCTATTTTCTGCTCCATCTTCCCTTTTTTCCAATTCCTATTTCTATTCTACTTCCAATTCAAAAGAAACACATTCTCATATTGAAATCCCTCTTAAAGCGACTTCTTGTAGCGACCACTGTTTTAGAGAGAAGAACAAGTATTTTACAAACAAAGAGTTGCTCATACGCCATGTTGATCAGTTGTGAAAACACATGCAGTGAGTGCTACTTTGCGTCAGTGCAAATGTTCTCTTAAGCGTCAATTGATGATGTTGATGAGGTTCGCTCGTGATGCAAATAATTATTACGAATTATTATGATTTGTGTCTAAATCGCGTTCGTGATGTCTAAAATAATTGCAAGTGAGAGGAAATGAAGAGAGTAAATGACATTTGATTTTAGAAGAAGAATTTTTGCTGTATAAATTTTGGCCAGCAAAAATTTGCAATCAAGGAAATCAGCTGATTGTGACACATGGTCGTGTTTTATTTATTTTTTTATTGAATTTTCAGTCATACCTTCCTGTTTCTTTTGTTACTTCATAGAACTGGAACTAGTTGACCGGAAGGGAAACCAACTCCGAAATATTTTTCAAACTCGCAATATAACCGGAACTTTCTTTTGAACTAGTTTCATTACGCTAGTATGCACGATATTCGCATTCGCAGCAGCCCTATATGGAATTCATACCTACCTTTTATGGGAAGTGAACCATGAAAAGCTATTCAAGCTGATTATAAACACATATATTCTTTGGTGATAAAAAAGGGTTTCATTTAATGCTCTTTAGGATGTTATTTACTACATAAACGTGCATGTATGTATGTATATGTAAGTACATATGTATGTACACATATCTTTTCACATAACTTTCATTTTAATAGCTTCCCTGGTTTCTGTAATATAAATGACAGCATAAGGAAGGATGTTCGAAACATGTACATTAGGGTGTTTAATTTATACATACATATGTACATATTTTCTTTGTCTTAAATAAAAACTTAAGCAAGGGAAAATTTTGATTTTCATTCCAATAGGAGTTTTCCGTATGAAAAAAAAAAAAGTTTGAGTAAAACGCGTGCTCAAACGTGCAATTTTGGCTGTCTCGAACTCAATGCCTTCAATGTCATACCATTAAAAAAGCAAAATTAACTTTAAAAAACTCGTACCGCAAATCGAATTAAAAATAGTAATCGCAGTCTTGTAATTTGAATGGATAGTCGACATTTTGAACTAGTTAAGCCTGTGTAATTTTTTTAATTTTTTAACCTAGACTTGCTGAATTAATTAATCAGGGAAAAATCATTATCGACTAATCAAATTTATACATTTTGCGATTAATTACATTTTGATTAGATAAATCTAATTATTTTAATTTTTCAGAACGCTAAGCAATCACAATCCGATTAATTAGATTATTCGAATGACTAAAATTTTACAATAAAAAATAAAAAGTAAATCGGAATATTCGTTTAATCAGAAAAATTATTAGTTAAACATTTGCTTAATCGATTGAAGGAACATAATTGATTTTTCCATTTTCCTTAAGAAATCAGATTTTCTGGTAGGACAAAGAAAAAATGATCTGAAAATGAAGCACTCTATTGTACATACATACATACATACTTACGCTTCTATAAGCAAAGCTTCATGCATTTGATTTGGTAATAAACATACTAACAGATTTCGGCTGAGCTCAGAGTATCTCAACAGACTACAATTGGATACATAATAAAATGACATTAAAAGGTCACCCAGAGCCGTTCTTGAATTTCTTTCCTACGACTACCTTTGTACCATTCAGGTTATAATACTGAAGATGTGAACACATTTTCTAGGCATACTACATACATAGTAGTTCAGCGCACTCCCCAGCACACTGAAAAAAAGAGCACAATGAATTGGCTAAGAAGTCTACCAATGACCTGCACAACCCAAAGAACAGAGTACAAAGCCGCTACATACGGAGCATGTTTCCTAAGATTACGCAAAAAGTAAAAAAAAAAATTTTTTAAATGCAAAAGTTCAACCGTTCTTTAGCTTCTTCCAGATTTATTTGATGATAACAAGACAGGTCACAATCCACAACATACAATTTAGTCTTAAACAGAAACGAAACAAATTTTATAAAGATATTTTCAGTATATTTGTTGGTAAAGGTCAAACCAGCTTTCATTTGGTCTCTCCCTCAGGTACGTCCAACAACCAAAATGTTTCCATTTCGCCTTTTCCTTTAACTTTAACAAAACCACGTGATTCAATTTTATAGCCAGCTTCGCCAATTTTTTTCGCTGTATAATTAGATAACTGTATTTTATATGGATCACTGCTGCTCTCCATTCGCGATGCCGTATTCACCGTATCACCAAAGAGACAATAACGTGGAACTTTCAATCCCACAACACCAGCTACCACCGGACCCGAATGTATTCCTACTCTTATAGCAAGATCGGGTATATTTAGAGCTCTCACCTTACGTACAACACGTAAAGCGAAATCACCAGCATGCTGAGCATGCAACGGATTCATATCGGGTGCACCCGAAACAGCCATATAAACCATACCAACCGTTTCAACTTTATAAACAAATGGTGACATTATTTCTTGATCGAATGCAGAAAAAACAGTGTTCAATGTGGTAACAGCTGTCATAGCATCACGTATATCATTTGTATCGCCCGCATAGATATTCATAACCTCAATAAAGATAACAGAAACCTCCTCGAAAGACTGACATATAGTCTCTTCACCATGACGCATGCGTTCGGCAATTGTGCGTGGTATCATGGAGTATAGCAATTCATCACCTTGACGCTTCCACGAATCAGCCAAATCTAGCGATTTTTCCAACTCATCCGAACGTTGTTCTTCCTTCTCGAATAATATTTCCAGTTTTGAGAAATGTTGCCAACCGGCCATTACTAATTCACGACTCAATCCATGCGGATTCAGATCATTCAAAAATAGCCCAATACCATGTAGTTCGTCTAAATTTTCAATAAGTGGGCTGCATAAATAAATAAGCGAATCAATATCTTTGAGATGGAACATTTGACCTTTCAATAATATGGCCTTGCTGCCTTGTGATATTTTGCGTTTACCGGTGAGTGGATCGAGATCTTCACTTGCATCCGTCTTCAATGTATTACCTTCACTACCTTCAAGCATTTCTTTAACTTCACCATCGAGATTGTGATCCATAAGTGCTTCATATGCCGCCTGATTGCGTCCAGTACGTAAAAGCTCAAATTCAAATAATACTGTATGCATTTGTATTATTTGTTCCCAAGTTATTGGAATATCCTTTGGACGTCTACACTTGAAAACATCCATCAAATGAGAACCGAAAAATTGATCCGGATTCTTGCCATGATTATGCAGTATCCATGTGTCGATGAGCTTTTCACCTGCCGACGTAATAATCATATCACGATTCAGCACCACTGTGAAAGGAAAGAGATCTAGAAATACATCAATATTGATTTTTGGTAAAATTTGTTGAGACGGATGTGCCATAACATTGACACGTTTAGCCATATATTCACGATTATCAAAATCCAAACGATATTTAACAATTACGGTCATTGGTTCGTGTGTCAATTTGATAGGACCAGCAATGCCACCATTTATATCATTTTGACTTTCGATGACCGAACATTTAACATTCAAATTATAAAATTCACGTCCAACTTGTGTAAATTGTCCCATCAAATATTTCGAAAGTCCAGTACGTCCGCTGCGATAAAGCATAACAGCACCATTATCATCAACCTCAGCCAATTGCATAGATGGACTTTTCATTTTCGGATATGTGAAACGCATTTGTAAATGAATATTATCGATAGATTGTAGAAAATCACAAAAATAACGGCCCGTTGCACGTATCATCTTGTCATAACCGAAATTGGTGAAGAAACGCACGAAGCAGCTGCCAAAAAAGGACATACACCAATCAAAAGATTTACCCGTTAGTGCCGATAATGCAGCTGCTATGTCGGGCATTAACGTATCGGGATATATTTGATGCGTTTTGAATGTATTGTGTCGACAATCGATAATATGACATACTTGCCGCCAAATATCTTCACCAAATTCCTCTTGTATGAAATGTTGGACGGATTCTAAAAGCATGCCATACATGTTGGCGTATATAAAATTATATGCTCTTGCTTTACCTAATAATCTGATTATCGGCTGGCAGTTTGTATGACAAGTTAAGTAAGTAAGTTTTATTTTTAGATGCACAAGTACAAAGTTGATATTGAGTTAGCCTGTTCAAGTGGATTGTAGTACTGATAGTTTTTCTTCATTCAGCAGCTTTCGTGTAGCAATACATTTTACTGTGGAGCATTATATGTCGGCTGCAAGTTGAAAAGAAATTAAATTAGATTAGACGTTGAGTAAAATTGCAAGAACCACACGAAGGTTGGGGATAAAGCTATAGCTTTCGTCTCCAGCCTTTTTTGGGGAGTGTTTATGCTGCCTTAATGGCAGCTCGATGTGAATAATCGCCGAACTCAGAATTTAAGTAACTTACATTTAAATAAATTGCTTACTTCTGTTTAAAAATCATTGTTGATAATTTAAGCGATTATGCAAATCAGCTGATATTAACAATTTAAAAATGGCCGATAGAGCTCTGCTAGGCTTGTTACAACTTGTGTATATGTATGTATAAAAACATGCGAACCTATTTTTATTGCCAATTCTGTATTCTTCGGGAATATAATAATATCCTGACATAAAAAAATGTACGAGCTAATGGAATCGGGTGGCGTTATCCTACATAATTTAAATTTTTTAAGGTTTCATAAACCCTTGTTTAAGAAAAAAAAATTGTTTCTTTGCAATTTCGGTGTAGTATAAATAACTTTGGAGCACTTTAAATGCTCAGCAAAATGTTTGCTTATATTTCAACACGTCATTCCTCGGTTAAGCAAAAAAAGATCATGAGAAAAAATGTCTCAATTCAATCTCGACTACACCAATTGTATACTTAAATATAACATCTGGAAAAAAATTAGGAACAGAAAGCTGCTAACCTTCACTTATCAATAAGCTTTTGACACCGCCGTTACTCACTTAGCCATCAGGTGGATTTGTTTGCTAAATTGCCCACTTCTATTTATTTTTGGTTGTTTTTTATTTTACCCATACATTTTATTTAAATTTTTTAGTGTTTCACTTTATTTAATGCCTAATTAGATTTTGTTTCTTTTTACTTAATTTAGTTTGATTTCTTATAATTTTCTTTAATTTAATTATTGTTTTACAGTCACTTTCACAAAACAATTTAAGTAAACAATTTTTTTTTCGCTGTCAAATTTCATATAAAATTCTTATAAAAAATTATTTTACCTTTAAATTTCTTTAGTGTAACCGTCAGTTAGATTTTATTTTGTATGTGTGAAAATTTTATCTCATTTCTACAAACGTTTAGCACTTTTTATCGCATGGGACTTATTTCTCTGTGCTCTAATTGCGCTCAAAAGTATGCTACGCAAAGTTGTAACGGTTAATCGAGCAACCGTTAACTCACACAAATAAGTAAATACAAAATAAGCACTTTCGTGTTACGTAATCTCTTAAACTCAAATACTTCCGATTGTCACTGATTTTTGTTCGTAAATCTCTAGCACGTGCTTTGCAAGTTTTTAACGCTTTTGTTGATACTTTCTACAGGTGGGTGGGAATAATTGCTCTAGGCATTTGTGTCGCGGCCAATTATGTTCATACATATGTATGTACACCGCTATGAAGTTGTACAAAGTTATGGTTTATGTATAGTTTATTTACAAAGAAAGTCTGTATATTATACAGTGTATAATAATATTATCTAGTTTTTGGCAATATTAAATTTTTTTATGTTTTTAGTAGCAGTGCACACTATATTTACTTTACTTTTCCTGCTGCTTATTTAATATTTGTGAATGTGTTAAAGTTCGCGCCGTATTCCTGTTCGTCCTATTAAATGCCACTTTCTACGCACAGCTCCCCGTCGGCTCTAATGCGTTTATGCTTTAAGTATTCCTTTTCACTTTTTATGGTTATAGTCCCACGCTTTGCAATTTTCTTACTTTCTTCACTCCAACCAATCAACCGTGTGTTACAAAAAAAAGTGCGTTGTTTGTTGCCTTTTTTTGTGTGTTTTATAGGAAGTCGCAAATTATTGTGGCTCTTGCGGTTGCTCTGCTCTTACTGAATTCTCTCGCTGTTTGTCTGTTGATTAAATACATAAATAAGAACATTTTGATAAACTTGGTGCAAATGTTTGTATAAATACATATACATATGTATATAGATGTACATTTACATACATATGTATATAAATGTAAATGTATCTAAACAATACATCCATTTACATAAATACATACATATGTATGTATCGCTCAAAAGAAGTATCAACCCAATTATTTTGCTCCTTTAGTCAATTCGTCCTGCAATTCGGTCCTTTTTGTACAAATAAGAATTCTTGTGTGTAAGTGTACTCATTTATAAACGTTCAAATTCGCCATTAAGCACAGCGTAGGGTGTAAAACATCATTCATTGGCACTTAACGGCTTATCCGATTTCGGTCGTTGCTTATCAACGCACGCGAGCCATCCTATGTTAGCGATTAAGAAACACTACTCACTTGTTTTCTTGATACAGTAGGGGTCTCTAGCTTCCATAGTTCTCAAGAGGGGGACCTATTCTATTAGCGTTAAGCTCATGTAGCTCATCGTTAAATTTTTTGAATATCGCACAGATCCTCTTACTAGAATATTTTAAGAGTAATTTCATCTTTTTTCGAAATTGTCCATGATTCCGTGTCATACATGAGGAGAGTTATAATGACTTCTTCATCATCGAAGAGGGAATTAGTAATTTATTTGTAAATATATTCTTGATTATCTGTAGCTTAGTAGTATTCTCCTAAATAGTTACTTCGTGATTTTCTGTTAAATACTCGGTAAATTACAGGGAAGGTACCAATATTTTCTTTGTTAGTTACTTACTTTTTCCATATTTTAAATTAAATACGAATTGATTAATTGTATTAAAAATTTATTGTTAGTGTTAGTTATTTTAAAAAATTAATAAGGGTTTAACAAACATTCAAATATTTATTAACAAACATAATTAAACATTGACGAAAATACTGTCCCGATACTTCACCCCAGATTGTTGCTTGCTGAGTTAAAATTCATCTATTGAAAAAAGTGTTATGAAATATCAAATTTTATTTTAATTTTCATTATTTAAGACCGATTTTTCGTCGTTTTGGAAAATGAGATTTCATTTCTAATTTCCTTATTAAAAAAACACAAAACGGGTATCCATAACGAAAATTTGCCTTAAATATCTAATTTGGAACAAAATTCTAAGCCCCTTCCAGCAGCTTTGCCATTCCGCTTTTCCACAAAAACCGAATGAAAAATTTTGAAAGATCAATTGATCGTTCTGCATATAGCCTGCTTGAACGTAGTGTAAATTTTCATATATTGTGGTAAATACTAAGTATTTCACTTGGAAAATATTTTAAAAATACCGGAAGAAGTATATAACTTTGAATTTTGTATTTATTTATTATACCAAAACTTTACTTATTGGAAACATATGGTATTATTAAAGTAAAAATCAAGTGGAGTCCCTGGAAAATACCCAATACATACTTTATTTATAAATTGGTAGCTATGAAGGAGGGATACTGAAATTTTATCAAAAGCTTATTTACTTTCGATTCATTAGTATTAGTAAGTTTGCATTTTTTTGGTTGTGTTTGTAGTTTCGGTAGCAGATGCTTGCAGGGAAACACTTCTTCTCATACATTCAAATACACTCATGCCTATTTTTACATTGCACCCTAATATATTTAAATATCTTTACCATTTTATCTTATTTTATGTTAATTCTTTTACTTGGGTTTTCTTATTATTTCTTCTAGAGGCATCGAAAAAACGGCATAAGCGGACTTAGGAAAAAGTGAGTATTTTGAACTATCCTTCCGAGATTATTTATGATCCAACAAAATTTTTGATTTATAAGGATAACCTTTCTATAAGATACATACAGATTCTTCGATTTAACTCTATCCGCTTCTGAAAATAGCCCATCGTATGCGATTGTGATATGTCGACTTAAGCTTTTATTGTTTATGAGCACAGATATATCTACAGATTAGGCATGTCAGTTTACCAGAGGCAAAACCGAAGTCTGGACTTTTGTGTTACCGAAACCGGAATCAGAGCGGATTAAATTAATTATTATTTTTTTATTTCAATTGTTACTAATTTCATACAACATATTTTTCTTCAGGTCGTCTCAATTTACACATATTTCATTTTGTTCACAACACCAACTTTTTTTATGCCAGAGTTTTGGATTCTTGACAAATTTCCAAAACAGCAAAGTGCAATCAGAAAACCATACCAATGTTTAAAGGTGCATTGCTCTGGAACAAAGTTTGGTTGATAACGCTTTAGTTCCCTGCAAAACGAAACTAAGCTAAATTTTTCTACTTCAATAGATTGCACAATCAAATGTAAACTGAAAAGTGGCCTTGTTATCGCTTAAGCCCTTTACACGGGAAGCACTCGACCGTTTGTAATTTGTTACTTCTACTATGTCCTTAGGGATTTTGTTTTCTTGTTTGCATCATTACACTTAACTTTTGATTGCTTTAATATCCGATCTATCACTTTATTACTGATATGCGCGCCAAGTAACAACTGCGACGTTCGCTTCTTTACTTGTAATTGCCTAGCACGCTATCCTGCTGTGTCATTTATACTTGATATGCAATCAATTAGCTGTTGTTTTAGCGATTATCGATGCTCATATTTCAAAATGTCATTTGGTACAGAAAATTGTGGTAATGGCATAGAGGGATTCTTATATGTGTGTATGTGCGTGGAACTGGGCAATTGTCACGCGACATCAAATGGCTATGAATTTGTGGAGAAAAATTGTAAGATACACGAGTAGTCCGTCTTAGTAGAATGAGCTTATGTGCTCGTTATAAGAAATGAATTGGTCACTTTTTTATATATGTATGTACATATGTATGTATAATTTTTATTTATAAATGTTTATAGGTGATTTGTCGGTTGTGGTGGCCGCCGTGGTGTGGTGGCGGTGAAGCTGGTCTACCAATCAGAAGGTCGGAGGTTCAAGTGACGGGATATACATACATACATATAACATCGAAAATGTTTGGAACAAATTTTTTTAAAAATGGCACATCACGAATTTGCTCAGAAGCTCGACCTTAACCACCTCGCAAACATTCAAAATGTGGTATCTAACGGGAAGTGAAAAACTTAATAACGGAACTAAAAACAAAATGGCAGAACTGCTTTGAAAGCACATGGACTTAAATTATCATACACGGATAAAAATTAATCATACTTTTTTTATGAACGGCGTTCATAAACCCTATCTCTTTCGTTTTTCATTGATTTTAATGAATTTTTCATAAATTAAATGAATACTTTCATAGAAATTTATGAAAATGTTCATAAATTCAATGAATAAAAATTCATGAAGCAGTTTTAGAACCAAAATGCAAATTTTTCTGGATTTTATGCTTCATGAACAATGTTTATGAATGCTCTTCATACATTTCTATGAACTATTCATTGAGTTAATGAAGCAGTTTCATAAAGTCAATGAATGTATTCATATAACTTCATACATTTTTCATGCTCTTTATACGTTTCTATGAACTATTCATTGAGTTTATTATTATTATTATCGTTATTTTTTTCATAATCATAAACTGCGTTCATAAATTTTACAGTTTATGAATATCGATCATTAAATTTGTATGAACTTGTACGTTGGCACGTTTTTAATGAAATATTTCATTGAAACAATTTCCAAATTCATTGAATTTATGAAAGTTTGCGCCCCGTGTACATATGATGTAGTACATAATCAAACAAAATTTAATGGAAAACAAAAATGGAATTACATATAAAAATAAAGCGAAAAGAAATACTTAATTGAAAAACATTGACAACACTACAAATATATAAGAACAAGGCATATATGGTGCGTTACAGATATAAAAAAAATAAGTCGAGTCGTTTTAGAGATATTAGTGGGCATTCAAAAAAATTTACGGCCCCATTCTCTATCAAGAAACGAACTTTCGTTTCGCCTCAGAGACGAATCGTTCGCCTGTTTGTAATATGTAAGACGATCATGGCAAACGAAAAAAAAATATACAAATAAAATAAATTTGTTGTCAAAAACTCGTAGGCAAACGAAAATGATAGAGAATACGCTTGCTAGACGAAATCGTTAGGAGACAAACCGTTCGTCTGAACCAAGGCGAATTAATACGATCTATTAATTCGCCTTGGTCTGAACTTTCGTTCGCAATACAGAATGAGGCCCTTAATATAATATATCCTAGGTGTCTACTCAAAAACGGGAAAATTTGGACTTCCTCGCTTCTGGAAAAATTGATTTTGATGCCTACTTGATCAGGCCATTTTCTCAAGTAAACTGTAAAATTTAACTGCCAGGTAAACGCAAGTTAAGAAATGAATTAGGGAGATGCGTCCTTAAGTGCTTCCAACAATAGTCTGGGATTTTCCTCACCGTCATGACGCAATAGAAAATTCTTCAACTCTGAGCAATTGAAAATTCTTCCGCTGTAAAAAAAACCCAAGAAAGCTTTAGGGCGAGCTATCGCTGTGGCCTTCCATTTCCATATTTCACATAGTTTTTTTTTGAAAGTTTTTAGCGACCTTTTTTTTTTTGTATTAATCCGTTAATCCGCCAATAAACAAATAGAAAAAACATGCATTTTTTATAGTTGTATGATTTATTTGTAAATAGCGCTTAGTTACACTCGTACGCATAAATCTAGTATTTATAAAAAATGGTTACTTTACAGAATTTATTCACCCAAACCAAATAATTTATCCTTAGCAATTTGCGCCATCAGACCATGGATAAGTTCTATAGATGCACGACTGCAATCGCGTGTGGCTTTGGATAATTTATCCTCTGTGCGCTTTTCGCTGCCTTCGGCACCTTAAAATAATAAAATTGCTTGTTTAACTATTCATTCATTCGGAGCTTATCTCTAGACTCACCTGACACAACAAATGGCCCACGAACCAAGCTTGACTCGCTCTGTTCAAGTTTCTCAGATAAGTCAAATATCTGCCCAGTCGTATAATCGGTATTTGTCAGCAAACCCGAACTGCCCAATGTATTCACCCAATATTTATTCCATAATGAATCCAACAACTTACGATCCAATGCTGACTTAAAATAAGATACTTCCAGAGGATAATATTGTTTGCAATGCACACCGAAGTCATCGATTTTATTCAATGGTATTGTTTGATATTCTGAAGGTTCCTCATTTGGTGGTTTATAGCCTTTAGGATATGTACGAAATGCACCCAAACAAACTTTTCCAGCTGACACAGTACGTACGGGATCCACAACGATAGCAACGAATGGTTCTTGATAATTTTGATTAAGCATTTGTGTTGACACATCAATGCCGGATAACCAACATCCATAACCTGGATGACTGTGGTACCAACCAATAGCGTTTTCCAAACGTCCAACTTCCTTAGCTGCCTCAATGTAGGCGGACATGTATTCATAGGCTTGAGATTGTGCATTTACACGCGTTTCAGTGCCTTCAACGGGCAATGCAAAAGCATCCATGACAATCATTGTGTTGTCTTCGACTTTACCAAGTAGCAGACCCATAATCTCAAGTGTGCCTCCTGAACGTGCATGCATTACCATTTTTAATAATGATAATGCAGATATTTTTATATCCTTAAAGTAATGTGGATCCTTCTCCCATGGCTTAGCATCAAGAATTTGACGTTGTTGCTCGGCGTCGTAGCGAAATATTTCATCACAAGCAGGTAATGTTTTTACATTATTTTCTAGTTCCCAAGTTTTACGAGAAGCTTCGACATCCATTTTTGTTTACTTGAAAGCCTTAAAAATTGTACGCACAAAAACCAGACACCGGAGAGGAAAATTAAAATGTAGCGAACAGCTGTTAAAATATGACAGTAAATGCGTTCGGTATGGGATGTGATGTGAATGCGTTCGAAGTATGCGGTAGAGGTAAAAAAAACCTGGAGAGGTCGCTGTAGTCGGAAAAGAGAAAGTCAACCAGAAGAAGAAAGCAAAACAAACAGCAGAGTTGAATTTTTTTGTGCGATTGTTTTGTTTACATGCAATAATTTGTAGTGAATCATTCTAAACAAGAATGTTTAAACTAAAACAATAAATAACTATTTTAAAGAGCTTCTTATATAGTAAAAATTACATTTAATTTCATATCGTGACACAAGTCTTAAAGATAGTACTGTATATACTGCAGCAAAGGCAACCCCTTTAGCCAGTTTAGAAATTTCAAATAAACGTCATGTCAAAGTCAATAAGAAGAAGAAGCTGTCGGGAAGACAAACGGCAAAAAGGAAACGAACCGAACGTACATTGTGAGCGAGCGCGTCCCTTTTCTTATAAAGAAGCGAAGCTTATGAAAAATTCCTATAGAGAAATTGAAAAAGGTTTAGCTGTGCTAATATCTAAAAACTAACTATAAAACTTCAGAATCTTTAAGTTGAAAATTTGTAAAGTAACAAAAAGCGATAGCAAGATTAGCAGACGCGACAGAAGTGAAAATTTTGCTAATAAGTTTTCTGCTGTTGCTATTGCCGTCGCAGTCTGCGGCTTCGGTTTGCCTGTATCGTTTTTCGTGTTTTTTTGTTAATTTTTCGTGAATTTTCTATTGTGCAAACTTTATCATAGATTCAATGTAAGCTATAACATAAAGAAAGGTGGTATTGCAAATAAAAAATGGCTTTGAATGGAGCAAAATTTATTTGCTTGTCTGATGCGGCAACTGAAGACGCCGAAGCAACGTCGACGCTGCCGTCGACTACGGTCGCGGGGAATGTTGCCGGTAACGGCGCTGATGCGACGGAAGCAGAGAATGATACAGTGATCAAAGCTAAAGGACGTAAATTCACTGTTGGGTATTATATGAGTTGTGATTATGTTCTTGAAGATTCTCGCGCAGAAGGGGTACATTGCGAAATACAGTGCGATGCCTTTGGTCGGGTAAGTTGGGCGAGCATTTTTGCTTAAACGCTTTGGTGGCAGCTGTGGCATATCTACGCGCTTGCGACGATTGTCAAACCATGGCGCTAGCTTATACAGCATATACATATGTATGAATGTATGTGCATACGCATGTTTATGTTCGGTTGTGTAATTAAATTGGCGTTATTTTAAATTGCATATATCATACATACATACATAGGTAGTATGTCGCATAAATTGTTAGAACTTTTTTATACTTAATTCTCATTTTGTTGACTCTATATTCTTCATATGTAGGTGACCATTCACAATATATCTGACTCGAATCCTATAAGCGTCAATGGACAAGTTATAACTTTAAAAAGGCCTCTGTTGGACGGTAGTCGTATTACAATTTTGGATAGAAATTTTCTATGGAAATTTCCAAAATCTGTTGACGTAATAGCAACTGACAGCAATAAAGGAGAAGTAACATGCAATAATGATGATCAATCTATAACACCACAAAAAGTAGTTGCGCCAGAACAAGCTCCAAATTCATGTCCAGATCTGAAGGTAAATTCTTCTGAATACCCAGAAAACTGATATCTGTTAATATTTTGTATTTATAGCCACATCGCAAAGTGGATAAACGATTTACGGTGCATAAGTAAGTATTTCAAAACATTTTTTGTTAGTATACATAGGTACCACTATTTCAAAAATGATATAAATAAAGGGGGTAAAATGAAAACAACTGCATTCCAAACCTAAGGACCACGCAATCTAGAGGCTGAGGAATGAGCAGCCTCTAGCGTGTTTCACTAGTTATTGTAGCATTATAATGTCTCCAAAACCACTTGAAATATGGCACTTAACTACATTGCTAATTGTACCATTCATTACCACTTTAAAACTTATCGAGTTGTCCAAATAAGGGATATCTTGAATTATAAGCTCGACGTTTACGATTGCAACTGAAAGCTGCGTTCAATTCGATTCAGGAGTTTTTAGGAGATACGCGCTCAAACTAATAATTATTCCTCCTATAATTTTTTTTTTTTTGGATTATCTGCAATGTACCGGCATCAACCTGTTACAATTTTCTTATATGGATCGTCGATGTGAAGTTTGTTAAAAAAACTTTACTATTTGCTAAGAGATAAACGAAGTACTCCCACTAAAACAACAAGGTCAAGATAAGTGACTGTACAAAATGTATGGGAAAAGTTAACAAAACAAAAAGGTCTATAAGGGTTAAGGGTATGTTCATGTTACATCTTGATATGAAAGCGCCATCCAACGATTCAAAATAAATCTTTCCAAGTACTCTCGCAGCAACACACTGAAAATGTATCCCACATGTGTTTGCAAGACAGTGACTACATGGTCCAAAATAAAAAAATTAAGCTCTGTGAGGTCACGTTTTGATCTTTATCTCGAAAACTGTTTGAACTATTATAAATTATATTATATTATTATTATAATTTATAATAAAAGACAAAATTACCTCCTTCAGATATAATTTTTATTCCCAAACTTGAAAACCGTGTTATTTAGTAGCGTGACACATTATACAGAACTTTTTTCAATTCCATCGCTAATACAAGCATAAATCCGGTACGCTCAGGATCAAGGACTTTAGACACTAGTTCAGGTGTTGCTGAACGAATTTATATAATCACGCCGAACTTCCCGGCCATCCTAACCTCTTTACGTAAGCAATTCGAGGGTACCAGAAGCTCGCTTGCTTAATATTGTAATTGGATTAAAGGGGATGTTGATGATTAGACTATTGAAGTTATTTATGTAAATCCTTTGGTTTTTCTAAGAGGGGCCGATGAATGATGAAGATAGTCTTTTTTTTTTTTTTAATAGATTATGTCTTTATCAGTATTATATTAGCATAAACTATACTTGCTATTAAAATATGCAGGTATCACGTATTTAATTTATTGAAAGTACAGACATGTGTCAAGAATGAAAAATTTCTTTATATTAATTTTTGAACTATTTAATTTTTTCACAAAAAGTTTTGCATATTGTATCAACTCCGACGAAGAAGGTAATACTTCGACTGATCTGCCAAGTATCAACGAAACCGATAGTGTAGAAAAAACGACTACTAGCGAAGAAGCTACACAGAAAAAAGAAGAAATTGAACAGACTGGAACCGAAACTGTCAAGCGTGAAATGTTGTCATCAAATAATAAACCACAAGGCAAAATTGATGATGGCAAAGAAAGTAATGAACGTCGCAGCATTACACCAGAACCACAACCGCATTCTAACGCGTCCACCCTTTCAGCCAGTACACCAATTCTTATAATAACGGATACACCCAAAACGAATTTGATTAATTGTACGAAAAATAAAGAAAATAAAAGTAGCGAGAAAAATCGCCGCTTAATATCCTTGTGCCAACAATCAGATTTAGTGATCACATCATTTTCACCACGTGAAACTGGCGTACGCATCGAAAAATCTTTTACAGCGGTATTGAAACCAATTGCTGCCACTACGCCGAAAAGCGTGTATAGTACACCCAAAAGTTTGATCTACGATTCCAATTATGAAGGTAGTCGTGATTTCATTGATTTCTCCACACCAGCAACTTCTAAAAAAGCATTTGGTGCTCGCGCGCTTGCCGGCAATTCCTCAATGCATTTGATTGATTTGACAACACCCAATAAGTTAGCACCGACAAGCGCGCGGCATCGTACTGCCAGTGCAACAGTCAAACACAATCAAACATTACCCCCCAATGTAAAATTATCCAAAACACCGCTTACTTATGCCAAGCTTGATGTAGGCAACGATGTAGAACAAGGTATCAATGCATTACCTGTGACACCTAATGTGGAGTTACCGAGTACAATTGATTCGGACATATCAACACCCCAAAGTGCTGAATTAGTTATAAGTGTTGATGGATCTTCCAGCGATCTATCAACGCATGTAATCGAAATATCTACTGAAGATTCAGCAACTCCGAGCATTAGTTCACCATTGCGTACAAACCTTACGGCAACAAAAACACCACAGCGTACAGTTGCAGCTGGTCAAAAAAGTCAACTAACAGCTACACCACAGCGCACACAAGCACCGTCTCTAATTAAACGTGCCTTATTGACCAGTGCCAAAAAGAATGCAAACCCAACAAATCGTGCTAGTCCAGCTAGACCGAATGCACCTTCAACACCAACTGACCGTAATATTAAACTTACGAAAACAACTGATGCTACTGCCTCCACTTGCTCAACACCTAAGAGCACCAGTCGCATAGCTATCGGCTCACCTAGCAATGTTGCAGCGGCACAACGTCGCTTCTTAAATGTAAAACCAAGACGAAGTCTAGCAGCAGTTGCGATTGGCAGTCTCGCTGACTCAAAAAGTGCAATAACAACTTCAACCCCGCTAAATCCGCGCCACACACAAACGAGAAATGTGACAGCTAGCGCCCCACGCCTGAGTATAGTAAAACGTACTTCACCACTACGGGGAGTACGTAAATCAATAGGAGGAGTAACACTCTCATCGCATATTTCGAAGACACGTCGTTCAGTGGTATCACCAAAAAAGCGTTCGCCCACCACGACCGTGGCACAACAAGTATCGAAAGCACGCAAAACACTTTGTCAAGCTAATGCCAACAGAAATCAAATAGCATCGCGTTCACGTAGCCTGGTAGCAGCGGCAGTGAGTGCGTCAAGTAAAACACAAACTGCATTTGGAGAAAAAACAAAAACTTCAAATGTACCGCCCCATACGATTAAACGCGAAACGGATTTGAGTCAAACATTCACTATGATGGATGATGATTCATCAAAAGAGTTGCAAGTCGAAGAGGACAAACTTACAGATTCCGTGGTGGAGAAATCGAAAAATATTACATTTTCGCCAATTAAAAATGATACCAGCCAAGCACAGCAGCGAGTATTGAACAAAACATTTTCGCCTGAAAAACCAATAATTGCAGGAGCCGTAGAAATCGAATCTGAAAAAGCCATCCCAAAGCATATATCAGAAAGTTTTGCTGAAGAGCCCAAAGAAAAAACCCTAGGAGCTGAAGTAACAAAATCTACAGCGACTAACACAACGGAATCGCAGCAGCAATCGCTTGAAATATCCACAATTAATAAGGATGGTGATAACGCGCAACAAAGTCAAGAAGTGGCCAGTGTTGAAGTTATTGAAGGACCACTTGCCGCCGATTCGAAACAATCAGTAAATAAAAACACCGACCAGCTTAGTACAAGCGATATGCCGCTTGTTAGTGAAACTTGCGATTTCGTGGAAACGGGCTCACCCAAACACATTGGCGACTCACAAGGTACTGCAGATTTCTTGGAAGATATTGAGTATGTGTTAAATAAATCAGATGAATTGCAACAACAGTTAGGTGGAAAAGACGGCCATAGAGCAAGCGATTCAAAGGCCGAGTTAGAAAAATTGTTAACAGAAAGTGACGCAAATATGGCGGAGTTGACTACGAACGTTGATTATTTGGAACGAAATACAAAGATAACAGAACAGACAGATATGGATGTAGAGGACGATGAATGCTTGTTAACAATGTCTACTGCAATAGAACTGCCAACTACTAGCAAAATAATATTTAGTGTTAAATCCACGCTGGAAGAGAAAGAGCAGCAAGAGGAAGATAAAACTTCAATAAACTTAGACGTAAATCAATCGACATTTGAAACAGGTGCATCCTCAGATATTGATGGGGTATCAATGAAGTCAGACGTAACGATTGCAACAATTCCATCAACGCCTAGTGAGTTTGATGTTCCATCCTTTGGCGCTAGCAGTATGGGAACAGACGCCAATACGGAAAGAATAAGCGCCACATTTGATGCTCAAGAACGTATTAATATGCCTTTAAACATAGAAGCGAATAAGAATGTCGATGATTTGACGGATGAGGTGAGTTCAGATTTAATTAATTTAAAAGCCGATCACGTGGAAGAACCTGAGTCTACAACTAGCGAAATAGAAGAATTGAACGTTTCCAAGGAAGAGCGTAGCGACAGCAAATCTTCTGATTCTGCAAAGGTTGATAAATTTAATAATACAGATTTCGTAGCGGAAAAGGGAGCAGCTGCAGATGAAAAAGAACATATTGAGGATCTCGATATCAATATAGAAACGCAAAATATCCCTCAAAGGGTGGACGAAATCAACCAGTCCGGTGCCGCTGAATTGAATGAAGTTTCACAGACTGAAGAAGTTTTAATTAAACTCACCGTTGAATCTTTTGTCATGGATAATAAATTGACCACAGCTTGTACAGACGATACTCTCGAAAAGTCAAAAATAGAAACCGAAGTACCGAAAATAAACGTCTGTGGCTCAAAAGAGTGTGTAAAATCAAATTCCGAGCACGTGGAGAGCCAAAATGTAACTGCATTACAAGTCAGGGCAGCAACTACCGGAGAATGCGAATCAGAGCCAATCGATGTAGAAGAGACCACAGGCGAAGAACCAATCAATAGCGACGATGAAAAAGAGAATAAAAAAGTAACTTCTACCAAACCGACGAATGAACCCATTCTAACTGCTGCTGACGCCGACACAAAAACAACTGCTTTAGAACCTAAAACACCAAATCTTGCCGGCATACGAGATATGTTACGTACTCCTAAGCAGAACTCTGAAATAGCACATACTACACCACGCACAATTGGTTTACGTAATCTTATGCGTACTCCAAAAGCATCGACAAGTGCTGCAGCTACATCGGTGTCTATTGCAGAAGATGATGGTGTTGAATTACCTAAAAGGCCCCTACATATTAAGAAAAAAACACGTACTCCACAGTCAACAATTGAGAATTTTACACCACGTCGCAGTGCAAGACGACGCGCCTCAGCAAATCCCGATTTAACGCCAACTCGATGTTCCACGCCAACATTGAACACGAACACTGATGTTTCGAAACTAAGTCGCACCCCAAGACGTCGTGCGTCGGCATCAGCAGAAGTGAGCTACACACCACAGCGTATCAACAGACGACGCCCATCGCTTTCATTAGATAATGAGGAAGCTGTAGCGGCAGCATTGACGCCGCGAAAACGTGTAGGGAGCAGTATACGTGGTAAACACACCACGACTACGTTGATACTAGAGTGTCCTGAAGCTGAAGATATGGGTGCAATTATCGAAGAAGAACCCAAGGATGATGTAAAGGGGTCCAATGGTAAGTGAAAGATATTTGATTAATAAGAAGCATTTGGATTTAAGTTTTTTATTTTTCCTTTTTTTTTCAGACTCAAAACAAAGAATTTTAGCTGGAGAGGATATTGAGCGCACCGAATTAAAACCAATTGGTTTGTCTAACATTCCATTTTTTGTTACTTCAAATCTAAAAATTTTAATTTTTTTTAGCGCCGTGCATTTCCGATGTGATTGAGGACAGTATTTGTGAGGAAATCAATGCGCAGAAAATGCCGAGTGAACAACTTGAAGATATTGTGATAACAGAAGAAACGAAATGGGAAGACGAGAAGCAGGCGAAATTAAATGCGGAAAGTAAGTAAAAGTTATATTCTATCAAAATTGTAAGTATGTATATTATATCTTTCCCTTTGCATTTTTTCTAGGAACCGAACAAGCAGTGGAGATTACAGACAATGCTCAAACATCTATTCAAAGTACTGTTCTATTCATTAAAAGTAGATATTATATTTATGTGCATCTTGTATTTTGTAATTTGTTTTAGCTCCAATTGTAATTCCATTCACAAAACTAAAAGAATCTGATAATGATGAAGAAAAAGTACATATTGCAGTAAATCCAATAGTCGATGCACAGGAAGTATATGGTATTTGCCAACTTGTTCAGTTATACATATTCTAATCCTTTTAACTTCATATCATCGCTATATATTTTGAAATATTTTAATTTTTCTTGTTAGTAACAACTACGGAGGCCACTGAAAAGGTCAAATCACAGTCGAAAGAAGACGGATGTGATGACGACATAGATAAAATTGAAGCTAAAGTGCTCGATAAATCTGATTATGAATACGGCAAAGAAGTGGAACAAGAAAGCGGAGGTTAGTTGCAGAGCTAGTGGACGTTTTTACTATCAAAATCCCTTTTCTTTATCTCGGTACCCCTTCCTTTATCTCGATTTTCCTTCCTTCATCTCACTATCCCTTACTTTGCAATACCCTACTCACGAACGTGGGGTGTCCGTTTGTACTTCCTATTTTTTATATCTTCGTGTACATCTGTCTCGCTATTTACTATCTCTATCTTCCAACTTTGTCATCATGTTTTAAATATATAATATATACTGTATATTCAAGTTATATAGAATTCAATTTATATTTATTTTTAATATTCTAGACATATCAACACTTGTAGAACAAACGAAAACTCCAAAGACTCAACGTAAATCCGTAAGAATTGCAGAGGACGCTTTGGGCTCGCCTAAAACGCCTGTACTGGTTGGAATGCGTGAACTTATGCAAACACCAAAGGACAATAATCGTACTCCAAAGCTTATTGGTGTGCGCGATTTGATGCGTACACCCAAAGTAGCAAAGGGCAGCGTCGACGAGAAAGAGGAGCTCTTGGGTCTAGCCGATTTAGTAAAGACACCCAAAACCGATACAGTTAGAGGGAAACGGTTTAATAAGAAGGGTGAAAATATAAATGAAGAACAAGAAGAGCCATCAACATCAGCAGCACGTACAGCATTCATTGGAATGCGTGAATTGTTGAAAACCCCTAAGCACACAAGTACACCACAATATCGTGGCATGCGTGAATTATTACGCACACCAAAAGCATGCAGCACACCACAATTAGGTGGTTTGGAAGAACTTATGCAAACACCCACGCGTACTAAACTAAATTACAAATATGATGATGACGGTGATGGTGAAGGACTTGATCAATTCTTTAAAACACCTCGAGCTAAAGATATGATGATACCGGGCGAACCGTCAAGTGCAATTTTGGAGCCAAGTACGAATTCAACGCTCAATATTATGACAGCAACAACAGAATATGACTTGCATAGCAGCAATCAACGGACGCTGGACGATATTTATAAAACACCCGTAAGTAGGCGTTTGTCTAATGTTGACACTCTAACAGGGGAGGATATTGAAACTAGTAGTTCGACGAAAAAGGAAGAAGAAAGCGAAATAATTGTGCCGGAGACGCCAGCACAACCAACTATTGCAACTATGTCTAAACGAAATATCGCCGCTACAGAGGCATTCGACGAATTAGATAAATGTTGCACTACAGTCGATAGTACAACATCACAAATTGTGTACACACCTAAAAGCCAATTACCTTCGAATGTAAGAAAAGCGTCACTACTTTCGCCGTTCTCAGCAACAGATATAATAACCGATTTACCTAAAAGCGATATACAAGAGTGGGTAGATCATTTGCAACAAAGTGATGAATTAGACGACGGGGCAGAAGAGGGAGAGGTTACTGTTTCAGCTTCAATATTAAATGCTGCAAGTGATGCAACACACGATCCCATTGCGCCGTCAGTGTGTGAAACAAGTAATTTAACTGTAAACAAAGATACAACTGAACAAATGTTGGCAGATATGAGTGCAATCACTACATCGGATGACCCCTTATTGTCAAGCGCATTAAAACGTGCTGACTCTTCGTCATACAATACAGCGGCTGATAATAGGAAAGAGACATTACGTCCAGCTACACCCAATGAAGCTGAAATTAGTGGTATCGATTTGCTTGATCAAACCAACGAATCCATATTCTCTGAGCCGCTGATAGTGAGCGATACTGAATCGTTACATGATGATAGTCAAGAAAATGATCTGGTAGAACAAGAAAAAGTGATAGCTTCAGAAAGGTCAACTGAAATCATGTCTGACGCCGCTGAAAATAAGTCACAGGACGAAGAAGAATTTCCCATTATGTTCGTTGAGAGCAGTGATTCGGAAGAAGATGACGTAGCAACAAAAACACCTGCGCTTACTAACAAAAACAACAATGAAGGAGTTGCTGATACAGTATCTGTAGATCTTGATGACTCAAATGCAACCGAATCTCAACAAAAAACGAGTGCAACAAATTCAAAAACAAACGTATCTGATTCTACTAAAGCATCAGATATTCATATTGAATTTTCCAATTTTCAAGCTCATGAAACTATTGCCAGTCAACAAATTCGCGCATCCACGCCAAATCGTAGCAATAAGTCTCGTACAATGCAATCTGCTCAAGCTAGACGTCGACAAAGTGTGGGCGCAGAAAAACAACTTGGCAATATCACAATTGATTTGACCCATGAAAAGTCGCGTTTGGTTCTTGAAAAAGCTCATAAAGCTAGAACAGCTGATTGTATAATAGAGGTGGATGAGTCAATAGACGAAGTGGTAGCGTTTGAAAATGTAACACAAAATGACGCAAAATCAACTAACTTAAATGAAAATGCAGTTGAATCGAATGAAAATGCTACTGAATCAGTTGAAAATGCTGTTGGATTGGATGAAAATGCAGCTGATTCAATTGAAAATGCTGTTGAATGGAATGAAAATGCAGCTGAATCAATTGAAAATACAACGGAAAGCGATGAAAATTCTGCTCAATTGTCCGAAAACGTAACTGAGTTCAATGGCAGTTTAGGTGCATTGAACGCAAACGCGATAGAATTGGTCCGTGAAAATCAAGAGACTACACAACTCTCGACTGAAAAGATACGCGAAGAATTTGGCAATTTCCAAGCGCATAAAACAATCGCCAGTCGAGGAAAACGGGCTGCTACTCCAGATCATGGTAATAAGAGAAATGCGCTAAAGGTAACACAGGCTCCTCGCCGTCTAACTTTAGGTGCGGAGAAACACTTGACAGATGTAAGCATTGATTTTTTGAAAGAGAAATCTCAATTACAACAATCAAAACAATTAACCGAGCCTATAGTCGAATCTCTTCAAGAAGTAGATGATTCTATTGATCAAGCATCAGTGTCGAAGGCTAAACAAAGTGACACAGAAAATATGGGTGCACTTAATGTAGAAGCAATTAGTGTCGACAATGTTGTGGAGCTTGAAGTGGAAGAAGACAATGCAGAAACGGAATCTCTCACGCCCTCCAGTTTGGCCAAAGCTACAGAAATATCTATTTCAACACTATCTGAAGAGCAAACCAAACAATCGGAACAGAAAGTAGAAATAGTTGTTGAGAAAATCACGCCTGAACCAGAATTGAAAGTTATAGAAAAAGTCGTTACAGAACCAACAACAAGTAAACATATAAGGAAAACCGAGGAGGCGATTAGCACTGAACAGAGCACTGCTAACAATACTAGTGATGCCGCTGATGATAGCACATTGGAACATCAAACAAACATTGCGCTTTCCAAAACTGAATTTAACGAAAGTGATATACTTGATTTAACTGAGGAACCACCAAACGATCTGCCAGCAGTTAATACAACACAAGGTATAATCTTTGATCTAACGGAAGGCGAGGATGAAGACACTCAAGAAAGAAACGTAGAAAGCAATAAAGAAACTGAATCAGAAGAACAAAGTTTAGAAGTAACCAACGATGAACCAGTTGGAACTCCCACTCAATGTTCAAATAATAGCAGAACAGAATGTCAAAGTGATGCAGTGACCACTAATACCCAAATCAAAGAACAGACTGGGTCTGATGTGCCAAAAGCGAAAAATCAAGAGTTCTTGCTTATGACATCAATGGACGCAGAAGACGACAATGGTGAAATATCCGAAAGCAGTCTCAATGTGGCACAGGCTAGAGTAGAAGTAATAGATGAGCTTGCAGCAGGATCAAGCAAGGAGGTTGCACATATTGTGAACATTCCCAATGCGGATAGCGAAGATTTTGAAGAAACATATGATCCATTGGAAATATTGGAACATGTGGACAGCAAGTTGCCTGAGAACGAGCTAGACACTATTGCAGATAAAATTATAGACGAAACCAATGTAGCTGCAGGAATCGAAGGATCTATTGCGGTTAGCACGACGCTGAAAATAGCTCAAGATAAAATTGAAGATAATGAACTGGAAATACCTGAGAACTCAAACAATTCACAGATGGCATCAGCTGCAAACACCAGTGAAAAAGTTGAAAGTGAGACGCTAGCAAATGTAGAGGAAACAAAGAAATTGGTTGAAGCGGACTCTCAAGAATCGACTAAAGTCACCACTCAAGAGACCTTTGAGGAAGATCTTGAACCAGAACAAAGCAGCACAGAAGAAGTCGTAGACAAAACAGAGGAAACAGGAGAAACTGCTGAAATTAACATCGCTGTAGAAAAGACCAATGACCTCGAGGAAGAAAAGATGGAGCGTGTCATGCCTGAGCTAAATATTGAGAAACAAGAAACCATTACAACAGGTAACGGAACAAAACTAGCAAGGGAAACAACTGAAAACATCGAAGATCCCCTAAAGAACTGTATAAAGTTAGATGAAGAAAATATGTGTCACATTGTAGAAGAAGAAACAAGCAAGAGGCCAACATACGAGGACGAAAAGACAACAACATCTAGTGTAGATAGCAAGCAATGTAGCTCGAATATCTCTAAAGCGCCATTACTTACTACGATATCTGAACAAAAATCTCAAGAAGGCACACAAATTGAGGTTCCGGTAGCGATGGTGTCTGCCATGTCAGAAAACATACCTGACATTTTGGAAGGAAAGCCTACCATAACACAAGCGACCATTTCCATTTCATTAGAGAAGACTGACAAATCAGAAAATGTTGGATTTATTTCAAAAGAGGTCGCTTCTATCAACCAAATTAAAGAGAAAGCCTCGACATCAAAACAGAGCACAGATGAAAATCGAAAAGCGACCAGCAAAGCAACTTGTGAAAGCGCAATAATAGTTGAGGACTCAGAAGAAAATGTGGAAGAATCGAAACTCGAAGATGCTATAAAAGAAGTAAAAGTAACAGAGACATCAAATCTAGAAATAGTATTAACAATCAGTGCGAATCAAACTGCTGTAGAAGAAGACGAGAGCGACGAGAAGACTGTCATTGAAAGTAGAGCCTTAGTAGCGGACGTCTTGCCAGTTCAAGAAAATCAAAATGTAGCTACAGAGACGATCACAACTGCAGTCAAAGAACCAGTAAATGAAGCGAAAGAAAAGCAGGAGCCAGCGAAACGAAATGCCCGTACAACATCACATTCAAAGCAAAGTGCCTATGATAATAAGGACAGGAATACCAAATCAACCAGTGAAATCGGCTTAACAGTTGAGGAATCTGAAAAAGAAGAAAATTCAGATGACAATGCGAAAATTGCAGAGAAAAATGTGAAAAAGTCGGAACACGAAACTGATAGAGAGGAGCAATCGACAAACCTAAAAGTAACAGAGAAGTCAAATGAAGAAATTTCGACTGTTTCGACTGAAACAGTAGGCGCATCAAATGAAGTACGCAAACCATCACGCACGAAGCAACCTCTAGTAGTGGAGGAAGTAAAAGATAACCAAGATGTAGATACAGAGACGGAAACAGCAGAAGTCGAAGAGGTAGGAAATGGGGCCACTTCAGGGCAAGAAAAGCAACAGCCGTTGAAACGGAGTGTACGAAAAACATCACGCTCAAAGCAAAAAGTCGAGCGAAAAGAAGATGTAGAATATAAGACAACAATTGTTGAAGAACCTACCCCTACAGAATTAGTCGAAGAAACTCACATTGTAGGCACTGAATCAACGATACCTCCAGAAATAATAAGTGAGGATCAGGGCTCGGCTCTTGCCACAGTAAAAGAAGAAGAATTAGTCGAAGCGACAACTTCCATGCCTGCTAAGCGTAGAGGCCGCAAACCGTCACGTTCCAAACAAACTATGGATGAAAAGTTAAGCAAGGACAATAAATCGTTAGTTGAAGGGCCTGAAGAAAATGTAGAGAATCCAAGTCAAGTTGTTGATGCACATGAACTACTTGAGCAGAACAGTTCTGTTGATGCTGCAGTGTCGGGGGCTGGTGAGGCTGCTACTTTACACGTTAAAGCCACATATGAGGTGTGTTTAGTGACGGGATCGGAAGATGGAGATACAAATGCTTCAAGCGATAAAACGAAAAACATATCTGATCACGAAATAGTCACAGCCACTAATGTTCTTGATGAAGCCGAATCTACAGATATATCTCACAAACAAGAGGACGAAGTACACGCTCAAAGGCCGACACGACGTACACGTAAAGGTTCTGCATCCAGTCAATGCTCACTGCAAGATGAAGACCATCTACCAACAACAACAAAACGCCGTGCTGGACGCAGGCGTGCTGCGACACCTGTGGAAAATAGTGCAGATGAGGCCACAGCACATGATGAAGCGCCAACAATAACAAAACGTCGACGTGGACAAGCCAAGGCAAGGGTAGAAGTCTCGCCACACTTGGAGGAAATAAAGGAAGTGCTCTTTGATGAGGTGCAATTAAAGGAGGAAGCGGATCAGTGTGAAAATAAATCTCTTGATACTAACATAGTTGAAATTAAAACAGAAGACAAGAAGGAGACCGGCAATGTAAGTGAAAAGAAACAACATGATAGCGTAGCTGTAGAAAGCCTCAAAGAGAGTAATGATAAGCGCGCACACACACCCTCTGAGTTGCCAAGGTCTGTTGAGCCCGAAAAAGATGTGCTCGAGATACAGACAGAGACAGAGTCGTCTACAATTTCAGATGAAGTTAAAGATGTAGTAGCTGCAGAGTTACCTGCGAATGTTACCAATATGCATGAAGAAGAGGTAAAAAATCTAATTTCTGAAGAATCAACAACTAGTACCAAAGCACCAAGACGAGCTGGTAGACGTAAGCCAACTGTGTCTGAATCAAGTCAAACATCAAATTCAGTCGAAATCATTGATACCCATGTGATGCAACGAACTCGACGCCGAAGAAAGCCGACAACAGAGGATCACGATGTTGATACTGGAAACGCAGTAGAAGTAGGGGAAACTCCATTAGAAAAGGCGGTTGATTCGAAAAACGAAGAAACTCCACCAACCAATAAGACACGTGATATGAAAGCTATTGAGAAAGAAACAGCTGAAGAGCAACAGACATCCTCAGAAACTTTACAAACCCAAACTGAGTGCTCGATTGTGGAAAAGAAAGGAGATGCCTCCGAAATTGCTACCATTAGTATAGAATCGTCTGATCTAAAGACGGAGTCGCAAAAAGAGAATATAGATGTAAAAGAGGAAGAGCAAGCAAGCGAACAACCTACCACCACGGGACGCAAGCGGGTTTACCGTCGGAAGAAAGACCATGCGACCGAAGATCACAAGCAACAAATGGAAAACGACGAACACAAAGATGAGGAAAAGGCGGATATGGCAGAAACAAATACAAAAACAACAAAAGTGATCGAAGATACGAAGAATACGCCAGTCGCTGCCGAATCGGTGGGGGGCCGACGTGGTAGGCGTGGAGCAGCCGCGGCCGCCACTGTCGCTATAAATGAAAATGCATCAGCTCATAAGCGTGGAACGCCACGCGGCAAAACTCAGCAAAATGCACCTCAATCTCAGAAGTCCCAACGTAAAGGGGAAACAAAGCAAACCAACACTGTTGAAGTTCAGGAACTCGATGACGAAGAACCGACTGATGTAAAAGGAGTGCAACAAGTTGTACGACGCAAACGACGTGGCTCCGTTACGGCAGAGGGTGTTGAAAAAGAGCAGCAAAAAGAACCGGAAGTAGAATCTGTAGTGGCGAAGAAGGTCACTAAAGGTGTACGTAAACGCCGTAAGTCGCTGCAAACTGAAGAAGCTGAAAATATGCAAACAAAAGAGAAGCAGGAAGGCGACGACACGACTAGCTCTGCTATTGTAGAATCACCCAAGGATGATAATGAGGTAACAGGAGTTGTAGTTGTAAGTAAAGCTGGTGATGTCGGTGGTGATGAACCGCCAAAGAAGAGACCAGTTAGTCGTAAACGACGCGATTCATCTCTCGATAGTAGCATACACGACGTGGCGACAGCTGCCGTAGACGGTGGTGACACCAAAGCCAGTGCTGGCAACACTTCATCTGCATCAACAACACCAAACCGTTCGCGCAATTTACCGCGACGTGCAGTTGCTGCCGAAGAACGCAACTACGATGAGAGCTCAGATGCAGAAGCTCAAGTTGAGCTTAAGCGCCGCATTGAGAAGGCATCTCTTCCAAAAGGGAATAGCAGCACAACAGCTGCAAAGAAGAACAAACAGCAACATAGTCCAACGTCAAAGGTTGGCTCATCTACAACAGATGCTGAAATGGCAATGATGTCGAAAGCAGAAGACATAAATACAAGTGCGCGCAACACACCCATTTTATCGACAGTACTTACCACAAGTCGTGGTGGACGTCAACGAAAACCTACAGCGCGCGTGCAACAGTACCTTGAAGAGGAACGCGCCAAAGCCGAGACACCCAAAAAGCGTTTGTTACTTGCTACAGGTAGTGAAACACTCTCCACATCTCAAGCAGGAGCTACACCTGCAAGACGTACACGAAAAACATCTGCCATTGATGTCGAGAAAACAGAAGCGCAACATACACCGGCCCGCGGACGCGCACGTAACCTGAAAACATTGGTAACTACAGCCACAGAAACTTCCGAAGAGTCACGCTCGGAGGTGGACTACACACATTCCGAACATGAAACAACTCAATCCACTACCGTGGTAGAAGAAAAAGAAAAGACAGCAACTTCAAAAGTAGGCAAACGGACGACGACGCGTCGTGGTAAGCCAAATGTCAGCGCAACAATACCAAACGAAAGTGAATTGAGCGAAGCCCAGGAGGCACCAACCGCATTAGTGAGCGCAGGACGTAGCGGACGTGCTGCAAAAGCTGCTGCAGCAGCCGCACTTATAACTGACGACCAACTATCATCGGGCTCACACCGAAAGCCACGCGCCATTAGTGGCAAACGCGCACGACGTGGTGCACATGCCGACACAGCCGCATCTGATGATGAACACACTGATGTCGAGATGAAAGATGGGGAAGACAATAAAAAAAGTGAGAAACCAACAAAAAACACTACTGATGATGATGTTGATGTTGGGCGAATACCGAGGGCTGGACGCGGCGGTCGTCGCAATAAGCAAAACGACGCATTGAAAATCGAAACGAGCAGCGTTGTTGCAAAACAGCAAACGATAGTAATAGACGCCGACGATGAGCACGAAGAGGAAGATGATGACGTAGTTTTTGTGAGTTCTGTAGATCTCGAAAATCACGACGAAGAAGATGATAAACCACTTGCAAAAGTAAAGAAAGCAACTAAAAAGCGTACCGCAACTGTTGGCGGTAGCACTGCTAGCGCTACAGAATCTCCAGCGCCGAAGCGTGTACGTCGTCGTGGCGGCGCCGAGAAGGATGCAGATGGCACACAACCAGATACAGAAGCAGCGGCACACGCCAATACCACTCGTAGTCGCAAAATAGTACGTTTCGATGCGGAATCCGCTGACAGTAATGTTGCTGTAGCGACGACTACTCGTGCCACACGTTCGCGCCGAAAGTGAACCAAATGAAAAGAAAAAAATTAAGATTGACAAAAGCAAAAAACAACAGTAGTTGAGAATATATTACTTGTTTTTAAGCATTTACAGATTTTTTACCATATAGCATTTTATATTCATTCATCAACCATACCACTTTAGTACATATTATCATTATCTTTATTATTATTAATTAAAATTTACTTGCAATGTTGCATAAAAATGGGTACAATTAGAATTAGAATTGTCATAACAAACTAACCCTGCATTTACAAAATAATTCAAGCCATACATGCAGTAACGCATAAAAAATGTGCAACTTCAGAATTTGTTCGTCGAAGTACATCCTATTTAAAATTTATTTTCAATAGCATTGCCCAACGATTTTCCAATGAGCCTAATGAAATGTTTACATTTTGGGCCATAACGTGATGAATTTTGTGTAAAGTTTGAAATATTGTTTTGAATGCATTCATTATAACTTCAGTCTTACATGCATATTAAATTCATTTGCGAATGTTTTTTCCGTTACTGTTTGTATGAGTTGGTTTTTCAGTTAATGGCAAATACTACCAATTTTTGTATCTCCCCTATAAAAAATTCAAACATATAACAGTGTTGTGCATTTCAAAGCATCGCGAAATATTTCGATTACAATTTAAAAAAAATAGAATAGAATACAACTTAAATGGGATTGACTTTCTTCGTTATAAGTTTCCGAGATAATTTGTTTCTGAAAAAAAAGCATTCAGAGATAATAGACCCAATGAAATGTGGTGGTCGTCTGTTCAGTCAAAGATATGCCGAAATAAAAAAAAAAATTAACTGAAAATTGGGCTTTAAAAAATATTTGAATATATGTAACTTTAAATGCGCTTCGATAGGTTTTAGATTGTTTCTGATTTGAAGCGTTTAGAATCTCGAACTCACTGCCGTATGGTGTATGCTCTCAGCTGGACTAAGCTCTTATTACTTCATGTTGCTTATGTATTACGCAACACTGTATGAAAAAAAAAAATTAAAATAATCATGGGTTAATGTTGCGCTTTTAAGTTCAGTGTTTTCGTCAAATAAATTTTAGGTTTAAATAAGTTTCCATCATATTGGAGACTAATTGGGTTAAATTTCTTTTCTATTTTATGTACTTGGAATAACTAACTTTTTTTAAATGCATTTCGTTGTTTTAACGTGTTCTTCTACTTGTACTTGCATATATTTAATTAAATCATCCCTTTTTATATTCGAAAAATACTTTTATTTTAAATTTTTTATAAAAAAAGACAAAACTAATTCGCTCATACATACATAAATAATATTATAATGTTAAAATGCATATTTGTTTTTCCTTCACAAATCATAAATGTGGGCGTTTAGTGTAGAAGGATCATATACCCGTACATATTAAATGCACATTCTCTCACATATACATAGATACGAGAAATAAAAACAATGAGACATGCAACAAATTGTACTTTTATGTCTAAGAGAATTAATAAAAATAAATAAATTTAATAAAAATAATCGTGTGTTGATTTTATAAGGACTACTACTAGAGAAGGTTTGAACATTGATTTTTAAGTGTGAATGGTTTGTTGTTCAACACAACGGTTTAAACAATAATTTTCTTAAATTTGTTATTAGAAAAAAAGTCTGTAAACAAAAAGTCGATTTCGATCGTTCCCTATTAATTGTAAATATATGGGAGGGGAATTTGGATACGAGTATAGTCACAAAATTACAACCGACTGCTATTATTATTTACGTTCGGAATGACGTACTGACTTAATGGCTATTCCTTGTTTTTTTCACCATCACATTACCCTTGCAACTACACCCACTACCAGCTCCTGTTTTGATGTCAAAACGTATACTGTTTCCGGCGTGGTGGGCGCAATATCAAAACAAAATATTTGTCAATTTTAGTAAAAATCGTGTTTTCTTTATTACTTAAAAGCTTCTTGTACTTAATAATATTATATGCGTACAAATGTAAGTACGTTTAAGTGTAATAGGTCGATTATTGATGGCAATTGAACTTTCAGAGGCCCTGACAGCATTATATGAAGATGAGATGAAATATGATATCAATAAATTGAAAGTGCCAAGGCAACTGACAACCACAATCGACCCATAAATTACATCTTTTGGTATAATTAGACAATCAAGTTTAACTTTTGATTATTTTGATTGCTTCATGTGATCGTTAAGCAATCTTTAAGTTTTTATAATTGTTAATTTTTTTTGGTCGCAATAAACGCAGTAATACAAAAAAATATAAATAAATAACTTGATAAATATGTACTAAAAAATCTAAGCTAAATTAAGCCAGTCAAAAAAAAAACGTTTACAAACTAAAAAACATTAAATTAATTTATACAATTTGGTAAACATTCATATTATATACATTTGTTTTATTGTAATAGCATATTACTAACAGTTGTGTATTTTTGCACTCACGTAAAAATTTAATTATTAAAATCTGGCATTGCTACATATATGAAACGCACAGTATGATTGTAGAAAGAAGCAGTTATGTCAAATTATATTCGGATTTATAGCAAAACAGCTAATGATATAACTGAACTTGTTAATAAGTTGCCTAGTGCACAAGGAAATTTTTTATTATATAATAAAAATACTTATAGCACCTGAAGTTGATAAATATAAGACCTGCTTTCCTGGAAACAAAAGTTTTAATTCTGTATATCACACTTCTTATCTACAGTAGGTCAAAGCTTTTAGAATTTGGTTGTTGTGGTTTTTAGATGCAAATTTTGGACATACAAATAGCTACTAAAATGCAATCTAAAAGTTTAAAAGTCTATTAAAATAAAAAACTACAACATAAAAATACCTAACAGCATTTTACAAAGTCATTCTTTTAAACTTAATAACTAAATTCATGCTGCACATAAATGCGTGTAAATTTGAGTTTTATGTAGCATTTGTGCAAAGAATTGTGTATTTTGCTGCATAAATATTATTTTGTCTATATAAAAAAAAACAGCATTTTTACTCAAATAGGGACGGTGTACACATGTATAAGCTTATTCATATAGTTTTAATGCAAATAAAAGTATATGTTGAAAATAATCTATATGATAATTGTACGTATTAAGCCTACATATACTTTAAAACTAAGCCTTCATTAGCAAATGTGGTTCGGAGCGTAAAGAATCGGTTAAATATTGAGTTTTCATTGTTTTCTGAAAATATCGTTTTTCATTTGGAGAATTTACATTGTAGACCAAAGGACGTACGCCAACATTACGCCATAGTTCCGCAATATGGCTGGAAAAAAAATTAAGTAGTTTTATTATATGAAAAAATGTAAATGGTGTTGAAATTGGATTATCTTACAGATTAAATTCTTCTTTGCTAACAAACACCACACTGATCCCAATAACTGGTGCTATAATATTGCGAAAAAATGCGCCATAAATCGATGTGATTAGTGTTGAAGTCTTGAGAAGTGCCAAAGAAATAGTTTTTTCTGTCCAAAGTCCACATATTAATTCAGGATGAAATTTACGTAACTAAAAACGAAGGTTTCTTGTGAATGTGAAGTGCAAAGTCTTTGATAAATTATAAAACAATTACTTGGTAAATGGAATAAGGCGAACGACTTATGAGTATTATGCGCGTTTCGAATAGTGTATTAATTTTTATGTCATCTCTCAGTTTTTCCAACATACGTACACTATTGTCTAAAATATGCAGGAACACAGTCACTCGTCGATGCTCTTCTAAGAAAAATATCAACTCTGGAAGTGTGAGTATACGCTCGGGTTCGAATTGTGAGCTAGATGTAAATATACAAAAAAAATTTAGAAAATAATAAATTAAATAACAATAACTGCTTAGTATATGTAGGTATACAAGGTATGATATTTGTAGCTGATTGAGTAATGAATTGGGGACTCTATGAAGTTATGAAAACACGTATTGCGCTTCATAGACCTTTGAATCCAATATACCTTTTTCGTTTGCATCTACCTACTCTAATTAAATTCTTCAAAGTTCACTGTGTTACTTATTTTTGTTTCTTTTTATCACTAACCCTAATGGATGTAGCTCAGTTATATTTAATTTGCGCAATTCTTCCAGAGTGTAACTTGAAATGCTACCATCCAAACCGGCACGTTCCAATGTTAACCTATTAACAATTACGATCTCTCCGCACGCCGTAATTCCAGCCTCGAGTAGAACATTACGATAGCCCCGCGCCACACACTGAAACACAAGAAAATACTTTTGTACATACATTTAGGCGCAAACATTCCATACCTAACATACATATACTTGTATAATATTTCGGATATGTTGCAAGGATATAAATTGTTATATAATGAGTCATAATTATACAAAAACATAGTTTGCACACAAATAAACTTGTCACCTTTTTTAAAGCAGCTCTTGAATTTTCTGGTGCATCATATCCACCGCCACGGTTTGCTATTGGCCAATATGTTAGCTCTTCCGGTGCACAACCTCCCAGTAATCTAAGTAAACGCTTCTCGTCTGGACTACGCAATTTTGCAAATTTGGATGCCATACAAGCTACCAATAGCACCAATGTCAACCATGGTATACATGCTGAAGCAAGATTACAGGCGAACCAAAAGATATTAAAAAGCACTGAGAGGATGCGAGCCGTATACCATATTAGTTGGTAAAGCATTTTCAATAGTACCCACAGCACGTTAATGAATCTCATTCAGCTGTTTCTTACTAAACTGATAATTGAACTATTTAAGTCATTTTAATTTTAGTTTAAACTTTATCCACTTACCTACAATGCAAATATGTATGAGTGTATGTTACTTGAGGCAACAAAAATTAACTTTAATTGCTACTGAATTTATTAGCCACTCCCACTCATTTCACCCGGTCTGTCAGTTTTGCTGCCAACTTCCAATCGCCCTCTGCCTCTGCGTCCCACTTCGCTTCTTATGTTAAGCAGTCCAATCGCTTATTTCACCCTTAAATTCGTGAGAACTTTTTTTAACCAATTTGTTCTTTTTTGTTAAAGTTAAGGGGAACTTTACATAGCCAGTTTGGATACCTATGTATATGTAAATGCGGTAATACTTTACGGTTTACGTCAAGTGTTAATACACGTCCAAAAATCTTGAGAGAGGTATCAAAAGACGCGTCTTGACCTCCGTAACAATAACCCGAAGGGGGAAAAGCAATATTTTGTTTCTGTGAAAAGTTATTAGTGAAAAACCGAAAATTGACCCGGGTTAGATCCCAAATTCGGGGCCCGATCCACGTTTTTTATGTGCAGAACACCTTTCCGCGTAGGCGGCCTTCGGCCGCGCTTCAAAAAATAACCCTGGGCTACGCCATTCCAACTCCAGGTGGTTGCCCTGAACGGTGGCATGTTGCCACCGTTCAGGGCAATCACCCGGAGTTGGAATGGCGTAGCCCAGGGTTATTTTTTGAAGCGCGGCCGAAGGCCGCCTACGCGGAAGGGTTTTCTGCACATAAAAAACATGGATCGGGTCCCTAAACCCGGGTTATTTTTCGGTTTTTCGCAAATATTTTACAAAATAATGAAAATATCGGTTGAGCGGAGTTATATTCGTGATCCTGGGACCGAGACGCGTCTTTTGAGACCCCTCCCGACATTCTTGTGTAAATATTAGCGCTCGGTAGTCCATCGCAACGATTACCCCGTAAAGTATTACCGTAAATGCATATGTTGCACACATCCACATAATATGATAAAAAATTAGATTCTTTAAATAAAATATAAATTTTTTAGTTAAACATTGTTGTTGTTACCCTCTAAATGCTAATGGACCAACGAACGACGAACGACGATAACATAGCAATGTGTCGATAAAGCATTAGAACTAGAAGATGGAAGATGGCTGAGTACAGACAGAACTCCATACCTTGCGGCTCTGGCGTTTCAGGAAAAGTTGTATAGTTAAAGAAAAGCATGAAGCTTCCACTATTTTCTAACCACCCTCGCCGATGTCTATACTTGCAAGGTAAAAAAGCCCTCTTAAATCCCATTTGAAGTTACCTGGACATGATAAAAGCCGCCCTAAAAGAGCTATGGAAAAAATTTAATTTTTTTAAGTACCAATTACTGTAAGAACAATTTTATATCGTACCGATGTGCAGTTAAGCTTGCAAAAAGTATATAAACTATTTATATTTAAAGCACTTTTTACACATTTTACTTAGCTTTATCTTTAATTTATTATATTATCAATCTGTCGAAATTTACGTTTTGCATACTTTTGCCAAGATCCGGTTAGACGAGTATGTATTTTCTATCGTATGCATCACTAGCCGGTATTATGGCCAAACACTGAACAAACCCACAGCCAAGTCAATTAAGTGTTATCTTTCATTGAACAACCTCATTTTACAGCCAAGCGAAAAATGGTGGCTATTTCTTTCATCTCTTGTCAGTGTTGAACAAAAGGTTGGCAATAAATTTTTTGTTTAAAACAAAATGTTTATATATATTCGGACACGTGTTTAAGATAAAATATAAATTATATGTTTTTTAACAATTACAGTGCATTATTGATATGTTTGCAGCGTTAATTAAGACATAAAAGAAAGCTGGGACAAGCTGCCATTTAAAGTCTGGAAATAAAGAAGGAAGGCTGAAAGACGAGAAGCAGATTAAATAAAGACACAAAGAAGTGAAAAGTCTACGAATCTGTTGAAATTATAGAATGCGTTTCTTTTGATTAGCAAAAGTATAATATAAATTAAACAACATAAATATGTGTATTGAAATGATATCATTATTTTAGAGTAACAAAACCAATGAAAAATGGATCATCTACAATTCATGTTCTCATCAAACGAGTATACTATGGATGATGCCGAGGCGACAGAAAACGGCAGTAATAAAAAAGATAGTACGAAAATCAAAAACGAGCCTGAAGAAATCGCAGATGAAGGGGACGATGATAGCTATTTAATGCCAGAGACTTTGTTGCAACAAACTACAATTACATCTGACGTAGGTGATGGCGAAGGCGAAGATGATAATACAATATTTAATTTTGGTATTGAATCAAATGCTCTGCCCAAACAGCCAACAATACCATTCATACCCAAACCATCTGGTAATAAAACTGCACAGGATGCCTTCATCAACTATGACTTGGCTATTACCTATATTTGTCCGGCATGTGGCACTGAATTCGATAAACAAATTACATGGAAAGCCCATATAAATAAAGTGCACGAATATAATACACGACGCGGTTTAAATTTTGTTCCAATAGACAAATTGTATCACAGATGTCTCGAATGCAATAAACCAATTGCTATGCATGCTATGGAAAATTTATTGAAACATAAATTTACACATTTGCCACACCGTTGCACAAAGTGTAAAATTTGTCATCGTCTATATAAGTATCGCCAAGATTTGATTATACATTTACGTTTGATTCATCGCGCTGAAGTGTTAACAATGATGGAAAGCATTAACAACGAGTTATTTAATCCTACCAATAGCGGCACTACATCGGCCACAGCAGCATCATTGCCAAATGCACATTTAGCAATAAGAGATATAAAAAGTAACGCAGTTGATATATATGAAAATACTTGCGATAGTGTCGAAGTGAGAAATGAAGCAATTGATCTAGATGAACACGATAATGAAAACTTACTGGAACCTAAACCAAGTAAATCTAAATCGATTTTGGAAGATGTGCTCAGCGGCAGCTCGTCGCGTATTTCCGAACAACAACAACAAATTGAAAACGGCAAAGAAAGAAAAAGCAAAAAATATATTCAATATAACTGTCCGGTATGCAGCATCGAATTCAGTAACAAGAATAATTGGGTTGAACATGCAGAAGAAATGCATAACTTTGGTTCCATAAATGGTCTCGGATTTCGGAAGGGGTTGAACAATAATGTGGAGTGTATGGAATGTAACAGGGTGAGTATTTGTAAATGCAGGGTGGAAAAGCCTAAATATGTTTCATATAAAACAAACACATATTTTTGTTTCTTTTATCAATATTTGAAATTAAATGTTCGATATAACGTCGCTCAAGCGATAGCTTTGGTGTGTAGGTTTACTCCTGGGGCTAAGAATATTAGAGGTTTCGAATGTTCGTTTCGTCGGAAGGAGACTTGACATGGTTTAGAATGTTGCACTGGTAATATCAAATTGCTCCCGCGACATTCGGGCATGAGACGCAAGGAGTACCGGGCGTATAGGGTTCATATTCGACAAAGGACTTTCACTTTCGTCAACAATCCCTAAAACCTTTGGGCACTCCCTTTGTCTTTAAACCCAAAATATTTTAAAACCTTCGGGCACTCCCTTACCTTTTATTGGAGGGGGGTAAAATTGGCATCGCCCTCGTTCCGGGGTCAGCGAAATCTCTCCACGGCTGTCGGGCTGGTGCTTCAAGGTGTACCAATTAATATCGGGCGAAGGACTCAACATAAGCATAACCCCTTACTAATACTCAAGTGCTGACACGATGTTAATAAAAACATCAAAATCCTGCTTGAAAAAATAACTAAAGAAATAGTTATTCAGTATATTTAAGAAAAGTGGAAAGTGAGTCACGCATTGACCGCCACTGTATCAATTATGATACAATAGCAAAAGTAATTTGGCGCGATATACCTCCGAGAGATTAAGGCTTATCTTCAAATTCCTACAATTTTTTGGTTTTTGCCACCCAGTTTTGAAAGTTTTTGCAAACATTTTGATACTACATACCCGTTGTGTCAGCCAGTAATGTATCTTTATGGTGTAGCCAATGGTTCATACCACTTGAAGTCAGAATGCTTCTGGCTAAATCATACCTAATACCGACGTTACTATATGGTTGTGAATTGTTTTCTAGCTGTGACGTAACCAGTAGGCGGAAATTAAACGTGGCTTTTAATGGTATTGCAAGATATATATTTGGCATACGTCGATTTGACCGAATATCTCATTACTCCAAACTTATTTTTGGTGTTACCTTCGAGAATCTTTTAAATTGTAAAACTGTAATTTACCTTCATAGAATAATATACACACAACAGCCGCATTATCTTTACCAAAAATTAAACTTCTTCAGGTCAGAAAGAGGAAACCGTATTATTCAAATAGAACATAACACTGCTTTTTCAGATCAACATTTCTATATAAACGCTATACGAATTTGGAATCGATTACCCCCTTACTTGCAATTAGTCAGCAACGCAATGCAATTTAAAAAGTTAATATATGAACATTTTAAATAACACTGTTAAACATCACTGTTATATTTTTAACTTTAAAACTTAAACTCTTGACTTTTTGTTATCTGTTTTTTAATATTTTATATTGTAAATTAAATCTAAGTTGTTGTCTTAGTTTTATTTTATTATTATATTTATTTTTTTGGCATAATATTTTTTATTTTTAATATGACTATAATACTATTCAGTGCTGTTATATAAGATTAAATCTTTGTACTGAATTATAAGCATACAAATAAACAAATAAATAAATAAATAAATAAAATGCTTGGGTACCAATTATTACTTGCCATCAAACAAATTTTAGGTTTATCTCCTTTGTGAGAAAAGTATTATTATTTTATTTATTTATTTTATTTGATTCGATTAAACTTATAATTGTAATTATAAATCTAAAGCATATTTAGCACTAGCTGCTGTGGCTATCGGCTAGGTGGTCAAAAGTAAAACTTATTTGAATAGTTGATTAGTTAGTGTGTATGTGATGATGCGTTGATGCATGGCTATATGTTGATTTTTATTGCTTTTATGTATTTGAAGATTGAATCGATGTTCTCCTCTGATGGGGTTTGAAGTAGTATCATGGGGTTTATGTTCCCAAGTATTCTGCGACGTATGAATAAAGTGGCTGAACATTCGGTGAGAATATGTATAACTGAGTTTAGAGTAGTATTACAATACTGGCAGATGTTGTTGATGTTTTTATCAAGAAGATGTAAATGGGTAAAGCTGGCATGTCCGAGCCGTAGGCGCGAGAAAATTATTATTTTGTGTTTTTCGATAGTGGTCGGATAGGTAGCTGGAATAAGTTTAGGGTTTATATTTTTATAATGTGCGTTGATGCGCGTTACTGCTGTACGATGTGCGTAAGATTCTTGACGGATAAACCGTGTTAAGTCGAGTTTTTCGACGAAAGGGTTCAATGTGGTAGGTGATATACAGGCTAGTTTGGCTGCTTTATCGGCGAATTCATTTCCAGATATTCCAGCGTGTCCAGGGCACCATATTAGACGAAGCTTTTTGTTGTTGAAGAGGTGGTCACGAATTGAATTAATTATTCCCCAGTCGAAATTGAACTGGTTACGTATCGCTTTCAGTACTGACAGACTGTCGGTGCATATGACGGTTTTTTTTGGTTTTCCTTGGTTTATGCGAATAGCCTCGAGTATGGCCGCGGCTTCTGTAGAAAAGATTGAGGATATATCGTTGAAGAGGTATTGTCGTAGTGTTCGCCCTTTGAAGTCCACTACGGCAAAGGCCGAGTTATATGATGTTTTTGATGCATCCGTGAACAGAATCTCGTAATTTTGGTTATGATATGTTGATATTAATTCGTTGAATGCCTGACGATAAGCTTCTGTTGATGTTTTGTCTTTCGGAAGATTATTATTTTATTATTATTATTATTATTATTATTATTATTATACAGAACCGATTTTAAATGATTCTCTTTATTTATGTCTTCAAGGTTATGCCCGATAAATCCGAGCCGTAGGCGCGAGAAAATTATTATTTTGTGTTTTTCGATAGTGGTCGGATAGGTAGCTGGAATAAGTTTAGGGTTTATATTTTTATAATGTGCGTTGATGCGCGTTACTGCTGTACGATGTGCGTAAGATTCTTGACGGATAAACCGTGTTAAGTCGAGTTTTTCGACGAAAGGGTTCAATGTGGTAGGTGATATGCAGGCTAGTTTGGCTGCTTTATCGGCGAATTCATTTCCAGATATTCCAGCGTGTCCAGGGCACCATATTAGACGAAGCTTTTTGTTGTTGAAGAGGTGGTCACGAATTGAATTAATTATTCCCCAGTCGTAATTGAACTGGTTACGTATCGCTTTCAGTACTGACAGACTGTCGGTGCATATGACGGTTTTTTTTGGTTTTCCTTGGTTTATGCGAATAGCCTCGAGTATGGCCGCGGCTTCTGTAGAAAAGATTGAGGATATATCGTTGAAGAGGTATTGTCGTAGTGTTCGCCCTTTGAAGTCCACTACGGCAAAGGCCGAGTTATATGATGTTTTTGATGCATCCGTGAACAGAATCTCGTAATTTTGGTTATGATATGTTGATATTAATTCGTTGAATGCCTGACGATAAGCTTCTGTTGATGTTTTGTCTTTCGGAAGATTATTATTTTATTATTATTATTATTATTATTATTATTATTATACAGAACCGATTTTAAATGATTCTCTTTATTTATGTCTTCAAGGTTATGCCCGATAAATCAATTGAACAATTGCAGCTACATAAATTCTCCCATCTGCCTTGTAAAACATGGCTGCGCTGTAAGATTTGTTCGCATTCCTTTAGCAACCAAAAGGATATTATTTCGCATATAATTAATCAGCATCGCTTTCATGATGATGGTGGAAATAATGATGCCGATAATAGTCTCGATCCCTTCTCGAATAGTTATAACGCAGCAACTGATGAAACACAATTAGATGATCCAACTAAAAGTGAAGTACGTGACATATATGAGTCACGCATTGACTATTTATGTCCAAAATGTGGTGAAGAGTTTCTTGAAAGGAAGTATTGGCGAAAGCATATTCAAGCTCATCAATATAACGATCTACAAACACTTTGTTTTGTTGTTTTGAATGAACATCAATTGCAATGTCGATTATGTGGCAAAGTTATTACAAATGCGTATGGCGTACAAAATGCACAACAACATTATTTTACCCATTTGCCACATAAAGCTTATATACGTTGTCGTTTATGTCGCAAAGCATATACAGATAGGAAAGGTCTAGTTAAACATTTACGTAAAGTACATCATGTCAATAGATTGGCAATGAATGCCGCAGCATCAGGAATCATCGGTAAAAAAGCCGAAAAAAGACCACGATCAGAATCACCAATATCATTATCAGAAGCATTCCAACCAAACGTATCTTCCAACGAACGAAAACCGAAAATTCCCTGCACTACAACACCAGTTAAAGAAATCGTTCGTCACAATGGTATTACCTATGAGATTAAGTTTTTGGACGAAGATGAAAATGATAATGATGGCGAGTTAATGAGGAATGATACTACAAAACCCTACAACAGCTTCACAAGGAATATGGATAATTTTGCTATGTCTACGAATCATCATGTATGCCCAGATTGTTATTCTACATTTAGTACATTACAAGGACTACAGAAACATACACGTGAACAACATGACTTCAAGAAGCCCACTCAGCCGTATGTTTGTACTTTATGCTATTGCACCTTTGAGTCGTCAGGCGCTTTACAAGACCATAAACAAAAACATCATCCCAAAACAAATGAATTACTGAATAAAGTGGATGACAATGACAACGATAACGAAAACAATGACGACGATTTGCTATTGGTACCCAGTGGCAACGAAGTAGAGGTGAAACCTAGCCCAGGTACAACGGGTGCTGTAAATATCGAACAATATTTCTGTTATATGTGTCCTGCTTGTGGTGTAGAATTCAAATCACAATACGAATGGCGGCGTCACATTAATGAGATTCATTATTTCGATCGACGTTATGAATTAAACTTTCGACAGATTGATAAGTTTCATTTCCAGTGTTTGGAGTGTAAAGATATTGTTAATAGTGCTAAACTAAAAGGCCTTCAGGACCATAAATTTCGGCATTTGCCGTATAAGCTATATATAAAATGTCGGCTTTGTAGCACTTGTTATAATCATAAACCAAATATGCTTACACATTTGCGCATACGTCATAATTTGGTAGATCCACGCGAAGAACGTAATTGTAGCCCACCTATTTTACCACCCATGGGTTCAAATTCCAGTAGCAAGTCTTCAACAAATATGAGTACGCCATACCAATACTATAACGATTATAAACCCGTCAATATGGAAGCTAATCATAATGCTGTAGATCATGAATCGATAACCTACCATTGTCCCCAATGTAACGCTCCATTTGATACGCATGCTGCATGGCGTCAACATATTGTTACCGCACACGATCTTAATAGCAGGCGTGGTTTGAATTTCCGACAGTTAGATGCACATCATTATATTTGTTTAGAATGTTATAAACGTGTTACCGTCACACATACAAAAGGTGCAATTGGTCAATTGCAATCACATAAATTCCGTCATTTACCATACAAATCATTTACTTGTACCAGTTGCTATCAACTTTTTGTACGTAAACAAATGTTTTTCAAACATCTTAATCGTGCAACCAATAGATGTCCCTTATTAGGTAATGAGCGTGTGCCTAACTATAATGCAAATACAAAAACAAAAGCGATTGGCGGTGCCCACATGGGTATAGCACGTCCAAACAATATTGAACCACCTATAATCAAACCAGCTAATCCCCTCAACTTTTCAATAACATCAAATGAAAAATGTCCTTACATTATACAATGCCCACAATGTGGTATTAAATTCGAGAAATGGACACCGTGGCGTTATCACATTGAAAAAGTGCATGCCCTACATACTATGGAATCATTTAACTTCACAAAAATTAATGATCATTTGCATATTTGTAGGCAATGTAAAGAACGTGTAACTGGTGCAAATTTCATTAATCTACAAACTCATCGTTTTAAACATTTACCATATGGCACGTACCTACATTGTCGTTTCTGCGATGTAAGATATTATTATATGATTAACATAATCAAACATATGAAACAAAAACATCCACATCATGGTCTGGAAGAACTTGAATTGCAATTGCAGAGTAAAGAACACGTATTTGCCGACTCAGAACCAGTACCCAGCATCGATTTGGACGTTGATAAGGAGGGGGAGGATGATGTGTGCGCTGATAAGGAGGACAACAAATCCAATGACAAATATGGTCCCGTTGAGGAAGCTGATAGTGAAAATGTGCTAAAAGGAAGTGCTGTTAAACAAAACGAAAGCGATGAACAGCCGAAGGCTAAAACAGAGAATGGTGGTAGAGGTGGAGGGCCAAATAGTGGGGAATCTCTTACAAAAGCTACTTACACCATACAGTGTCCACAGTGTGGTGCTAAATATGATAATTGGGAAGGCTGGCGTGAACATATTGCAGCTGGACATTCATTAAACAAATATGATATGTTGAATTTTACGAAAATAAATGACAGACTGCAAGAGTGCAATGAGTGTAAAGAGCGTTTAACAGATACATCACTATTTAAATTACAAACACATAAATTCAAACATTTGCCATATGGCACTTATTTGCTATGTCGCCATTGTGATGAAAAGTTTTACTACACCGTACACATTATAAGGCATATGAAATTACAACATCCAGAACAAGTAACGCAACAGCAGGATACGCCGAACAGTGGTCTGTCTGAAGCTTTGTCAGCTGTTATAAATGAAATGCACAAGAAGGACGATAAATCACAAGAAGGAGATGGAGGTGAGGGAAAGGATGATGATGACGATGATCCTCTTAATGCGGGAATCGGGGTCGATGCTGTGGGCGAAGATGACGAGGATTTAGAGGATGATGTGGGCGACGTTGACGATAATGATGATGATGACGATGATGATGAGGATGGTGTTGATGATGATGATGATAATGATGGCGTTGACGATGATGATGATAATGATGGCGTTGACGACGATGATGATGATGATGATGATGGTGTTGATGATGACGAGGACGTTGAGAATGATGATGTTGTTCCGATTGTTATGGCACCGATAGATAGCGATGTTACTAAAAAGGTTAATGTTTTCGAAAACGCTGAAGGTGATGTTGTTAATAACCAGGACGATGATGTGGATGATGACGACGATGATGATGATGATGACGACGATATTGATGATGATGACGATGATGATGATGAGATTGAAACTTATGGTAACGATAATGCTATTGACAGCGAAAATACCAACATGGAAGGACGCCAAAGTGCAGACGAAGAGCCTGATGAACAATTTGTTCTGGGTTAAGAACATTATTATTATTAAAAATAATTACTTTTAAATAAGGAAACATACAAAAATGCTCGTATATGAATGCCCCTTTAAAGGAGGCTCATATACGTTAGAGAAGCGTATTAGAGCTGCAGTTGAGTTACGTCGAAATGGTGTAGTTTTATTTTTTATGTTTTACGAAACAAATTTTGCTTTTAACTCGCTGAGTCATTGGTGTTCAAACCATCCGCACAGAATCGTAATACATACTTTTTTTTTTTTTTGGGTTCTGAGTTTGTTGGAAGGAACCGACCAGTTCCTATAATCCAGGTTATCCCTCCAATATAACTTGTTATACTCCAGTTTACTGTCCTAATGAGCAGTCGAATCGACTCGATGTAGTCAAAATATGTAGCTACGACAGAACACACTGGAAATACCAAAAGGCCAGAACCAGGTGAACTAAATAGCTGAAAAAGTTTTAGTAGTTGGTTCATATATATTTTTAGTGTTGCCGTTTCGTCGTTTTTTTTTTTTCGTTAAAATTTTCTTCGTTTAGTCTGTGTGTTCTTAGTTTTTGTAGTTTTAATTTTGATGATTTGAGTTTTAATCAAATAAAGTTTTTGTATTTAAATAGTTTCATTGCATTCCATGTGGTTTAATTTTTTCCACCATTTTGTTTAAAGTTCCGTTCAATTCACCCATTCCAAATTTCATGATCTCTTTACCACTTTGATTTAAGTTCCGTTATTTATTCCAATTTCACTTTTTCCATTTATTCTGACTTCCCAGAGATTATTATTTTATGTATGTAGTTATTTCTTGTTTAATATATTTATATCTTAAAAGTTTATTTTATCCATAGTAAGCGAATCCAATTTGATTGGAAGGTATTTTTACTAAACAATGATTTTTATTTCATAGACTTCATTTTAATTTAACCGTAATCGATGTCCCGTTTTATATACCGAGAACTCATTTGTTCATGCACGAAAATTTTAATAAGTCTTACTTTGACGACACTTAAAAGCGAAGTGTGGTAATACATACTTAGGCACCACCAAAAGCTGAACCGGGCAAAACGCCGGTAACTCAGTAATCGAGTCACCCTCTCAGCGTGTATGCGACGAAAATCTTTTCACCAGATGTATGAACTTGTAGGAAATATTGGAAACAAAATGCCACAAATCGTATAAGAAAATATGTGGCGCCAAATTATTATTATTTATTTTTAAATGAGGCACCCTAATGTAGATTGTATAATGAGTAAAACAAAATTAAAAACTGTATTCTGAGAAATACTCTCTAAAATTGAACAATAAAAATGCGCCATTTTGACTGACAATAACTGTAAAACATATATTTAATTAAATTTTTTTTAAATAATTTTATAATCAAACTCATAATGTTAATATCATATTAAGAAAATTCACAATTTGGCTGGGGGTACTAATGCGATATTTTGCATTCGAATATTTCAACATTTAACAAAAGAAATTCGAATAAACAAATCGTGTGTTACCAGCGATCCCTTCATTTATGTTTCGAATATCCCAGCCTTAAAACAAAATCTCAAAAAATGTTTTATTTTTAGCGTTAAATAACAAAAATTAATATTAATTACAAAAAAAAAAAATTAAAATAAAAAGATACTAAAATAAGTTGAATATTGAGTCAAAAACTCAGGCATATCATAACGTCGGCTGAGTGGAAAAACGGTCTTTTTCGGCTGCATGTGATGGTAGTTTCAGTGACCTTGGGAGTTAGTAGAAAGTAAGAAGCAGCACACCACAAATCGGGCTTAAACTAATGGGAGCCATATTATTGGAATATTCTATAATCGAGCCTGCTTCCACATGTTACTGATAGAGGACGTTCTTCAAACATTTGCTGAATTGAGCCGCATTCGTACTAGCAGCAAAGATACGGTGAGCTTTCACTCAGCGGTCGGTTATGTTGAAATTTATTTATTTTTTCTATTCTATTTTCTTAAATGGTGTAGGATAAATACAAATTTATAAAATAAAAATTCGCAGCATATGAACATACATATGTACATATATAGCATTTTTTGTAGCATAAGAGAGTTCATTAAATGCATTTTGTGCTACATATATTTAAAGGCGAATATACGAAAGTAAGAATGCTTAAAATAAAAGTTTAAAATTAAAGCTCAACTGCAGAAGGAAAAGTTATCTTTTTAATTCGGCGTTAAAGTTAAACGAGAGGTTTAACTCATACGTTATTGACAAATTTTTAAATTAACTATGAGTTAAAAAGATAACTTGTCTAGCTTAAGAACAAACTGAATCAGTAATTAAAATTCCAATATGCGGAAAGTGACTTCAAAAGTTACGCGCAACAAATTAATGCAATTTTAAAGTTTTACAACCCACTTACAAAAGATTGTGGATATTGCATAATGTTTTCGTTGCCAATCCTAATTGTATGATCAATTATAAAAAATTCATTCAAGCCGAAAAGATAAAAAGGGGCAATAGGGTGGGTCGAATTTGTTGTTTTAAAAAACGATTAAGAAATTTCAACATATTTATAAAAATATTTAAAAACAAACCTCACCGTATACTTCCCCTCTTGTCATAGGCACTTTAATACATACCAACGTTATTCTTCATTTGAAAAAAACTTAATTTTTTATTAACTCAAAAAAAAATTGTTAAAATTTCAAATCTGCTAAAATAGAAAGTGCATTAAAAAACGTTGCGCAGTTTTGCTTTAATCTTTTGTCGAAAATTATTTTTAGCCTGAAAAACAATTTTTATTAAGTAAGTTTACTATCCTTTCATATTTGCGCATATACATACATTTCAAGTTAGCATCTCAAAAAGAAAAAAAATAAATACATACATATGTACGAAATCATCATGTATGGATTTTAAATTATGTTATTAGATTAAAAATATGCAGCGCAAGTATACATATGTACATATACATATGCATGGACTATGTATTTGAATAAAATGTAAAATTTATTTACAAAAGTTCCACATAAGAAAACTCTAAATTCTGTAATAGCAAAAAGAACAAAATTATTTAACTAATAAGAGCAAACATCTTTTGACCAGCATATAAATACATATACATACATATATAAATATTCTTAGTCCCATAATAACTACATATGTATGAATGTACAAGTATTCAATAAAATATACTACATATATACAATGATATGCATTTATCAAAGCATTTTTCCTGCAAACGTATCAATAGTCAGGGAGAGTGGTAGTAAAACTAGAAGGATGGCCAACACGAAGACGGTTTTCGAATGAACAGAAAATTAAACGATACGACAGCTTGACAGGTTCATGGTACAGTCTATGCACTTGCCCATCAGCCTCGATGTTATCGCTGTTGATTCAAGAGCCACTTGGCTGCCAGGAATTGTTCTGCATGCCCCTTGAACAGCATAGATCAGAAGTTAAAAACGAGTCTGGAAGACGCCTAGATAGGGACTTAGTCGGGAATTTTGAAAAAAAAATGTCCTCTCGACTCCACAGTCCATTTTCGATCCGTTCGCGAAAACTGAAATATTGAATCTCTGTGTGAACTCCTCCTCTGCTCGAGCTAACACCATTCTGTGCATGATATAAAAAAATTATCATTAAAAATCGAAAGTAAGGGGTAATTAATCAGAAGTAGGTTTTTCCAAAAAAGAAGCAATCCAACCACTAACCATTGAGAATAATATCAGTACTTAACCTTATTTCAAAAAATCAATAACCTTTTTTATCAGTTTTTATTACTTTATTTGACTTGTTTTTCATTTTCTTGTATATACGGATAAGTAGGTATGAATATATATAAATTTATTTATTATTTATTTAGACTATATTAGACTGTTTCAAAAGCTTTCTTCCTTATAAGCAAAGTGCCTTGAAATGTGAGCTTTAAATATTGATATTAGTCCATCCGCATTTCCAGCCACAATTAATCTTTTACGCAGAAACGCAAGTTGAGAGCTTCTTTTGTGGGGAAAAAAAGTGTTTTTTAGAGACAGTCTAACGTATATATATTTTGTATAACAACGGCTGACTATAAGGTCATTATATTTTTGAAGAGCCCCCGAAGCTGGCCGAATACCCAAATAAAAATCAGCAATGTAAAAGGCATTTTTTTATTTCAAGAAAAATATCGATAAAAATCTCGGTGAAGAAATCATTCAATTCCATGTACATACTAGTTATTTAGTGATGCGCGTTGAAACATTTACAGACAGACAGACGTTGAAAGAATTCTTCCTTTGGCTTCTGGTTCACACATTAACACTATTCATATGCATTTTACAAGTTATATTCAGACTTTCCTCTTCAAGCTTAAATATCACTATATGCAGCGAAATATTTTAGTCTAATTTTATAGCCACCACTGTGCACAGCGAGAATAAAATGTTATAACTTAGACAAGGCGTTTTTAAAACGAACGATCTTCCATTTAGCCGTCGATACATACTTAAAACAAACTAAGCACATACATACATACGATTGTTTGCATCATCAGCACTATGAATACAGGCATAATTAGTGTAAAATTGTTTTAACTAATTTTTAAATCAACATTTTTAGCATTTTGTGTTTTCATGTGAACTTAGTAGATGAACATAAACAAGCAAATAATGCTATTAATTAAATTTGATAACTCTTATCGTTTAAGCAAAATAGTAACTTAATAGAATGGCTTCAGCTACATCCAACAGAAATCGAAAATAATAACAAGTCATACTTTTAATTTAAAAATAAGTATTTTGTTGTGTTTTCAATTTCAAATTTACATATGCAATCACATACTGCTTTAGCAACAAATTTAGATTAATTGTAAGGACGCGTACATTGAGTGATCGAAAACAAGTTTTTGATAATATTAAATAACTGTTTTGATTTTTATAAGAAAAAATTTATTTTCTCGCTGATGTATTTATAGATAGTTTGTATTCAATAGAGATCGGATGTATATGCAAAATCGTGCGTCTAAATATATGTTCTGAGCATAAATTTAGGGATTTTTAGTTTGCATATAAACCGAACTCTAGTAATCGACAAAAAAAAATGTATTTTCCTCTTTTGCCGATTTATTAGTTTATCTTATATTTGTGTATGTACATGTGTATTTCGGATATTTATCATAAATGTGCTCTCAAATTAGGACTAAACTACTTAAAGAGTGTACATCTACATGCGTATTAGCGCTTCTATTTTTGATTCTTGATTTAAAAAGTAAAATTATATTTATCTCATAATGATGTTTATATTCTTTACAAGAGCACAATTGATTGATATATGTAAATAACTAACTAAAGGTGTATGTATGATTCCATATAACTTTTTGTCAATTCCATTTTATAAGAATATACATATATGTAGATTTATTTCTGTTTGAACACCAATTCATAAGTAAATACTTTTTCTTTTCCATGTATTATTATAATATGTGGCGTGTTGTTAAATATGTAGCATATATGTAAATATTTGTGATAAGTGTGGATATGCGATTCAGATATACAAAAAACATTTTAATTCCCTTCTCCCCTCCCCCCATCCTAAAAGTGCATATCGCCCCCCAAATCAGCAGCAGTCACAAATCAAAACATTTTTACCGACATTTCTTGGCGTATAACGATTCACAAACATTTCAAAACCGAATAGACATCATTTACTTTTCTTATCAAAAAACTACCGTCTAACTATCCTTTTTAAAAATAGAGCCTATTTGTGCATTATACATATATAAAGTTCGGCTCAGTTAGAGTTGTATATAAGGTGTATTATGTTTGTGTATTTTGTGCCAATAACGCATTGTTGCCCAATTGTTGTTTATCCCATCGGAATATTGGCTGGTATATATTCAAGAAAATTTGCTGGAAATTGCCCTTGCCTATTGTCAACTTCGCCATATAGCCAGTCTTCATTTATTCTGTAGAGTATCGTCACCAATTCATTTTCCTACGAAGCAAATACAATAAATTTCCATTAAAAAAATAATAATAAAAAAAAGGTGTCACAATAAGTACTTATTACTGAGATCAGCTTATTATTATGGCAGTACTAAGAACCCTAGCATTTATGAGTGGCGAAGATTAGTATCAAACGTCGGAAACTAGATTGTACAATGGTAGACATTTGGTAGTATAATATCAGATTGTTGCCGTAGCCATATTTAAGCCTGCCTAATTGGTAAATAAACTACATAAGATCGGAAGACAACCAAGTATTTTGGTGCGCAGCTTATCAATTAAAGGGGGCGTTGCCACATAGTGCAACCGTTTGCATAGGAAATTATCGAGCTAATTCTGTTTGATTCTAATATGAGATTCTTGGCACTTTTCAGTCGAGACGTCCACTCATAAATGCTGTTTAAAGTGGTTTATACTGACATAACAGCCCTTACTCAAGTACTTAGAAGAGGCTATCGTTGAAATATTGTGTGAAAAGGTGTATCGACTCAATTTTGTGGCATCTATGTAATAAAATACTGCTCAGCTCACATTTGCTTACCTTCAATGCCAAATCAGTTTCATACTCGGCAGGGAAGTTGTAAAGACAACGAACGCGTACAGGCTCACATTTTGCTGTTTGCTGAAGAATGTTAGTTGTTGGCATTGGTGTGGCTTCCTCTTTTAGCGGTACTCTAATATCAATATAATTTATTGGGAGAATACCTTCACAACCGGAACGTGTACGACCACGATACCACTCATCGCTTACTTTTTCTAAAATATAAATTTTTTCGTTTTCCTGCAAAATTAAGAGAAATTATAATTATTATCAGTTTACGAGTTCATGGATACACTTTTAATTCAATTTACATACCCTAAAATTAAGATCGCCTACTTCGATACCATCAAAATCGTATAAAGCTATACCAAATGGTTTAGTTTCGTCCACACTGTCAAAGCCAAAGCCACCATTACCAGCACCGCTTAGCTGTAATGCATCCACTTTACCTGATATCACGTCGAGTAAGGAAACACAATTTATTGAAGATGATGGTGGTGGTGGTGGCGGTGCGCACAACGGCATTGGTGGTGATGGTGGTGCATCATTACCGCTGCACTGATCGAATTGTGGTTTTGGTAATATTGGTGGTTTAGGTGCACGCGACTTTTGTAATGATACTTTTGGTTTGATAATAGTGGGTACACTAACGGTTGGTGTCGGTGGTAGAAGACTCTTGCCATTACAAAGTGGATTATCTTTACTAGATTGAATCCGTGTATTAATTGTATTAAGATTACGTACGGGCGCTGTACCAATGTTACATGCGTTCGATGTTGTAGTACCATAAATATTATCGACTACTGCACCACCACCACCACCAACACTATTGAAAGCACCATCAAAAGCGCCCCACGGATCTAGAGGACTTGTGGTAGCTGGACGGCTGCGTGCGCTGAAATCATCTTCGAAACCACTTTCAGGTTGTGAAACGCTACCATTGTTAGGTGAACTAAAGTTTGAATCAGAACTAAAGCTATCCACACTGAGGCAATCACTATTCGATTTTTGTGTAAAAGTTGGTGAGCTTGGTGGTGAATCAAAACTGATGAGTTGTGCTTCCGCTATACCAGCTGACGAGCCAGCTGCTGTTGAATTGTGTGTTGTCGAAGTGTTGCTACTATTCCAATTTGCCTGCCAACTACTACCATTTGCTGCTATATTGGATGAAGCAGCCGCACCCCAAGTATTTGTTAAGCTATTGTTGCTGCTGTAGTTGGTTGTTGAAATTGTTGCTTTATTACTGCTGTTGGTTGACGTGATGGCATAAGCGCCACTACTAACACCATACACTTTATTGGCTTTGTTACTATTATTGTTATTATTATTATTACTGTTACTTTTCTTTAGTCTAAATATATTATTTAGTAACTTTGTTGATTGATTTTGTGCTGTGGGTGGTTGTGGCGCTTTTCGTCCATTTACCTGCACTTTAGGTGGTGGTGGACGTGGTGGTGGTACTTTCTTAAAATTACCATTTGTATTTATGCTACTTGTTGTTGTTATGCTACGATTGTTACCAACGCTAAAAGGATCATCATCCCAATTTGTGGCTGGCGTATAACGGGCTTGTGGGAATTTACGCGTTATTGCCGTTTGATTGCTTTCCATCGAAAAACTTGCATAACTGTTGTTGTTGCTAATGATGCTACTATTCCGTTTGATCATGGATTGTGTTGAAGGTCTCGTTGGTGGTGGCGGTATATTGAAGGTCATTTTTTGTATGCCACCATTTTGTTGTTGTTGCAGTTGTTGTTGTTGTAATTGCATGCGTAATTGTTCAATACTAGCATTTGCAACAGCAGCAGCATTTTGACCACGCCCCACCGGAGGCGCCGGCGCTGGCCTCGAAGGAATTGTCATGCTTAATGATGGACGAGTTATTTCTGCAAAATAAAGAAATTTAAGGTAATCAAATTGTGTATGAGTTTGTTACAGGGGCGGATACACAGGGGGAATTCGGGTTAGAGATATTGGTAGTGGTACTGTTACCACATATGGTTGCCACCTGATTCCGTTATATTTTTTTTGTTTTTTTTAATATCCGATTTTATCTCGAAACTGGACTCATTCGTTTCCACTTTGAGCATCGGTAATACGCTATATTTCCAGTTTCTCTACTTAAGAAATGCTACTAGAAAGTTTCTACAGAGCTTTTCACCTATTTGAAACTTTTTAAAAATTGAATAAGATATGCCAATATGAGTATGAGATAGGTATTTTACTTCGTATTTTAACAAAAAAAATTCTAGGTATGAACATGATAATGTTGCTAGATAAGGCTTCAACCAATTATGTATGCAGTCCAAACCCTCCCTCGGAATCCAAAAAGTCATATTTTTCAGGAACTATGGATAAAAGATTAAAAAAAAAAAATTTGAGACCCCTCTCAAAATCATGGATCCGCCACTGGATATCAGCTATTATCGAAAACTAATTGAACGAATTATTTAATGTATTTAATGATGAGAAGATATCTTCAACAAACTAAATTGTTTGGCATCCTCGAAAATAGCAGAGCAAAGCTCGATCGCTCAGTTATTGATAAATTATTTAATTATATTATATTTGTTTTTCACTTTTGATTAGATAATATGATACTTAAATAATTAACAAGTACGTATGTATATGTACAATCCGAAAATAATTAAACAATTGCTTAGTTTATTATTGAATATGTTGATTTTCGAATATTTTTTTATGGTTGTTGAACTAGATACCTTTTGTTGAAAACTTAAGTTTTCCAGCCTACGTTCTGTGCTCTGGAAAACGTATGTTGATTTTGAATTGCTTACATTGAACTGTTCGTCACAGCGCAAAAATTCGCTCATTTACCCGTTCCGCTGATAAGAGTGACGGCAAAAATAAAATGGAAAATAAGCAAACAAAAACAGTGGTGATGCTCGGTTTTGAGTATTTACATAAATAACGGGTTTTGTAGAGTTCAAAACATTTATGATGTTACGTGTCCCAGGAATCACACCTTGGATCTTCGACGTGGTAGGCCAGCAATACAATTATTTAAAAAAAAGTATGTCTTAAATGTTTAGTTAATGGCCTGGAAATTTAATGGTAAAGATTGCATTCGATTTTATTTAGCATTTTTTGAGTGATGCGCGACCACACATTTAGACAGACAGACAAATATTCAACTATTCTTACCAAAACTAGTAAAACTGTCAAAAGCTGAATTTGCTCAGAGTACGGGATTAATTTCTTGTTAAAAAAACATGAAACTTCTGTCAAATTCATTAGGTTATGTATAAATGACGACAAATTGATAAATATGACTATCACTACAAAATACTATAAAAATGTAAAACGCCCACTTTTTAAAATTAACAAAATGTGTGAAAAATATATTTTCAGCATTTTCCATTTACTCGGGGTTTTTGGAAACGAGGTTAGCTAATTATCGGTTCATAGAAACCGAGACCCATTTATCGACTTCGGTTATGCATTTCTGTGTATCACTACTAAACATACATATGTATGTATGTCCGTGTTCATGTTTGCAAGAATATCTAACGAGTATCCGCCCTATATTACAAAATTCCTAAAAACACTAATTATGCATACAAAATTTATATATTACTGTATAATATGTAATATAATTTATTGTTTTCTGAATTGTCTACAAAAACTTTCGAAAGCAAACTATATTACTTTGTTGTTGCTGTCTGCACGTAATAAAGGTTTGGGAGAGTTTTAGCTATGTGGATAATCCCTTAATGTATCCTAATAGGTCGGATACTAGGGCATTTTGGCACTAGCCAGACTCACGTGGAAGCGATTCTTTTGACCGTCAAGATTTCTGGTTGTGAAAGAACTGAGAGTCGTAGTCAGGATCAGAACTGTTAAATTTGAAAAGTAATTAGTAAAGAATTGATTGGGCCGATTTTTAAATTGGTAATGATTATTTTAATTGTTTTTGAGTAAAGTCAATTATAAATTGATTACGATTAAATCAAAGTTATTAAAAAAAAATAGAAAATCGAAAAAAATCACAAAACAAAAATCGAAAGTAATAAAAACATTTATTTATTTATTAAATTTTATTTACATGATTTTTTTTCATTATTTTTTATTTAATTGGAAAGTAATCATTTAAATTTAATGTAATTGTAATTTGGATTGTATTTGGAGGAATCATTCCTATCTATTTTTTTTAATATCTGCAAACAACAGACCTGCTTCATTTTGTTTCGACCTGTTACTAATTTCACTTCTTTGTGAGTTTATGTTACTGTGCTATATTGTTGTTTCTATTTACTACCTTCATATTAAGTCCGTCTTAATTATTTAAATAATAACGTACAAAGCGAATCGTTCGTAAATTTCAAGTTTTATTTGAATGAAAATATATGAATTTTTGTTATTCATACATATGTATGTACATATGTAAATTTGGTGCAAGGGTAAAATGGTTCAGCTGTGAAATGGTTTTTGTTTTTATTCGTGTATCGCTTTTAATAAACATAACTATGTAAAGCGATTTTTTACGCAATTTTCTTTTTTGTGTGCCGCCGATAAGGCATTCCGGTTTTAAGGCATTACATTATCGGCTACCGCCTTCGCCGTACTATGGGAAATTTTGAAAAAAAAAAAAATTAATTAATTTGAAATATGAAAAAACGAATAAAGCTGTAAAAATAATTTTAAAATTCATACTCACTTTATTAAAAAAAATAAATTATAATTTTTCAAGATTATTACTAATAATCAAAAGTAATGACAAAAAGTTTTTTTTTGCTTATTTTTTTATTTTTTTTTTCGAATATTTAAATTTTTTTTAATAATGGCAGAAAGTTGTAATCAATTTATAATACTTGAAAACAATTAAAATACTAATTACTAATCAAATTTAACAGGTCTAATTTAAATTTAACTCCGTTTCCCATTAGTGCTAATGAAGAGTGATCTCCAATAAAATAATGAAAATGAAGTTCTAGTCTATAAAATGTTGGTGAAAGTGGAAATGCGACTCCACTAAAAGTAAGCTTTGTTGGCGGCTAGGGGAGCGCAATGACATTCAAATCTTAATGCAGTCGGCCACCACACTTCGGGTGTGGTCGTTTTTCAAAATGCAACCAAAAACATTGTCCGAAGTCTAAGGGTCGTGTAAGTGTTGTTGAAGGTGCTTTAATGGTATTCGACTCAGCACATTCTGGCGTCTTTTATCGTGGGCATCGATTTTAAATAAAATAAATTTTAGATATACTGCTCATAAAATATCCCATAGTGCAGTGCCGACGCATTGAGCTACATAGTATAAATGTATTTAATCAGCCAAACGACTGCCGGTCAGTGAGTTAACCAGCCAGTTGATTGACTCGTGTTTTATTGTGCCGGGCACGGGAATATTGCGGTCTGATTGCGTTTATACAAAAAAAAACACACACAATTGGCAAAATTGATATCAAATAAACGTAACAAATATTGAGAAGAGGGGTGACCCAAAGGTGAGAAAACAAAGGCTTTCACATTCGTTACACACAAACATACATATGTATGTATGTATGTATCTACATAAATATCTATGGCAACCTGTAAATATGTATATATGTATGTACTTGCGGAATTTTATCACAGATGTACATACATACATACAGTATTGGACGATACTATAGCACCCCCTATATAACATCGAGCTATAACAACAACGTCTTTCATATGCGATTTCGATTTATTTTATTTTCAAACATCGTTTATGTTGTAATGAATACCACTAAAGCCATTCTTGATCATTTTGTACAAAATTCAGAATAACTCTGCAAATTTTGACCTAATTTTTCAACTTTTTTCCTCGGCACTTTAGAAAAATTCTGAGTACGCAGTTTTGTAGCCCATTCAATTTGACTCTGACAAAGTGCAAGTATTAAGTAGCTCCGAAAGCGCCTTGATTTTTAATAATTTTTTATGTGTATTTTTTCTCCATACAACGAAATCACAACATTATTTTTTATATGGAGAAAATACATAACTTAGTTCGGAAAAAAATTTATTAAAAATCAAGGCGCTGTCGGAGCTACTTAATACTTGCACTCAAATTGAATGGGCTACAAAACTGCGTAACTACTCAGAATTTTTCTAAAGTGCCGAGGAAAAAAGTTGAAAAATTAGGTCAAAATTTGCTAAATTATTTTGAATTTGGTGCAAAGCTTTTAGTAAAACCTTGAACGAAGTTTGCTACAACATAAGTCAAACTTTTATACGAAATTATCTGAAACTTTATTTGTAGGACGTGTTTGTTTTAGTTCGATGACAAAAAGGGGGTGCGATTGTATTGTCCAATACTGTATGTACATATTATCTATATATGTATACATATGTATAGGTATTTACATTAGGGAGCTGGTCGTACCTGACAATTTGATTTCTTATAAAATTCAACCTTCATTTAGGGAGTTACCTGTATTGCCATATAGAGTACAAATGGGTCTGGTCGGACAAAAGTACATACAGTGCACTCGCGAAAACTCGAACACACGATAACTCGAACATTCGGAAACTTGAACATTTTTTTTTCTCCATTGACTACTTTAAAACTCGAACAAAATGTAGCTACTCTAAAACTCGAACAATTATTTTCTTTTTTTCATGGAAAAACATGTTAGAAACTGTCGTTTTGCATGTGCTGTAACGGCCGATATTCAAATTTTTGTCGTTATGTGAGTCTTTTGTTTCATTCTAAGGCGCCGCACTGGCTAGGTTTCGTGCTAATTACGTTGATTGATATTTGTCAGTGATACACGGGATTTTGCGCGGTTAGGATCAAATTTATTTGCGTGTTATAATGGGACGTAAACTAAATGTTTTAAGTTTAGCAAAAAAGGCTGTATTGAATGCGGTAGAAAATAAGAAACATCAAACCAAAATCACTGCTTTTTTTCTAATACATAATTCGTAAACAACATTCATATTTGCTAGCATTTTTTACTAAATAAACTGGCAATGAACTACAAAACATCAAACCAGAGAATCTCTTTGATTAATAATACCATAAAATTGGACAGGGTATAAAAACTGTTAAAAAGAATACATTTATCGATTAAAAATACATAACGTTCGAAAACTCGAACATTTCGATAACTCGGACAGGGCTGGTTTTCATTAGTTCGAGTTTTCGCGAGTGCACTGTATATGTATTACAGACCTGCATAATATCATTATTTTTAACAAAAACAAAATTAATTTTTTATCTCGAATATCAAAATAAATATTGAAACAGCTTTTATTTTGCAAATCAAACAAAAACCATATTCTTATTTTGTTTTCGATTCTAAAATTTCGAAGCCAAAAAAACGCAAACTCGAAATATTATGTTTTTTTTGTCATAATTTCTACGTAATTATGGTATAATTGAATACCAAACCGAGAAATGCATCGTAAAAGGAGCGATTGCTGATATTACGTTTTGATAACTAAACAAAATAATTTAATTAAAATTTTATTTTTTTTTATAACAATTGAAAAGAACCTTTTTTTTTCGATTTTGTAAGGCGGTCACCCTGTAGGGCACTGTGCTGACTTGAAGTTAACTAAAATCTAAATTTTTTTTTATACAATATTAAAGTGTCACATAAAAAAATAAAAAAGTTTTGTTGCTAGCAAGTATTTTTTATGTGTTATTCAAGTATTTAAAACACCGAATGACTTCGAAACCAACTGATAGTCAGGCACAATAAAACGACTAAAAGTTAGCTAGTATAGTAGTCGACCACAGAATTTCCTACAGGGTAGTTTTTTTTTTTTGTGTGGTACAGCAAACTACACATTTAAATTCAACCTTTTGCGAATAATCAATGCGACGAATGCATTTACATATTTATTCAGATGAACGACTGAGATAAAAGTTCGCGAACGTTCCATTTAAGAAACCACTTTTAGATACTTTCAAGCTCACAAATGACACAGAAAGTCCGAAGCAGTTATATCCGTCGTAATAATGCTTGAAAAATCTGGAAAACCGATATCTTTCAAAGATTTTTAACGTACCAACCCAAACTTTTTACACCCCTAGTGCACTCAGTACATGCATGCAATATCTCATGTTTAGGCAGTTTGTATAAGAAACACCTCAAGGTCGTTATAATATGCAATAAATAAAACAAATAAAAACTACGGCATTTGTAGGTAGGTATGTACATATGTACATATGTATGTATGTATGTAGATTAGATTGGTTCAAAAATATGTTTATGCCTGAGCGTTTTTGACCGTACAACATATCTACCTCGCCAGCCATTTCTTCGTTGCGCCAACTGGTGCCAATTGGGTACACCGCGGGATCGCAAATCGGTCTCCACTTTGTTTTTCCATAGGAGTGGTGTTCTTACTCGTCCTATGCATCCACCGGCGGGTGCCGATAAGAATACCTTTTTGAGCTGGACCGTCTTCGTTCATTCCCACAACAAAAATCTATTGACCTTGCGAAAATGATCAAAATATTCGTTTTGATTTAAACAAGTAACCATTAATTTCAATATTTCGGGATACTTCACTAAATTGGGAGTGCATTACACTTTTCGGAGAGCCCATAATTTTAACCCACAGTTTCTGCACTACCAGTAAAAAAATTATTGAAACGAAATGAAAAATATTTTTTTTTAACCAATCCAATATACATACATATGTACGTGCATACAAGAAGAAGACAAGAAAACCGTTAACAACGGAAAAAAAAAACATGCGGAAAAGAAAAGTAAATATTGTTAATATATGTATATATTTCTAAAATTATTTATTACTGAAAGCGATAAGAAAAGTAACGTAAACAAATAGACCGTTTCAAATTAAAAACAATAAAAAAACGGTGGTGAAACAAGCTTAGGTAAAATTAGAAAGTGGAATAAGAAAAGTAGATAAAGGGCATTAAAAATACAATCACGTTTGCGTTACAAAGATAAGCATCAGCTGGAATTACAAATTTGCACCACATTTGAGAAGGAAAGCAGTGCAAATATCAAGCGAAAAAATCATCCAAGAATCGCACGTTAAACTGACATTGAGGATACTTTACATACATACATGTAAGCGTGGAAAATTTAACAGAAATGTACCAGCAAGTAAACGTCTGTAAAGTGCAATGAGCAATTAGCGAAACTATTCCTGTTGTTGTCGGTTGTGAGCAACGCCCTAGTAGAGCTCAATGATCTATACAAAGAAATATTACAAACAACTCGAATATTAGAGACAGAGGATGGATGGAAGCCACTACATTAGCACACGAGCAACATCATAATAAAAGCTTACAAATTAAATATAAGGTTCTAATTGAACTAATTAAAATCTCCTTTAGTCAAAAAAAAAGGCAAACAATTCAGGACCTTGGATTAGACCAGTGTCGCGTTTTTTGGCCCTGAAGCTGGATCTTTTGCCATTTGGCATGGCAAATTCGGTGCAATATCGACCTCTGTGAGTGGATCGAATATCGATAATCCCTCATCCACAAACAGCAACATCCCAAACTATCCCAAATGGATCCAGTTAAGAACTAGCCAAAGCCATACAATTTTAGTACTGATCGAATGAGAACCGGTTCAGGACGGGTTGCCAAGTAATGCACTGGTGACTATTGCCACCGCCAATGTCAACGCCATGTTAAAGTAGACAATTGAAAGCATTCTTAGGGATTGCGCTAGGCCTGGCGGTGTCTTCAAGCGGTATAGATCAGAGTACCCCGGTATACGGGGTACTTACACGTAGGTACTCCATAGAGTATTGAAAAGCAAAGAAATGGAGTAATGATGGAAGGATAAGTGTTGGAGTATCTCATTGGCCGGTATATTTCCATTTTAGGCCGGAAACTCAAACAAAACAAATTTAGTAGTAAATTAAATTTTACTTTACATACCTGTTGTTGTTGTTGTTGTTTTAGCAACAAAATCACTCCCCGAAGGTTTTGGGGAGTGTTGTCGAAATAACAGTCCTTGGCCGGATATGAATCCGGTACGCTCCGGTACTCCCTTGCGGTACTGCCCGACTGTCGTGGGAGCGATTTGGTATGACCAGTGCAACCTTCTATGTCATGTCATCCCTCCTTCCGAAAGGAAAGAGAAGATGGGTAATGAGAGGTGGGAGGCATCATATCCGTAGATCAACCATCGAGTTGCACATCATTACCTTTGTGCATATTGGTCGCCTCTTACGACCGGTATGCCTACCGCGGGCATATTCTAAGCCCCAACCCGCAGGGGTTGCTTTACATACCTGTTTTCTGTTACTGCGGCTGATGACTAGCTGCACTGTTGAGTTTTATCTACTTTTTGTAAAATGAACTTTATAATATCTTGTAAACATTAGCAATCGTTTGTCCTAGGTATCATATTTTTTCTTTGTGACTTTTGTGGTTTATTATCATTCAGAAAATATAACTTATTCGGAACGTTTATTAAAAGCAGCCGTTCGTTAATAAATAGCAACCTTTATGCACCAACAACAAAAGCATACGAGTTACTAAGTCACTTAGAATTCGCAGTAAATCGGGCCCGTCTCGTCCATATAAAATTTGCGCAGTACGAGTATATATGTGTGTATAACGTTCTATGAAGTATTCTTTTTTGGGTAATTCTTTACGACCGCACGTAACTGCTAATACACGTCCAATACACGTTTCTTTTCCGGATTCGGATTCTTGTTACAGAGGTCAAAAAGCGTCTTTTGATACCACTCCCGATATTTTTGGACGTGTATTAGCAGTTACGTGCGGTCGTAAAGAATTACCCTTTTTTTTTTTGCAAAGGTGCCAAACAGTTAGTACGTACTCGGATTGAACTCCGGGTTGTATAAAGCAGTTAGAGAACAGCTGCAAATTGAAAACTCAGCCAGTAACAAAATGATAAAATGAAAAACTTTGACAAATAGGCGCTGCCGTTCCTAAGTATGTAAAAGACGGTCGGTTGATAAATTCAAGATGTACAAATCTAGTTATATTTTCAACACTTTTCTTAACTATGATTATTAACACATTTATGATTTCCTTCTAGTCAAATGATCTCATTGCACGTACGTATGTAGATAAATTTGAGATATACGTAAGCACCAACAACGTACAAAATACAAAACAATTGACACTTTCGCATTCACGAATGGCGATTGCATAAAAAAAAAACAAAGAACAAAGCTTCTATAACATGTTTCTCAGTCATTAATCTTCACTGTAACATTCAGACATATTTTAGGTACGTTAAATTACACCAGTAGAATGCTTTTTATAGTTTTCAAATATAAATTATAAATTTTTTTCAGTTTTCCAGCTTTTTTACACTTCCGCGACTTTAACACCTTCGTTGATATCTCGTTTGAAAATTGCAGTTTTTATACTTCTCTTTTGTTTTTCGGTCTCTTGTTGAAGGAGGAAGAGAGACAAATATGTAATACGATTTCGTTTCTTTTTATTGACATTTTCAAACAGTCCGAACAAAAAGCAAATGTCAGTTATGAAGTACGTTCTTTTCAACATCGAAGGTGGCCTACTAGCGCACAAAAACTAGCTATGTTCTTTCGAGATGATCTTGCTATTATGGCCCTTTAACAGTGAAAAGTTAACTTTTAACACGTTGGCTGCCAATGTATCACTGGTGATCATTTCAAAAACCTACCCCCAGGTGCCAATGTATCACCAATGATCACGCTAGGCCCTAAATTTTGGGTTCTGGGACCCTAACGGAAGGAGTTTTGGGAAAAATGAAAGTTTATTTTAAAATAAAAAATATTTTATTACATAGTATAATACAAAGTTTTGAAATAATACGAAATTAAAACTGAGAAAATTCAAATCAAATGGGAACATGTTTTTTTGCTTGGCACCTGGGGGTAGATTTTTTTTGTGATCACCGGTGATACATGGCACCTGGGGGTGGGTTTTTTTTGTGATCACCGGTGATACGTGGCAGCCAACGTGTTAATTTTTATGTTGAGTTAACTTGCAACAAAACAGCTGTTGATATTTTGATTGGTTAATAGCTCAAATTTTTTAGTTTTTATTGTTGCTTTCCCATGCCACAATCAGCTGCAAGCGAGTTTTACTGAGAAATTTCCCCCGCAGAAACTTGCACCTCTCTACCAATGAATTCACTGAATACGTTACAGTAAACATCATAGTTATGGTTCAATTACGCTTGCATAGCATAGCAATACATTGCATGGGATCTGTCATTTTCGATATCTGTTGAATTGGTTTTACATGTATTCGATTATACAACGCATGGCAACCCAGAGCATGGCATAGAAGTCTGTTGAATTTTGATCTCTATGTAACTTAGCATACCCACTGTCAAAGCTTTTGCTTATTATTCTGATAAATTTTAGTAAAAAACAAATAAAAGCGTTGTAATTGAAGAAGAAAAGCTGAAAGAATGTGTGCGAGCTCATGAAATTCTGTATGTTTCGCGAATATCTGATTTTGAAGGGTTGTGCGTTGTGCGTAGTATAATCAACATTTTCTTTTACGTGCTGTGTATTGCTATGCTAGGCCCTGCTATGCAAGCATAACTGAACCATTATTTCTACTAGTAGCGCAACTAACAGCTGACTTACTCCGAATCAGCACACACACACACCACCCAGGGTACGTTGTATGCAATAATAAAGCAATCGGATTTTAATGCTGAAACATTGAACGTAAAGACCAAAAACTCCCAAGTTATTTTATATAAAGCTGTTTTAACAACTTATCAGATGCTAGTAATTGTACATTTCATTATAAATGAAAGTTTCTAATTGCAATTTTTACTGTCAAGCAACTCTGAACGTTATTTCCTCCATTCCACTTTTTCGGAGTACCATCATCCACTGCCTTACACTCCGATTCGTAAAAAAACATAGTATATCTCTATCTTCGAGGTAACCAATGGTAAACAAGATGCCAAACTGTTCGAGGTAAACAAGGGTAAACATTTTATCCTCACTGTTTTTGCATATTATTCTGAGATAAGGTGCTCTTAAATCAAATTCTGTCAGAATTTGTGGGTAATATTTTTAATTAAGTTGGTCCTTGACGTAGCTGCCGATTTATACTTTGTAATAAAAAGTGAATACTGACAATTGTAATATTTGAAATTTGGTGATCTTGCACTCAGCTGATATATGGTCGGTTTGTTGACGAAAGCTTGAATATTTGTGCCGATCTCACTCAAAATCGAAAAGTTGGAATATTCATGCATGACATAGGCTGTTTGTTGTATTCTGGTGCTAACCTCACATGGAAGGCCCATCAACTATTTCTATAACTCAAAATCACGCTTACGACAATAGTTTACTAGTGAAGATATTTTTTATTTCTCTGCTTACATTTCAAGTGTATTATGTTATTGCTAAATTATTGCCCTTTAAAGAAAAAATAATGCTTTATTACATATTAATTTTATTACAACTCTTTCAAGTTTCTTTCTTTCCGTTTTAGTGCTTTTTATTTCCACGCTTCTTTACTCGAATTCTGCTTCAACATACCTACTTGTGTACATAAACTTGATTTACTTTTAGAAATCTTTCAACTAATGGTCCCTGACTTTGAACAATTACGCCGGTTAAAACGTCACCGCCCACGGTTCGAATAAGGACAAAAAAAAAATCGACCTAAAATATGTGTATATGCATCAAGTGATAACATCTGTGTCAATCAACTTCATCTAACTATTTATTACGTTCATACAAATTATGTATAATTTATTTTTATTAATTAAAATAACCTGTTTAGCATTCAACAACGAATATAAATGTTGCCTTTACCGTATATAGTTTACGCATTTACATACATAGCTACGCACCTGTACACACAGTATATATGTATGCAAGTTTAGTGTGTTGGCCAGTGACCGTTGGTGTTAAATTTTGTGGGTCTAAAACTGCTATTTGTCACATTTTTTTCATTTAATAACTCCCCATACAAAAGCAATATTTTATTTTAATTTTACAAGACTTGTGATAATTATTAATGTTTAATTTATAAATGTTTTCATATAATGATTTTTACTTAATCTGTATATTGTTTTATGTTTAAATGGCTAAGCAGATTATAAGATTTATAACTAAAATTTGGATTTGTATTCGGTTCCTGTTACGAACTTAATTTCGGATGTGTAAGTAAGTGTACAAAAGTTGACATATTTTTTGGTTTCAGGTAAAAGAAATTGTTTAATGCATTTTAAAAGTAAAACCCATTGACTAAATGTAATTAATTAATGAATTTCAAAAATAATCATTGAGTGTTTCATAACAATAATTTGCAAAACTGGTTAACAAGACTCGCTTGCACAGCTAAAATTTATATTTTTAAACTCATGCGGCTTGAAAAATTTTCAAATTAACGCCGAGTGGAAAAAATAACTTCGATGGTAAGTGGGCCTAACTGTTTCACAAGATTTTGAAAATTAAATTGGAACTAATCGAACTAGTTTTGCATAAAAAAATTATAATCGATAACCGTTTCAGTTTCTGTTCCGGTTTTAAAATTCGTTTTTGCCGCTTCAATTACAATTCCGGTTCCAGTTATTATGTATTTTGAATTTCTGGTCCGGCTTCAGTTCTGATTCGACTTCGCAGGAGACAATAAAAATATGCGGGAATTAAAAAAAATGTGTCTGCAGCTGAAAGTATTTGATGCATTTTAAAAATAAAATTTGTTTAGTTACAGTTATTACTGACAATAATTTTTGAATATCAAAACTGATGTCTCTATGAATAGGTTACAGAATTCAAAGTTGCTAGTCCATTATATAGTCAAATAGAAATCATTTTTGCTCTTGAGTCTTTTACACAAATAACAGTCCCTTTTCATACTGGTTTTGTGATTTTTGTGATTATTAAAAGAACAGTTCAAAGGTGGTATAAATCAAACTTTTCATTAAAAACATCATAGTTTGGCCAATATTGCTCATGTACATATGTATGTATGTGTATGAATGCATGATAAAAGACAACAAATAAAATCGCACATACAAACACTCTCACCTAATAAACATTCACTTAAATCATACCAGACGTGTTTGACCTTCACTACGACCACTCCTACAGAGTATTGCAGCTATTCTTTATTATATTGTTTTTGTTCCACAAATCGCAAACAGCTCAAGTTGCAATTCGCTCATATTGCAGCTCTGCTATTGCTCACCAAAAACTCCTTAATTATATTGATGCATTGGATGACTGTAAGTCGCAATTTAATAGTTAGTATGGTCGATAGTTTATGTCCATATTGGATTCTCACGATATAATGCAACTATTCTTCTCCTGCGTATTACCATTCTCACTCTCAATTGATATTAATAGTCGATGAAAAATATCAGCTACAGACTATAAAAAAGATAAGAAAAATATTTTTAAATAAATTTATTAAAAATCCAAGGTGGATTGAAACTAAATATATGATACCCAGTAGCGAGTTTGCAGGAACCATACATTTATTTTTGAGCATTTAATTATCTTATGCAGTTATAAAGTTTATGTATTCAGTACTTTGAACTTCAACTGCAACAGTTGTGTTACTAGCACTTCTGGGTATTCATAATTCATTATTAATTAAGTATGGATTCACTGTGTCACACAATTGGAATAATAATACAATAACGGAGTGACATGAAAATGAAGAAGCTATCACTGAAACACGAGCAAGTTTGCACTCTGACTTTGTCTTATGGATATTAAGGATAAAGAAAACCAATTTCGTCCTACAACTCCCTTCTGAAGTATTTTTGAAAAGCATTTCCGGATTACCTTATTAGTCACTACTACGATTATCCTTATATCTTGGTTACTAAGCATTTGTATATAATCGTATCTTCAATTTAATATATCAAAATTTTTGTAAAAAGCGAAAAAAAGGGAATACGAACCCAAAAACAATAATCACAGACCCCCCGTTTATTTACAAAAAATTTTATACATCCGAATTTTTCTTGTTTTTTTTTTAATATCACGTGGAGACATTGATCCAGTGAAACAATTCTTTACCTCGTTTTGCTTAGCTGACGTTTCTAAAAATGTTGCCCGCCAAGATTCGGCCAATTTACGTCCTTCTTCTGTGGTCACTGTACGCTCCTGATGTAAATCGGTTTTATTGCCAACTAATACAACAGGTACACTGTAAAAAAAATAAAGTAAACTTAAGTAAATATACATTTCATTACATCATTTCTCACATACTATTTCTTTCCCATTACATCTAATAACTTTTCGTAAATAATTTTAATAACTTCGAATGATTTTTGGCTTGTTATCGAATAGACAAGCACGTAACCATGAAAATCCATGCTATATTGAACGGGAAATATACTGTATTCATCTTGACCGGCTGTATCAACTACTTTTACGTCGTATTCCTGTGAATTAACACGAGCTACTTTTGTAAAGGCTGAAAAATAACATAAATTTATTATTATTATTAATTTTGAGACTTACAATTAATTTTAAGAGTAACATTTAAAGAAAATAAAAATGTATAGAAAAGCAATGAAATGAATAAACTGATCGTAGTCTCAAATGCCATATTAAGAGAAAGGTTTGGATAAGAGCCTATGGCGAATATGCCGCCCTGCCCATTCAAACAACCGTCTGTTCTATTGAATGAAATGATTCGTGTTTTCTCGACCAAAGCTTCTAATAGATATAACATTGGGTACTTAGGGCAGTGAGTTCGTCGCCACTAAAAAAACAAGCTTCAGCTCGTGCTTCATTGGTGGCAACAGGCGAGAGGACCCATTGAAAAATCAGGTGGACGTTGACTGGCCGCTGCTAACCAGATTGCTTTATTGGGCAACAACTAAAATCGTCCAGACGGTTGAGCGCCATGAATGATGACATAGTATGCGTTCAAACAACTTGTTTTCTTGACCTAGCTTGACTACAACTAAAAAATGAGTTTGATAAAAAATAGTTTGAGCAGCACGTAGTAAGTCTATATGTAGTACATGTATAACCGTACCGCATTGAGTTTCGTGCGTTGTCAGTATGAATGAATGTTTGTAACTGGGGTTTTTTGTCAACTCTAACCTTTTAATTATTTTTTAAGTGCAATGGCTTCTAAAAGGTACAACCTATATACTTAATATACATATAGTATATATGTACACATATATATTACATATCATATACTCACTGTTTTCAATCGTTGGATCATAAGAGTCCACAAACTGACCCTCAACAAATTGTATGCATAACGATGATTTGCCTTTATAGTTTTTACATCCCATCGAAGAAGATATGTCCAGACATTGACCATAAAACACAAGGAGCAAAACAAAAAATAAATGCGTAGTTAATAAATTATTAATTATTTTCAGTTTATATAGTCCATGCAATTTAAACTGTAATTCACAATAGTTAAAGTCAGAAAGGTGTGGAATCTTGCAGAGTATAGCAATTTGTTTAGCAACACCATTATGCGCATTATACCATATTGTTATTTTACTATTACTAAATGTCTTCAAAATTTAATATTATTACATGTGTAGATGAGTCCACAATGAACGTCTTACCCACTGAACTGTATCCCATCATCGCAATATTGCGTTCTTTAAGTGGCATTTTTTTGGTTTTATATACTATCTCGATTCCTTTCCTACCCTAAGAACTAAAATAACACCTTATTTTCTGATCGTGGTTTTATTTTTGTTTAACAATAATATTGTATTTATATAAATTGCGTTTCTTTTAATCAATATCAACTTTTCCAAAAAATTGTACAACTGCGATTGTGGAGAATTTTCTTTCACCATATGATTTATCATTGTCTCTTGCACTAGTGCCACTTTTATTTTCATTCTGTTCAATACCGTCATTCTCAGTGGCGAAATCAGTAAGTATTTCGCTGTCACCCAAATATGCACGAAATGTGATCTCTTTGTTAGTTCTGTCGTATTAAGAAATCCTTTACTACTGTTTCGTACCGGAATTTACTGACTTTATCTGCCGAAAACAACTGAGCATTTGTTTATAATTAGGGATTGGATTTCGTATTCCGTGAACTAAACACTCGTTTCCTAGAATTCCTAGCTCTGTACATAGTGCTACCGTCGTTTACTCAATATCGTATTTACTGCTTAATCAGGACTTTATCAATGGTTGCACTAGCAACAATTCGCTGAATATCTTCTGATACAAGTTATAAAAGCATACACAACTGATTATTTGCCTTTCTCGCTGCTTAACAAAAACTGACAGCTGAAAGTAAAAATCTGTAAATTGTTATGCAAATAAAATTCGAGTAATTGGGTTTAAAAATGTAATACTATTCATTCAATGCATACTATTCAGCGTGGTTCAGGTTTTTTGGTGATAAGAACTCTAACCAGACAGCTGAATGATCAGTGACAGCTCAACTCATACTCAAGCCTTAGGTAGTGAGGCATCAGAATTGGGATACGATTTCTATGGCTTTCGTTCAAAATTTTATAAAAACATGAGTATTAGCTGAGTTGTTACTAATTACTCAAATGACTGAATTGGTTGGTGGGCATCAGGAATGTCCAGTTGGGAGCCGAAAAGGAAGTTATCGGCTTATCAACAACATGAACATCGAACTCGATATAAAGCTCGCATATCTGATTGTACGTTGAAAAAGTTATTTTGCTGTACCAACGTATTGCGAAATATAATTAGCATAAATCACTATTGTTATACATGATAAAATGAGGAAAGACTAATCTAAGGATTATTACATCACACCATTAATTTTTAAAAGTAATCCTTCAAAGCTTCAAACATTTGAAATGTCGAGTTCACATGCTGGTAGCAGCAGTGGGTACACCGACTTTGCCAACCCACGGTTAGAGACGCACATGACTTTTGTTTGTCCAGAATGTGGAGTAGAATTTGAGTCGCAACAAGATTGGAGACGTCATCTAAATGAGGAACATGATTATATACACAAAACACCGGCAGATTTCGATTTCAAGGTAATAAGCGAAAGCTTCCACGAATGTCAGGTTTGTCATAAATGGGTGGCCAATGCCAATCAAGCAATTGCACTACTCCAATACCATCGATTTTTACATTTACCTTTTAATCGTACATACCGTTGTCGACATTGTAAAGGCGGTTTCACACGGAAGCGTGCACTTTGCGAACATCTCTATCGCTTCCACAGTAGACAAATTGTAATGGCAGAAAAAATGAGACAATCAGAAAATGAAACCATGAGCCCAACACCACACCAACTACAACAGCAACGTCGTCCAACTGATCAGAGATCTTTAAAAGATCCCAGATTAAATACAGAATTTTATTTGCGTTTTATTTGTCCACACTGTGGCAGGAATATTGATAAATATGATCAATGGCTTAAACATTTGGACTTGCATCAATCTACATCCACTGATTTGCGTATGCATCGAATCTCAGGTTCACGCAATCATTATTGCTTACAATGTCGTAAGTTGTTGTATACAAATGAACAACAAAAATTACAACGCCATCGTTTTACACATTTACCATTCCGTTTATATTTTAAATGTGCATTCTGTATGGTAAAGAAACAATTTAAATCTGAAATATTTCGACATTTCGTTTATGCCCATCCGCGGCAATTTAATGACGCAAAACCATACATAAAAAAACCTATTGAATGGGGAGCAAAAATTAATGACCGTCTTAATGTTGAACTTGATGCCATACTAAGACGTAACAAAGTACCCGATAGTTTCAATAGTAACAGACCCCAAAAAAAACATACATATGAAAGTGAAAAGGCACGAATTGCTGCTGCTGCTGCACAACGACAAAAATATGATCAGCAGCTCCAACAGCAGTCACATCATACCAAACCCGACAGTAATATAAATCGGAATAATAATGTGCGCATAGTTAAAGATTATCACAAGATTGAACAAAAATACAGTAAAGCTGCGACGGCCACACCCACTGAATCTACAACAGAAGATGACTTCGAAGAGTTATGCGCTGATGTTTTTGAATCGATTGAAGAGGAATCACAGCCACCAAAACCATCCACAGTCGACAAGCAAGCGGAGAAAATAAATGAAAATTCCAGCAACACTATTGTAAAAGTCGAAAATTTCAAAAAGGAATATTATACATCTGACGATGAATGTGTCATAAGCATTGAAATAAATACAATGTGTGACGACGACGGCAACGGCGGCCATGGAACAACAATGGAAGCATATAATTTTATACGGACACCACCAAGAAAACGCATCAAGCTAAGCGAGCCCAGCACACTTTCAGAAAACTCATACAAACAAACACTACGTACTATAAAACGTGAGGAGGGCGATAACAACCAGAAACCAGCTCCTAACACATCAAATGAACACAATAAAAATACATTACTGGAATCAAATATTCATTACCTATGTCCCGAGTGTGGTAACGAATTTAATGAGCAATCCAGTTGGCGTACTCATGTTTTCACTGAACACAATATTGAAAATGCAATTCAAACAAATTTTCAATTGCTTGAGAACCAAAAATCCTATTTATGCCTTGATTGCATGGATGTACAACATACAACAAAACATTCAGAACTTCAACGTCATCGCTTCATGCATATGCCATTCCAGTCGTATTTGAAATGTAAAATTTGCAATAAAACTAAATCGAGTAAACCTAAAATGTTGCAACATTTGCAAGAAACTCATAATTATGATTGTATCAAAAAGAGAAAGAGGAGCGTTAGTGATGATAATGGTGATATCGTGTATGCACAACAACAAGCTAAACAATTTTATCCGTGTAAAACTTGCAATAAATATTTTACAACGAAAGAGCGTTTGAATTTACATCGTACGCAGGCGTGTGAAGTACTACGAGCTAACGGTTTACATACCCGAAACAATTATAGTACTACTAATGCCTCCATTGCTAACAATATGAGGTTGTTGGCGCATTTGAAACAGGCACATGCTCGTATGAAACGTATGCTAACTTCTTGAACAAAATGAATAGCAGATTTTATCATTAAGTATGTATGTAAATTACAAGATCTTAATATCTAAAAGAAATGAAATATTTGAATTTATTGTATGAGTAAATTGGTTTTCATCAAAATAAAGTTCGTGCAGTATCAATTAAATTGTACATTGTGATTTCTGGTTCAACTCCGTCCATTTTCTTGACTGGGGCAGATGTTGCATCGTTTTTCGAAAAGGGATATTTCGAGTACTCGCAGATTCATCCAGCCAGGGATTTCAGCTTATTGCTGTTCAAAAATTTTGAAAAACTATTTAAGGTTAAGTAATATCACAAATTTTATACACATACTAGTTCAGAAGAATTAATAATCAATATAAGCATTTTTTTACGCTAAGTTTCGTGAGCGTTTGCCCATAGATTCCGGTTGCTCTCAGAATCGATACGTTAGCATCAGTTATGTTGAATCCGAGTAAAAGTTCTGGTGAGGTCTAAGCATGGCAATGATTGAATAACTGCTACTTTCCAAAATCGCACAGACAATAAGAGACAGTTTTAAGGGCAGATGCGCATTGCCAGATTTATTAATATTATAACATTCAAGTATACAAGCCTACATCCTCGATACATATACAAAACCAAAACTATGAAATATGGAGTTTGGTTTTTACGTGTTTCCACAATAAGAGACAGTTTTAAGGGCAGATGCGCATTGCCAGATTTATTAATATTATAACATTCAAGTATACAAGCCTACATCCTCGATACATATACAAAACCAGAACTATGAAATATGGAGTTTGGTTTTTACGTGTTTCCTCAAGATGAGGCAATTCCACCTTGTCAACTATTAAGAGCTATGCGGTTTTCAATCATCGATGTATTGTTGCAAAAGCATCGATGATATTTAATTTATAGTTAGTAGTAGGAATACAAACGTAACTCACTGTCAATAAAGTTAAGTGTTTTCTTTCGTTGAATTAAGTAAATATGTATGCACTTAATATAAGGGACAGTCCAAAAAAAAAAAGAAATTTTAAATTGGTGCTAAAGGTTCTTATCTACAGACAAAGCAGTGCTTTCACGAAAATAGCCTATGTCTGCATTAAAATCTAAATCGTCCTTATCTATTTTTAATTAATAAAAAATGAACAAATGGTCCATATCTATTGTTTTTCTAAACTTTCAAGGACATTTTTTATGCACAGCTCCTGAAATATATGACTTTTTGGTTCCCGAAGGGGGGTTTGAACCCGAAAATCACCCCCGTGTATCCGCCCCTGGTTCGGACCTTATCTAAGTATTTTTAGCTTTCTGTGTGGTTTTATATTCATGCATGTGCACTGTTTTCTATAACGATTGGGAAAGCATTTGCTGCGCCAATGCGTGGAGGGAGTTTAAGATTGAATTGTTTTTGTGCCTTGCAAAAGCTATCTTATCATTTCTAGGGTCACTCTGAATTTAAATAATGATTAAAACACCCAATATTTTTAAGTACAAAATTATTTGGATTTTTTACGCTATACACATGTATGTATGAACTATATGTAGACATAATAAATCATATATAATTTCTTGGGATATATTTGAGGGACGTTAGGCTTGGAAAATATCGTGTAAACGTTCTCTCTTTATTTAAGGACCACCCTAGATGAGTGAAAATAGTGCTTATAGAAGGCAGTGCAGAACTTGAACTATTATTATTGTAGCTAAGCAGTCTCTTCTACTTAAATGTCAGTTAATTTTAAAATTAATTTTCAGAAACACCTTATCCCGGTACTTGGTGGAAGAACGCACCATATCAGTATTTGTTGTAACAACACATTATCTAAGAACGATTTAAAAAAAATTGCCCTATCTGACCGATAATTAAATATCTTTTTATCTGATAATTGGGCTTTCATTAACAATAATTTAAAGTAGGTTGATCTTTAACTATTTTAAAAGTATGTAATAAAAAAACGTATGTTTATACTGTAACTTCCTTTTTCCGATATTTCTGTTTATAAGCCCATTGACCAAACCAGGCATTTGTCCGTTTCCACGCAGACCTCTTCAGATGCATATGTATTGGATGTACTAACCATACAACCGAATTCTAAAGATGATTGATCTTTGAAAACAATGAAAATAATTAGTAACATTTGTTTGTTATTTAAAGCAAAGTATTAAAATTCAAATCCATACAAAATGTATACTTTTCCATGTACATACCTAAATTCCATTGCAGTCCTGTAGTGGTTACTTTTGCTTTGGCGCCGACAGGTATAAGGGCGCACCACCGTTTGCATTCCACTAGCTCTTTTGGTATTATGATTTTGTGTTTACCATATAAAAGCAACCAACTTAAAGAAGTACTACTCAACAGATATATATTTAGCTTATCGTTTTGTACCTTATGTAATGTATTAATGTTAGCCATAATCTGATCAAAACGCCCCGTGTTTTCTACTAAAACAATGACTTCACAAATATTTAACTCCTCCATTTGTGACTTCAGGCAGTGTAAAGCTTTAGTAAAGTCTGTCTCATTTTGGTCTGGTGTGTGCTTGTATTCTATATCTGATGTATTGAAATATTTACGAGTTTCCTCTGTAATCGAATCAAAATCACCGGTTATGTACTGAGGTTTTTTCAGTTTTTCCTTTGTACAATATTTTTGTAGAAATTCGCGCCAATGATTTGCACCACCATCTACTAGACAACGGATTTGTGCTTTGTAAACAAAAAAGATGATATAAACATTTGTAATAGCTTAGTTACGATTTTTTAGTTACCATTTTGCCATATTTGTTTAACTAAATTTGGTTCCACGTGAACTGATCGGTTCAACACAATACAGGCATAACCATTGCCCGATGTGTGACGTCCGTTTAACAATTCACTGGGCAGCCAAAGACGTACGCTGTTGATGTTGCAGGATGTGTTACTTGTGCTCATTCTGATATTTTCTTGCATTATATTTGTCTTTAAAATCAGCTGAACCAATAAATTTTGTTTCTGTCTATACAAAATATAAAAGTTCCGTGCAATTGTGTTAACATGTGAACGCGTATTTTGTGCAAATCTAAGATAGGCAGTGTTGCCCATTTCATTTTATAGCGGATTTTTAATCTAAGATGTAATCAAACATTTTATCAATCTGCATGGTAAAAAGAAGTTCGTTTACGTTTTGTTTTGTTCTGAAATTTCTAATTTTGCTTTCGCTTTCATATCAATCTACAAATATAACAGCTGATAGCAGTTCATGGTGAAGTAACAAACAGACAAAAGAAATAGGTGAGAAAAATTGATGATTTCTCGATTACTTACTCTCCTTTCGATTCCCTGGATTGCTGAATACCCATAATACCCAGCAACGCATACATCGACAGCCACACTGCAAAACCCCGTAAGTCACTATTTTTCCAAAAATAAGGTTCTGAGACTTTCCCATAGATCGTAATATTTCGCACATTAAAATGCAGTCAAAATCGGGTGACAACTTCCCGTTTGTTGCCAGTGGTGAAATGTAATAACCGTCATGTTATAATTTTCACAGTTTTTCCATCTCCTGCAAACATTTTGGTTTTGAACATATGTATATGTAGGGTTTTGCAGTGTGGCTGTCGATATTCTAATATAAAAATATTGTATTATTGCATATGTTTGCCGCTCTACCTAAGACATCAGAATCAGCTGAGATGTCACTGATTAATTAAATGTCTTACTTTCAAATTTAGCTTAAATCTTTGCTTAATGAGGCTATGATTGACCAACATTTTTAATTTCTTTTTCATTTAAATAAAGATTTTAACTAAAAAGCGTTTCGGTAATCGTTGCGGTGGACTACCGAGCGCTAATATTTACACAAGAATGTCGGGAGGGGTCTCAAAAGACGCGTCTCGGTCCCAGGATCACGAATATAACTCCGCTCAACCAATATTTTTAGTAGTTTGCGAGATATTTGCAGTTAAAGTTTATAATTTTCTGTCATTTTCATGTGGTTGTTGTAATCACATTACCCTGTGAGAAAAAGAGTGGCACGCGGAAGGACATCACCGTGGCGGTAGCCACGGCTATGGCAACCACCCGGACTTGGAATGGCGTAGCCCAGGGTTATTTTTTGAAGCGCGGCCGAAGGCCGCCTACGCGGAAAGGTTTTCTGCACATAAAAAACATGGATCGGGTCCCTAAACCCGGGTCATTTTTCGGTTTTTCGCAAATATTTTCCAAAATAATTAAAATATTGGTTGAGCGGAGTTATATTCATGCTCCTGGGACCGAGACGCGTCTTTTGAGACCCCTCCCGACATTCTTGTGTAAATATTAGCGCTCGGTAGTCCACCGCAACGATTACCAGCGTTTCAAGCAACGACTAAGATTTTATACCAATTGGCTTTTGTCATAAATAAATTGTCCCTCTTTTAAAAATTTTCACTTATAATTTTTTCATAAAACGCATTTCAAACGCTTTATGCTTGAAGACTACATCAATCATAAGTTTTTATCGATAATATTTCATACTGTCAAATGCTGCGCACTTGTCATCGTCGTTGTCTTTTATAATTTATGGTGTGTACTGCTGAAATTTTCCGAAAAAAAAAACCTTGTGAAATTTTCTTATTAGCCGCACACGATTAAAAGTGCATAGATAAAGATTTTTCACATCGATACGCACAAAAGGCATTTTATATTGCTAATAAATGTGGCTGGGTTTTAATGGAGGTTATCCCGAATGTGTGTATATTGCATATGAATGTGAGTGAGTTTGAGGCAGTGCGAGTGGTATAAAGCGTTAATGAAAAGCAAATCTGTGCCTACAAACCACCCACCCGCCACCCAATAATTGAAAAAAAGCGATAATCGAATGCGGGGCTGACGACGACAAACTGTTGTTTTTGCCATTTCTTGCCAACTAAAAAGCCATATACACAACGACATACTGATCACGCAGTTGAAACACTCTTTAATTACAAAAATCTGGCTATCAACTTAACAGCGTCGCACGGAAAATGGGGTTCATGTTTAACTAGTAGATCGAGTGTATATGCCCCTGTGTAAACCGTCTAGAGTAGTCATATAACGCATAGTAGTAAGACGACTGGTAACAGTTTTCCTAAATTGGTAGTGAATAACAAGGCTGGGAAAACGGGAAGTTCAACTGCAAAAGTTACGGCGCCATCCAACCACAACAAAGAGGCAATTGTAAGAGTGAATATTTGACTAGAGAAACACCTAATAACAGCAGGCGGCGTTAAGGTGGTGAACTAACATTGCAAACGTTGGCGCAAAAGCGTCATGTCAGACGTCATGAATATTGACAGCATTATATCTAGATTATTAGAAGGTATCAAATTACTATTTTCGTGTATATAAAATATTTAACTATTGATTTCTAACTTAGTGCGTGGAGCACGACCTGGTAAAAATGTACAATTATCTGAGAGCGAAATTCGTGGTCTATGCTTAAAATCACGCGAAATTTTCCTATCGCAACCGATACTCTTGGAACTAGAAGCACCACTGAAAATATGCGGTAAGTGTTCTTATAACGTTTAAAATTCTCATGATGTCGCACAGTTACGTATACGATAAGGTGCCTTAGGTCAATAACGGAATTGGTAGAGACGATGGGAAAATAGCTTACAAAATAATAATTCATATAGGGAATTGAGCTCTTTAGCGTTTTTTGGACATATGATGGGTTGATCGATGTTGAGACGCCTGAACATAATTAACGCAGCGATATAAAATATTCAGAGTGTGATGACTTCTGCCCATATATAAAAATGGCTTTTGTCTTAAGGTACTTGTGTCGGATTAATATCTCGAAAAAGAAAGTCAACATCAGTATACTCCTACTTTATCCGTTGCCTCCCATTCAAGGAATAGATGCCCTCACTAGGCAGGGCGAAGATCTGTCAAACCCATACTAAGCTACCGCTCGGTGGACGTCCTGGTTGGTCTATTGATACTATGCCTCTTACCTTACCGGTTTCTCCTTCATGGCGAATGTATGATATGACTTATCGTTCGCAGGGATCATATCAAATCGTTCCCGTCATGGTCAGGCTGGTGCTAGTGTCGCTACACAAGCAAACCCTACACTTTTAGGGGACATTGGACCCTGGACACTACAACTTTTTTATATATTTATTATTTTTGCAACAAATATTTGTATTTTTTTGTATGTATTTCATTTTTCGTAATTTTTTAGACTTGAAAAAATCATTTCAGCTGTAAATAGTTGTAAATTCTACGGGATTATACGTCTTTAATCAAGGAATCTTCTAAAAACAAATCAATCAGCAGGTGAAAATAATTCAGTAATCTGTGATGAAAAGTCAAATATGTTAGTGTTGGATTATGTTCTGTTACGATATTCCCATAACACTCTTCGAGTTCGGTCCAATCTCACACCATGTTCACGTCACTGTTTGTTATGATAACCTGTATTTAATTTATTTGTGAATTTGCCTCTTGCTTTAATTTATGTGACATTTTACTTAGTTTAAGTCGTACTTAAATTTGACTATGAAGCTATTCAAATTTAGAATTTAAGTCAGACTTAACTCTGGCTGACTATACGCTAATATCTGCAAATCTCTCGTAAACTTTGATTTAACTGCTTTTATTTTATATAAAGGTGATATACATGGTCAATACTACGACCTGCTGCGTCTCTTTGAATATGGCGGTTTCCCACCAGAATCAAATTATTTATTTCTGGGCGACTATGTGGATCGTGGCAAACAATCGTTGGAAACAATTTGTTTGCTTTTGGCTTACAAAATAAAGTATTCGGAAAACTTTTTTTTGCTGCGCGGTAACCACGAATGTGCCAGCATCAATAGAATTTATGGGTAAGTTATGTTTTGTATTTAATCTATTCAGTTTGGTTTCTATTACTTAAAAAATATTTTCTGTGAACAGTTTTTATGACGAGTGCAAGCGTAGATATACAATTAAGCTGTGGAAAACTTTTACAGATTGCTTTAATTGTTTGCCAGTGGCGGCTATTGGTGGGTTAAATGAATATTTATCGACATACCTATCTAATATATATTTATAATCCCAATTTTTATCTCAGTTGATGAGAAAATTTTTTGTTGTCACGGCGGACTGAGTCCCGATTTATCGTCCATGGAGCAAATACGTCGCATTATGCGTCCCACCGATGTGCCGGACCAAGGTTTGTTATGTGATCTGTTATGGTCTGATCCAGATAAGGATACAATGGGTTGGGGTGAAAATGATCGTGGTGTGAGTTTTACTTTTGGAGCTGAGGTATGTTGCACCTTATAAACATGAGGCGTATAGAGTGATGTTTTTTTTATTTATTTAAACAGGTTGTTGGAAAATTTTTACAAAAACATGATTTCGATTTGATTTGCCGTGCACATCAAGTCGTAGAGGATGGTTATGAATTCTTTGCAAAGCGTCAGTTGGTCACTCTTTTTTCTGCTCCAAATTACTGCGGTGAATTTGATAATGCAGGTATGAAATTTTTGAAAAAAATTACAAAAGTGTATTTCAAATTATTATTTAGACACTTTAAACTATATCTCAGAAAATAATTAAGAAGTGGGACACATAGAGATTTTGAAAAAACAGTATTTTTTGTTTTTGGAAAGCTCTTAAGAGCAACAACACTTTTGGCATAATTATCAGGGACCGTATTTGGTTTTTCCAGGCATTATACTAGAAAAATAAATTTTTTTGTAATTTCCACGAAAATATGCTGGTACTAAAAAAGCGAATACTAGAAATGTCCTTGTTGTTGTAGCCCTTTGCCCTAATCGTTGCTTGTTGAGTCACAAATAAATCTATAGAAAACAAATTTAAGAGATATTATGATTTTTTATTAAATTAATTTTCACGTTTTTGAAAATAATATTTTTTTCTAATTTCTTTATACAATTTTATTACCATCCTTTCTTATAGGTGCAATGATGTCCGTGGATGATACACTAATGTGTTCTTTCCAAATTTTAAAACCGGCGGATAAGCGTCGTTTTGTTTATCCAAATTTCGGCAGCTCAGGGCGTCCATTGACTCCGCCACGCGGTGCCAATAACAAAAATAAAAAGAAATAAGAAAATTATACATCAAAAGTTAATTAATACATACAAAAGGAGTGTTAAATTAGAAAAATTTAAGATTATAAATGAAAAAGGCGAAAATCGAATATGAACAAATTATGACACGACAATGAAAGACGCAAGGCAAAAATGGATTTATACATAAAAGCGCAACGAGCCATTGCAATAGTGAGAATATACAAAATTTTACAAAGAAATCTTGAAATAAATAGAATCGTTCACATTAAAGCAAATGCAAAGAAAAAAAACACAAGCAGGCACCAGCACTTGCAACAAACTATCACGTTTGCCCCTAAATATGTTTTAAAAAGTAAAATTAGTTACATTGTTTATTTTTTGCGCTTTGTACTTGCATACTTAACATACAAGAAATAAACCTATGTAGAGCGGTAGATCCGCATCAACTGGAAAACTGTATCTGCAAGGCGCATTATTTGTATTTTTATTTACTTTTTTTTTTGCAAATATATTATAATTGCTAATATTTTTAGATCTATTTTGGCGACTTTATTTTTTCGCTAAAATTCACTAACCATTAAATTAATTTTTGAGCATAAAATTGGTTAAAATACCCAATTGTTTCATGTCTTATCAATATTATTATTTTTGATTTATATATGTGTTATGTTAAGTAAAAGAACAATGTAAAATTTTAAATATATATGTATGTAAAGATCTAGATATTAAGCCCAAAAATTACAATAACATGCTAGTTTTCGCAAATCACAGTAAGAAAAATGTGTTTGTGCATTGTCTTCACTCTATTATATAATAGTATAATTTTTTCAAAACGATCCGAATTTCAAATGGATTTATTTTTGCTTCAATTTCGAATTAAACCACATTTGTATCTTACTACTGATTTGTAAAATGCTATTTTCGATTATTGTATCCTTTTCATTTATTACGAAATGCTTTATTTAAACTATTTTTATACTTATCAGTCCTACTTGTATATATTACTTTTAAAACGGTTATTAAAAACTAATTAAGCATATTTTTGGGCCTTACTATTATTTTAAAATTGATAAGTTATCAATAAACGAAAGATGCAGATTTAAAATTCCTATGCTTTTTTATATGAAAGTGAGTAAAAAGTAAACGTATGTAACTATCATGTAAGTAAAAGGGAAGGTTTAGTAAGAAAGGGGGAAAATTAAAAGTGAGAAATATATTTTATCTTTGCTGATTTTTCTTTACACTCACAATACTTTATTTTGTGTATAGTTTTTGCAACAATCTGGACAGGTCATTATTCTGTAATTCGAATCGAAAGTATTTTTTATTTATTTTTTATATTCAAAATGAAGTGCGAAAGGTGTACAGAATGCTTGCAAATTATAAATTTAATTCCTAAACTTAAGCTTCAAAAACTAATTCAGGAGTGGAATAAGTTAAAAAATCATTATAGTCAAGAATATTTGGGTCAATATACTTTTGTCTGAGCCTCTCTTCGAATTCGTAATGTACTACTTTCAGTTTACGTTAGTTGACTACGTCATATATTTCGTTCGCAAATGAGCTATAGCGAGTGTCGAATCGATCGCTCAATGAACGGTTCTGAATACTTAATCAAGCATTTCTTAGTAATATTAATTCTTGAAGTGGTAATAAAATAGATAAAAATCAAGCTTTAAAAAGAAAATAGAAAAGGTATATATAAACCATAGACTTGTAACGAAACTTTTGGGGACTTTTTTTACCCAAAATTGTTAAAGGATGGATGTACATAGGTCATAAGGGGATATCATAAATTTCGTTGTAGCGTCATAGTTTGGAAAGGAAAAAGTCAGCTAGAGCCATTGTACAAACGACCTACATTTTTAAGCTGTGTACTTATGTACGGAAAATCCACATCCACATCTTTTTAGTATTTAGTGGCGAATTGCATATATTTTATGTACTATTTCAATTTAATTTACAGAGTTTAATAAATCGGAATGTGTTGAAATGAGCGTGAAACGTTATAATGTCTTCAATAAAATAAGGAATTCCATCCATAGCATTGATATATAGGAAATGTACCTATGGAGCTAGATTCAACAAATATATATTAAAGCCCGCTTTCAGAAAGGCCGGTAACCGCTTACTGGAGTTTAATTGACGCATTCTGCTTTTTCGTTAGCTGTCAAATTAACCGCCGCTTCGGCTTGACCGGTCTTAACGAAAGTGGCCCTCAGACGGGTTCTTTTTATCCAAAATTTCGGTTTCCTTTTTCTATGCAGTATATGATGTCAAGCAAGTTTAGTTGAACTTTAATTTTTAGAATGTCGTAGCTCCTGTCATATTAGCTGCTTCCTCTTCAAATTTGGTATTTACTGCACTTAAAGCGGCTTTGAAATGTCGTGCAAAACCGATGTCTTCCCCTGCCCAAACTCGTCCATTTGTTGCAAGCATAACAGCCATAGCCTCCCATTCGTCCATGTGACGTATGGAAGATGGCGTTGACTTATCATATTCGTATTGCATGGAGCCTCCACCTGATTTCAAGTTCACATGAGGATTTCCATTTTCATGCGTCAAGGGTGAATTCATAACTTCAAGTTCACTTGGAGGTGAGCTCTGTGGATTTGTTGTTTCACCTCCACCTGTTACTTCGGTACCTCCGTTGCACACGCAGACATATTCATCGTTGCCGCTTTTTGGTTTGCAATTATCGCAGTCCACTAATGATATCTCTTCCTTCTGTAGCAGGCAGGTTAGCGGTTGAGCATTCGATTGTTCATTACATCTTCGCCCTATTGCACATATCGGTATACGATCTCTTAAGGTATGCTTACATCGCTTAGAGCACATTTTCGAAGGGTAACAAATTTTGGCGGTTTATAAACCTTTAAAAATTTTCCTAAAAGAATATTGTAAGGGGGTAAAAAAAAATATTTGGAACAATAGCAACTAGAACATAACTATATACAATGGACTTACCCGCAAAGTGATGTTAATATCTGGAATTCCTTATTTTATCTTAGACATGAAACATTATATTAACGCAAATATTCAAAGAGCTATGGGAAAACAATTTTTTTTTTTTAAATAATTTTCAAAAAATTTTGTATTTTTTGTATTGAAAATTATTGTAGACGTTAAGAAACAAGAAAAATATCGGAATTGTTCGATATGTGACTTACCACATACTGTAGAACATGGTTCCCAAATCAAAAAAGTAAATAATTGGCGCTAACTTCGACAAGATTAGGTCCGACTTTTTATACCAAATTGTGGAGTCCTGCTTCTAATTTGTCCTAGATATTGGCGGGACCTTCCAGTTTTTAACCTTCTTCGAACGGCATCTACAAAGCATTTGGATGTTTGGAGAGAAGCTTTCCATGGCAGAAATGCACTCGGAGAGTTTTCCAAACTAGTGCCTAGAGATGATCCCGTTTTGAAAAAAAAAAGTTACATGTCATTCGCCAAAGGCAATGAAGGCGAGGTCTGATATCAGAGCGAAAAACGCTAATGGTTTGCCACAATGTAGCTTACCACCCAACATTTTATTGAAATGAATTTATTAAACATATTCAAGTATTTTTCTTCCAAATGCTATTCGGGGGCAGGCATATTGTTTATTTCTAAAGTTTGTATCATAAAAATCGGTTATAATGTGTTAGCATGGTACAATAAACAGGTATAAGCATCAGAGTTGCATTTTGTTTTTTTTTTTTCATTCGAAGTGGTATTTTCATTGACAACCGGCAATGCGCTCCTTTCATGGTATCAGCGCAACAAACTTTGCAGCAATAATCAGCCATAACTTCACTTTAACCATGGCTTACTTTAACACATGACTTAATAATTTATATGGTTAATGTACATGACATATGGTCTTCTTCTTGTTCATCGTAGCTATGTCAAACTATCACTTCTTTGTTTTTTGTTTACATTCTTTGTTGCACTTCTTGGAAAAGCTACTAAGTTCGCTTGCGTAGTTTGTTGGTTTTTAATAAAAATTCACTTTAAATTGATATTTAATGTGTTCTTCGTGATAATATTTTAGGAAAATGTGTGATTTGTAAGTGTAATGTATGTGAAAAGTTTATTTAAAAGTCTGAACGTTTTTGCGCGTTTGTCTCACACGCCTTTTGACATAAGTACGAAACAACGTCAAACGGTACTTTCGTGTTGTTGCCCTATTAGTTCAACCTATATAGTTAAGTCATGCTTTAACACAAGGAATTGTTGACATTTTACGGGCCTTATCTACGCCTTGCTATCTACCATTAAAATCCATAGCAGAGTTGCGTTTTTATTTCTGCTTCTACCTGTTTATTGTACCATGGTAGTTAGTTTATGGAAATATGATCAAAGTTCAAGTATCTGCATTGACGACCGTTGCCATGTTGCCGTATAATAGCCCCGTCACATTCAATTTTTGCCGCAGCATCATGCATTGACAGATCATTAGCACATCTGTCATACAAAAGTTGCCAACTTTCAACTTTTGATGCATGAAAAGCAAGAAGCATTTGACATTTGGCTTTTGGTGAGCGCTTAATATAACAAATTGGCGCAAATAAAAATCAGCTGTTTACAAATGCAAAACCTCGCGTGATGATTCTGCCGCTGTGTTCCTGTGACGCATAATGGTTCAGTTAAGCTTGCATAGCAGGGCATAGCATATCAATACACAGCACGTAAAAGAAAATGTTGATTATACTTCGCACAACGCACAGCCCCTCAAAATCAGATATTCGCGAAACATACAGAATTTCATGAGCTCGCACACATTCTTTCAGCTTTTCTTCTTCCATTACAACGCTTTTATTTGTTTTTTACTAAAATTTATAAGAATAATAAGCAAAAGCTTTGACAGTAGGTATGTTAAGTTACATAGAGATCAAAATTCAACAGACTTCTATGCCATGCTCTGGGTTGCCATGCGTTGTATAATCGAATACATGTAAAACCCATTTAACAGATATCGAAAATGACAGAACCCATGCAATGTACTGCCATGCTATGCAAGCATAACTGAACCATAAGTTTGCGTTAAATGCATGTACATGCGAAACTTGGTTGTGACGCGCCCATAAGACATGTTGCTTTGAACTACATACATTTTATCTCAGCTGTCAAAAATAAAATCTCACCAAACGCGCTACCAAAGTTGTTTTAGAATTGACCTTAAGGCTGTAAGTTGACTATGATATGATGTTTATTTTGGAATCATTTATGAGTAGATAAAACGCAATTTTAATTCGACTATGACTACGTGCCATTGAAGCTTTTTACAGTTCTGATTCAGATTAATCCGTAGAAAACGTCTCCTCCCTCAACAAACCAGCCCACTCTACCTTACGTATGTATATCTTTTTTGCGATCCTCGGACGGCAATAGAACAGACATTTAGTACAAAATGTTAAATGCAAACAGCCAAAATACGAGCAGGTTTTCAGATTTTGTTTATCCTTGCAAAAGTATCCTGCATGGCTATCGAAACTAAGTAAATTGCTGATCTAAATATTATTTTACAATTATGGTGTACAAAGTGTGCGTATATAAAAACTGCGATAATTATATATATGATGGCGTACCTAGCGGCAACAAAGAATTTAAAATATTTAGATTCCCAAAAAATCCAGAGCGATATAAAGACTGGATGACGCGTGGTGAAGTTCTACAAGGATTACCCGCATGTCAAATGTACATGTGCTCCGAGCATTTCGATAAAAAGTATGTGACAAAAAATATGCGCCGAACATTGCTCACCAGTTCAGCGGTGCCATTTCCTTATTGCGAACAAAATATTAATGATTTACAAGTGGAGGATAATGCTTTGAATGTTGTCAGCAAGAATTTTAAAGACACCTTAGATACGGAAATTGTATTTTCAGTACAGGCCGATTTAAATGATGATGTATCAGCATCTTTAAGGCTGAAGGATAGTATATGTAATGTTGGTGATGATGACGATGGCATATTAGAATACTTGAAAGAAAATGACGATAGCAATGCCGAATATTGTGTAGAATCTACAACTGCCACAACGAAAGAGCCTGAAAAGGAACAAGAATTAGCGGACATCGATGATATATTCACAGAAATAAGTGACGACGATGAATTTCTAACAGGTAATTTTAAAAATTTAGAAACTTCCGATCGTAACGACAGGAAACATCCATATGTACTCAAGTTTTTTTATGAATAACAACTGGTTTATGTTATTATCTTTATAGATATGGTCACACTTTCGATGGAAAAAGATAAGAACTCGAAACCTAATGCAGGAAAAAAACGTAAAATGCATTCAGAGGGCATTAAAGAAGAGCCTTCTAGTTCCAAACATATTACAACAAAAATTAGAAAAATAAGTGAAAGCGAAAATGTAAGCAGTGCTAACGCAAATATCAAACGCTGTGCAAAATCAGAGAATGTGGCAACTGATACGCATATTGCATTGCGGAAACAAAATGAATTTCATGATGCTTCAAAACCGGAAGAATCACTGCAAATAGATTCAGAAGCCTTATTGGATACAAAATCTATTACATGTTTTATTTTCAAAGGTGAAGAATATGTTCAAATGACCCAAGAGTATTACGTGCGCGAAAAAATGGAGTTAATGCAAAAGTTACGAACATACGAAAATGTGCTAAAGCTTTTTAAAAATAATTTACAAGAATTGGGTTTACCATGAACTGCTTTTTAGGACCTTAACCTAATAATATACCATCTGCGGTCTTACAAAATGATCGCTTATTATTATCTAGACCCTTAAAAATATTAGCAATTATTTTACGAAGTCTACTAAAATTTTAACAATTCTGCAAACAGTCTATTGGAAGACAAAAACCTATGTGCGGCCCACTTCGCAATTAATTTTAAATACATGAACTTATGTATAAAAAAGTCAGATATTTTGGTAAACGAGTTTTTTATCTTTATCTTATCCCTGCGGTATATGCCCGTGTGGTGTTTTTTGACCCAAAGCTACAACAACCTGTGGCTGTTTAAAACCCACAGTAATTGGTTTACCAATCGCCTTTATTAGTACATAAAAAGTTTACATTGCTCTTATTTAATGTTCATTAATTATTTTCAATTACACACTGTATTGATTACATTTAGCCCACAATTCAAGGGGCTTTTTAGTAAAATCAGGCAATTATTGTGTATACAACTTAGATATAGTTATTCAATAAGTGTCGCTACATAAGAAGACAGTATTTTTGATTGTATTCCTACTTCAACTAATGCTAATCATCAAGTAGAAATAAAGAAATCGAATCAAAAAAAAAAACAAAAACAAATTTGTGCCAAAGAGTTCTGCACATACATCAATGCACCACAAAACAACTATTTAATTATTTATCTCGTATAGAATATGCGAAATCGTCACACTTGATTCTACATTACTCAATGCTACATTGGAAAGGTGTGGCTCATAGCTACGCAAGTTTCGCTTTGCTGTATTATTGTAAGTAACGAGATTTCTTAAAATCAACGCTGCAGTTAAACGAATACTTTTAGTTACAGGACCTTCATTTTCATCCATCAATTCTTTGGGATTTACATAATCTGCTGTCTGTCTTTTAATAGCATGCATTGCTGAACTACCAGTCACGTTACCAATACCAATTGGTGGTTGTGATCCCGTTGTTGATGATGATGATGATGATGATGTCGACGGTGCTGGAGATGCTGTGTTGTTACGTTGCGCCTGCGCTGCTTCTACATTACGTACAATTGTCACAGGCGATTGAGTTGGTTGTATATTAACAGTACCTGTTGCTATACGCCGTTGCATAGCAGAGCGCAAACTTTCATTTGTCAAATGTCGATCTATTATGTGCGTCATCAATGAATAACGTTTACGTGGTATGCCATCGCAAAAACCTGGACCTACACCCCATTGGCAGAATATTTCTGCTGCCGGATCTAAATGGTCTGGACAATGCACCGTACATGCGTGACGCTGTAAGTCGTTCACTGATTTATATTTACGCCGTGGACAATTACGCCAATCGCAAACAAACAGCCAATTAGGATCCAAAGCTGTTGCTGTATTAGCCACCGCAGATGTTGCCACACCTGGTGGAAACTGTACTTGTGGTACTGGAAGTGTTTGTTTTTGTATTGGCGTTTGCGGTGTATTGGTTGCAGCAGAGGGGGCCGATGGTGGTCGCTGTGGTGGTGCTGGTGATTGTGATGCGGGTGGTGGAGTAATTGATTTTGATTCACCTGTTTCGGATGTGGTTGCCACTGCATTTTCTGTTGCGCTTGTAGTGCTTAGAGTTTCCTTGTTTTCTATTTGCTGTTGGGCAACAGTTGTCGGGCGTGTAGTAGATCCACTTTGCGCTAGTGGTGGTGGTTCAGAGCCATGAATAGTTTGTTGTTTCGGTGTAGGTGTTCTAACTGGTTGAGCAGTGGTAGATTTACTAGAAGGAATAGGTGGCGGTGCTAGTTGCTGTTGTGCTACGCTTTGTACAACGGCTGAATTTTTAACCGGTAAAGTCGCTTGAATTAAGCTCGGATGATCAGCCGGCTGAAAAAAAGAGATAAAGCGACTTTAGATTTTCTAAGGTCGTACATTTAGCTTTATATATACAGTCTATATTATAGACTCCTAACTTTAAAAAAAAAATATAAGCTAAAATGTACCCAGTGACAGTGAGACAGTAGATAAAGCCAAATAATTGTATAAAAAGCTCACCTTTGGAAGTATTTTCTGTTGTATTATTGGAGCCTGTTGCTGTTGTTCAATTGCATTTGTGCGTATTTGTTGCTGCTGTTGCGAGGGTAATACTTGTTTCGTTATAATTGTCTGCGAATTTAATTGACTTTGTTGCGTTGGTGGTGGTGCTTGTGTTATGACGGTTTCTTTAATTTCAACAGGACGCCCGCCAATTATAACCTGTCGTTTCTCTGAAGGACCGGATATAATGTGTTGTTGTATTATAGATTGGTGTTGTTGTAGTTGAGGGATTTGCATAGGGGATGGTGGAGGTTGTGCTAATCCTGGTGATGCCTGAACAATAGACACAGTTTTGCCCAAACGTGATATCGTAGCAGGTTGATGCTGATGAACCACTGTTTGTTGAAGACTCGTTGGAGGCATTTGTGGTTGATGCAATTTTATAGTTGCCGGTATATGATTTAATTGTGATAGTAATGATTGTGAAATTTGTGCTGTTGGTGATTGCGTTTGGGCAATTGTAGTTATTTGTGATGTTGGAATTAATTGATGACGTTGTAATAATTGATTACTAGTGGAAACATTTGTTATGCCACTACTGCTTACTGGAATATGCTGTATTGGTGTGGCTGTGCCTGTTTGTGGATTTATAAAATATTGTTGAGTGGTAGGATGACCAGATAAAGTTGGCTGTGAACGTTGGGTAACCAAAACTTGTTGGCCTTGAGGTGTAGTCATTATCATTTTTTGTGTTCCACTTGTAATAAGTTGTGATTGTGCTGGATGTGTTTGTTGACCTGACAATGGTTGTTGTAAAATTATAATAGTCTTTGTTCCAGCCGATTGTTGTTGCGGTGTCTGTGTGACTAAGACCGTTTGTTGCTGTGGGGGTGGCTGCTGTTGTGTCTGTTGCGCTACAAGATACGTTTGACCCTGTTGATTTGTTGCCAGAACATATTGAGTTGGTTGTTGCTGTTGTTGGTGGTGCTGTTGTGCTACAGACTGTGGCATATTTTGTGTGATTACTTGTTGTATTAGCTGTTGCGGTTGAGTCTGTTCAAGTGTTTTCTGTTGTAGAATAACCGGTACTGTTTGTAAACCCTGATCGGTTTTTATAGTTGCCATGGCCGTTGGTAACTGTGTTGTTTGTCCTATGACACCACTGTGTGTTGCCAATTTTAATTGTGGTGATTGATTGGTTTGAAATAGAAGTTGCCGTTGTACGCCTTGTATGGGACCTTGTTGTAATTTAGCTGGTATTAAAATTTGTTGCTGCTGTATGGAATCACTCAATGTTGATTGTGTAGTACAGGTGGATGCTGATGATAGTGCTGGTGTTGAGACTGGCAGTGGTGGTATGTCTTCTAAGTCTTCATCTTCAAGTATTGATGCAGCCATTTCAGCATATAAATTTGCAGCATTTTTTGAGGGTGTCACTTGAACGTCATCTACTTTACCAGCTAAAGTTTCTAAAGCAAGACGTTTGGCCGGTTCACCACTGTCCTCGATTTTACGTTTAATTATTGTAGCTGGAATCGGTGGTTCGCAACCTTTTTTATCAAGCATGTCCACTAGCATTTGATTGGCAATAATTACTGGACGTCCGCTAGAATCTTTGGCGACATTATTGCCACTTAATGGTGCCAAAGGTGGTGGTGTAGATTCAAGCATAGGCTTCTTTTCTAAAGGATGGTTCAGGGGTTTAATTGTAGTCTGCCCTACTTTTAGAGACGTATTTTGCATTAGTGTATTATTAACCAAAGCACTTATAGCGGTACTGGCTACTTTGATTGGTTGATTAACAGATGCAGTTGTTGTAACATTTGCTGACACACTTGCCTGTGGCAACGGTGCACTACTTGTGACAATTGTATTCAAATCTTTTTGATTTTTTTGTTGACGTTGAGTTACTTTATTCGCCAATAGACTTTTAATCAAAGACGACGATGGCTGGGCCGTTGCATCCAATGTCTGTGGTGAAGCCAATGTAGGTGCTGGTGCATGCGAAGATTGTGCTACTAGTTGGGGTGCAGAATTTGTTAAATCAGCGGTAGCAGTTATAATCTCCTCGTTAGTAGTTTGATCTACATTCATGGGTTCTTGCAAATTAGTTGAAGTAGTATGCCCAGAGTTTGCTGCGGCAATCAATGTATCTGTGGCTGTGGCATTAGAGTCTTGTTGCAATTTTGGTTTCTTTTTTATTCTTCGCCCAGTTGTTAGTATGGAGTCAGTGGTTGTTGGGTTTGTAGGTAGTTTGTTATCTGGTGTCTTTGGACGCATTGGTTGAATAGGTAAGGGTTGTGCGCGCAAACGTAATCCAACATAATGCAAACCTGGAAAACATGTGCCATCGGAAAGACGCACAGTTACAGGACCAGCATTATTGCTAAAAATCAAGCGCACAAGCCTTGGAAATTGTACATGATTAACAAAAGAATGTTTACCAGACTTTTGACAGTGTGTTAAATAAATTCGATATAACTCCTGTTGCTCTATACGACTTTCTGTTGCAGACGTTCGTTCAAAGGTAGCGCCTAGCCACGACAAGGCGTATTGTTCGTCTTCTTGAGTCGTATTCTGCGGTGTTTGTGGTATATTTGGTGATTGTTGTGGTGTTGTGGTTGTCATTGGTTGTTGCTGTTGCGTTTGTATTAAGGTAACTGTTTGTGTGGAGGGTGTTTTTGATTGTTCTATTTGCGGTTTTTGCTGCTGCTGACTTTCTTCAGCATCAGCCGAGACTTGCGGTAACGCTACAGTGGGTGACTGGGGTTGTGACTGTGTCATAACTGTAGGTGTAATCTGGGGTGACAGTATAACTGGGGTGGGTAAAGGTGGTTGTGGTGCTGGCAATTGTAGTCCTGCAGTAAATACGTGTGCGGTTTGCTTGGTTGTTACTGTTGCCGTTTGAAGATTTGCTATATTTTGTGCCACCATCGGCACCATGTTACCCGGCACTGTTTCTACAACTCTCATCAAGATACAACCATCTGGTCCATATGATTGTGCTTCAACTGTTATTAAGGAAACAAGTTGATCAATAATTCCTCTTACTTGCATTATATGATGACAGGAGCGTGTGCCCAAAGACGTTAGCGCATAAATAGCTTCCAAAGTAAAAATTAGTAACATGATGTCATTTAAGCATAGAAACTGGCAAACAGTTTCATAGAACTTTAAGCTTAGGCATTTATTTATAGGTTCTTCGTTGCAATCGTTCTGACACAACTTGTATAATATCTCTAAACTATTTATAATCACTCCGCGATCTGAACTTTCAACTCCATCACAGATCGTAGCCAATAGACTACGGGAAACATCATCCGTAGATGGATCTAGTAACTCAATTTCTGTAGCTATATTTCCGGCTATATCTAAAATTTGATTGTGTAAATTAGCCCAACGTATGTTTGCACCCATAACTATAAATCGTATAAATGTGCGACTCTTTGCAAGAACTGTCAAATTTTCCTCAAAGAAACTAAGATTTCGTAGAATTGCTACAATCTGTTGCACGCGTTGACCTATATATTCCTGTGTACCTTCAGCGCGTCCTAAATTCAAGAAATCGAAGTCTTTGAAATCTTCATAATATTCACGTTTCTTGGCATCTACACAATCACCAATATCAGTTGTTTCTACTGCATCACGTATAGCTTGTTCGTCTGTATATAAATCCAAAATTTGGGGTTTATCATGTAATAAATCACGCCAAAATGCAAAAAGGGAATGTTCTCGTGCTTGAGTGTAGACATGTTGGAATAGTTCACGTAGTGTGTAGTCGGAAAAGACTCCACTGTGCGCCAATAGCACATCTAATATTTTTGGTTGCTCATTTAACTTTAATGTGTTTTTATTTTCATTTGCCATTAGGGAACACACGTTAATAGCGAAATCTTGTTCATTAGGAAGTGGTGAAATAAGCGAAAGCATTAATTTTTCGTATGGCGAAGCCTTATGCAAATCCGTGGATAGTTTATAAGTACGACGACGATCCATATTCACTATATGTTGTCGGTAATTGTAGGACATGGGCACAGAATTAACGGCAACGTTCCCGCCAGTACTTGCATATATGGTTGGAGGATAACGGCTACGGGAACGACTTCCAGTTTCTACGGCGTCCACGGCTTCGAATCCTTCTAGTTTATCGGGATCTTCGCCGAAAAAATTTAGTTTTTCATACTTTTCTAGACAACGTCTATATATGTATTTTATTGCTGCTGTAGCATTAACACACTTGTCCGGTATTCCCAACTCTGGCAAAACTTCATCCCATTCGTCGCGTTGATTTACCTTGTAAAAACCTCCACGTTCAGTAACCTCGGTGTAAAGCTTATGCAGATCCACTTCACGCCCACTAATTTTGGGCCTATGCATGATTGGCGTCCTAATAGTAGAAAGTAATATAAATAAGAAATATGGAAACAAAATTGTAAAAAATATAGTTTTAGGTACATATGTATGTATGAACAAATTGGTACTCACGCACGCCGCTCGTGGAACTGCTGCAAATCGCGATAGAACTCATCGGGTGGTTTTGGAATTTTTCCTTTAGTGGTGGGATTACTTACAGCTGTTAAATTAGGAGTAACTGCCTCATTTATTGCAGAGGTAATAGCTTGAATGGATTTGAGCCGATTTGGAGTTCCGCTAATAGTATTGGCGGCATTAGACATACTAACAATCGCCACCGGCGCATTTCTGGAATCACTTCCCGGCTGCAATTCACTTCGTAAAACTTCTGACATGTTCGATTCCAAAGTCAGTCAATATAAAATAAGTTTATACAAAATTGTATTCCTAGAATATCACACAAATCACGAACGCAGAAAAGTGAAGCCAAGAAAATTCATTTTAAGGTCGCGTTGCCAACTGTTTCCAAACGTCAGTGATGCCGGTCTTCTTACTGTGCGATGCCATACCTTTTGTTTTAAATTTTGAATAAAATCCTCCAACTATTCTATAGAGATAAGAATTTTTGGATGTATATTATTCATATGGCAGCTGCAAAACTTACTGTCAAATAATTTGAATTCAAATTAGGCTAACCTAAAAAAAAATTTTTTTTCTTCCCAAAATGCTTTATAGTTTTTTTTTGGCATTGACTATATGCTGATTGTAGATAAGCTAAGAATATCGAAACCTAATGCCAAGAAAATGCGTTTTGGTACTTTTTACTGAGTTACATGTAAAAAATCACACGATTACTTTTAAAAAACAATTCGATATGGGAAACTTTTACTCTTATTTGAAACTGGCTTGTTATTTTTCTAAGTGCTAAATGGCAGTTCCCAAGTCAAGTCAAGTCTATGCTAAGTCTGCATAATGGCTGCTTAACACCAACTCGGGCGTGATCGCCCAGAATTAGTTTGGTTTTTGTTCTCTGACAAACCCAAAAGTGGGCTTTACACGGTCACACTGCGTGACACACATTTGCGGTTTGATGAGAAGTTTGAGCGTGTAAACATAAGAAATTCGTGTGTGTCACACATGCGTGATGGTTTTCTAAAATTTTAGAAAACCTGATGGTGTGACACACATGCGTGATAGTGTAAACGCTTGCATCATGCACGTAGTGTATTTTTTCAGTCGATAAGCAAAAATTGGAGTGTAATGGCATCGCGGGAAAACAAAGAAATTTGGAAGGAGTTCTTCGAAGTGTATCGAAGCTATCCAGAAATCTGGAAAATTAAAAGCGAAGAATACAAAAATAAAATAAAAAAGAGTGCTGCCTATGAAACACTTCTAGAAAAATATATAAAATGTCAAATACAAGTACTGCAACTAATGCGCGTGCCATGTTGCTTCGTTCACAAATAACAGAGAAATGAAGTTTGACAACATGCATGACCGTTTAAACGAAAGCAATTTTTTTTTCATCACACCATGTTGGTCACGCAGTGTGATCGTGTAAAGGCCACTAAAGACATAAGTGGCCTTTACACGATCACACGGCGTGACAAACATTTGCGGTTTGATGAGAAGTTTGAGCGTGTAAACATAAGAAATTCGTGTGTGTCACACATGCGTGATGGTTTTCTAAAATTTTTGAAAACATGATGGTGTGACACACATGCGTGATAGTGTAAACGCTTGCATCATGCACGTAGTGTATTTTTTCAGTCGATAAGCAAAAATTGGAGGGTAATGGCATCGCGGGAAAACAAAGAAATTTGGAAGGAGTTCTTCAAAGTGTATCGAAGCTTTCCAGAAATCTGGAAAATTAAAAGCGAAGAATACAAAAATAGAATAAAAAAGAATGCTGCCTATGAAACACTTCTAGATCTTCTTCTAAAATGTCAAATACAAGTGCTGCAACCAATGCGCGTGCCATGTTGCTTCGTTCACAAATAACAGAGAAATGAAGTTGTCCAACATGCATGACCGTTTAAACGAAAGCAATTTATTTTTTCATCACACCATGTTTGTCACGCCGTGTGATCGTGTAAAGGCCACTATAGATAAATAGATTTGAGACTCTTCGTTTCGAGAGAGCGCTGTCAAAATCAAAGATGATGAAAATGCACATTTTTTATAACATTTGTCATTGGTGCCACTCCGTGAAAGTGGAGTAAAACTGAGCATGGGTATTTTCATCATATATTTTGGGAATTTTAAAGGTTTTACTTTTAATTGGACTTTTGAAGGGGTAAATATATTTTTCGAAACTTATTTTTCAAAAATATGACAAATTAAAGTATCTGCAGGCATAAATAAACAAAAATATATGTACAAATGAAGTTTAAATGCATCATATAACACTGCCATGAGTTGATAATGAAATATTGAGTTTATTGATAAATATGGATTGATAGGATCAAAAGCACTATATAAACCGTCGTTGGGTGAATGGGGGCTGGTCCTCTACTTAAAATTTCTGAAGTTCTGCTAACAAAATCAATAACATAAGGCCAATAAAAAATTTCCTTAAGGTTTTTTGTTGATAAATTTTGACTTGCTTATAGTCTTGACCTTCCGCCTGCATATTATTATCAGGGACACCGAACCGCATGTTTTGATGTAGCACTCAACATTTTTCATAACTTCTACCCTTTGACCCCAAAGCTAACGAGTTACCGACTATTTCCGTACATTTTTTCGTTGCCTTAGTCTGGCCTTCGGCAAAATGCCATTTATTTTGACTCTATGCTGGCAACAAAGCCAAACAAATAGCTAATGAGAGCGAAAAAATGAGAGAGTAAAACGAAGTCTCAAATGAAGTCATCTTTGCCCAAAGACATTTTTGGCTTGGTTAAGATTTCTGTTTGCATGCCGTTTTGACAATTGTCTTGGGTAATCGTTTACGTGGACTACCGAGGGCTTATGTCATCTTTGGTGCTAATACGCGTCCAAAAATGTCGGGAGGGTAATAGGTAATTGGGTAATTCTTTACGACCGTACGTAACTGCTAATAGACCTCCAAAATGGAGAGAGGTATCAAAAGTCGCGTTTTGACCTCTGTAACAAGAATCCTAAGCCGGAACGCAAATATTTTATTTAAGTGAAAAGTTATTAGCGCAAACCAAAAAATGGCCCAGGGTGCTTGCCCTGTTGCCACCGTTCCCACACTTTTCTCACAGTGTAATTTGTGATTACAACAACCACATGAAAATGACAGAAAATTCTGAACTTTGATTGCAAATATCTCGCAAACTACTAAAAATAAACAAAACAATTACCGGTAATTCTTTACGACCATACGTAACTGCTAATACATCTCCAAAAATATCGAGAGAGGTATCAAAAGACGCGTTTTGACCTCTGAAACAAGAATTTTCATGTGGTTGTTGTAATCACATTACCCTGTGAGAAAAGAGTGGCACGCGGAAGGACATCATTGTGGCGGTAGCCACGGCTATGGCAACCACCCGGAGTTGGAATGGCGTAGCCCAGGGTTATTTTTTGTTCTGCACATAAAAACCATGGATCGGACCCCTATATCAGGATTTGACCTGGGTAATTTTTTGGTTTTTTGTTAATAACTTTTCACTGAACTAAAATATTTCTTTTCCGGTTTCCGATTCTTGTTACAGAGGTCAAAACGCGTCTTTTGATATCTCTCTCGGTCGTAAAGAATTACCTTATTTCCTTATAAATCACCCGAAAGCAATATTCCGATTTTTTTCGTTTCAGAGGAAAAATCATAAATTGTTTAAAACCCATCGGCTAAAGAAATCAGCAAGAAATTAACTGCTAAATTGACTAATGTAAACATCTTTTATGTTCCATATTCATGATGGCAAGAAGGTATCGGCAGTTTTTAAATTTTTTAAATAATCGATGAACAAATTTTCCATCAACTTTTTTCCTGCTCTAAATATTTCTCTACTGTCATTCGATCTGTGAAAGAAATAGCCATTAGAAAATATTGTCGTGGCTGTAATAAACAATGAAAATTTTGGAATTTATTTAGGAAACGTATGTATTTTAATATTAGAAGTACTCAAAAAGTCACAAAAAGGTAGCGCTCTTGCACTAGCCTTAAGCCTGGCATCAAGTTACGGGCATTGACTTAAATTTTGGTCTTGAGAAGCAAGCAAAAAAAAAAAGAACATGTTCGAGATACGCAACAAAAACTCTGTGGTCTTCAGCTCAATGGTTAAGACTATTAGGCATAGTGTTGTTGGTAGCTATCCCTCCTGTCATGTACCAACACGCCTAGACGAAAGGCGTGCCAAGGCACGAGCACTACGCCAAGAACGACGTCGCAAACCGGACAAACCTGACGATTTTGTTACATATGACGACTCTGGTAGTGATGAAGAAACTCCACAACAACAAGAAGAAGTACTAAACACTTCATTTAATTTATGTGATTATATACGTAGTAGAGAGACTGGCTTAAAAGAGGTAAATATAAGTTTGCATTTAAAATATAAGAATCATTTAATAAATATACACACTAATTATATTTTCCTTTAGCAACGTAGCTTCAATTTTGAAAATACTAGCCGATATGTACTAACTCATGACATGTTGCGAGAAACACAAATACATTTAGGCTATATTAATAAGGTTTTTTGTTCCAAATGGCTAAGTAATCGGCAAGTCGTATTTGGTACGAAATGCAATAAAGTAAGTTTGTAAATTATTTATAATCAACTTTTGTACAACATTATTTTTTTATTTATTCATATATCTAGTTACTAGTGTACGATGTAAACATGCGCCGTGTGGATGCCATTCCTACACTTTCGAATAATCGCGCTAATCACCCGGAAGTACAAGGTGGTTTGCATGCAATCGAGATAAATCCAAGTCGTTCTTTTCTAGCTACTGGTGCACGTAATTCAGCTGATGTTGCAGTTTATCGGTTGCCTACACTGGATCCGGTTTGTGTCGGAGAAAATGGACATCGAGATTTGATTATGGGCATGTGTTGGTTGGATGATCAATTTTTGGTTTCAGGTTCAAAAGACTCACGCCTATCACTTTGGCGTATTAATGAAGATTTGATGGATTTCCCCGATGGTGGGAAAGAAGCATGCCCTACATTTGCCACCATCAATCCATTATGCGTAAAAGATGTGCGCACGGCTCAACGGGTGAGTGGAGCTTTTATACTAATTTTTTTTTTGCTGTATCAGCTTTGATTGCTCTGATATTTGTCATTTATATTCTGGAAGTTTTGTTCAATCTGTTAGGCTTAAAGTATGCAATTGTTTTTTTTATTAATATAAATTTTATTTTTATATTTTCATTAAGTGCCGACTTAAAACCAATTTTGCTATTATTTCAGATTCGTTCACTTTGCTTCAATAAAGAATTCAAAGAAATCGCTGCACTTTCACTTAATGGTTATATACACATTTTCAATGCTGAAACATTTAAACAAAAGCTATCACGTAAGCTGCCCAATTGCCAGGATAATGTTAGTATAGCATACCATAGCGATGGGCTCTACGCTGTTGGTTGTCGTTCATATACAATACTTTTAGATGCACGAACACTGCAGGTGCTTTTTTATTACACATGTTTTACTATAACTACATTTAATTATATTGACTATTATTATATTTTTATTTAGACAATAAAAAAGATCACTTCACGTTACAATGGCTGTGGTATACGCGCCACCACTTTCGAGGGCAACCTACTTACAGTTGGTACAGGTTTAGGTATGTTGCTCTTCTACGATATACGTGCAGGTAAATATTTGGAGAGCAGCGTTAATGCGTCTCGTACAGTGGCGCTCAAATGTAGCAAAGGTATTGTGGTGAGTAAATATGTGAATGTATGAAATCTCAAGCTAAATACATAAATTTCATTTAAGTATCCTGAAGATGAAATGGATGGCTTTCAACAAGTTAAATATGTCCCAGCTATATATACACACTGCTACGATAGTACTGGTATGCGACTTTTTGCTGCCGGTGGCCCATTACCAGCTACACTTGTTGGTAATTATGCAGGTGTTTGGCAGTAATTTAGCGAAGCAAGTCAAATTATGTATTAGTTTTAGCTTAACTGAATTATTTAGATATGTATGTATGTATATATATGCACATATTTTGTGTGATTTTTGGAAGAGTTTCTACATTTATTTTATGATTTATTTATAAGAATCCTTTTGTATCTATTAGGAAAATATTTCATTTATTATGATACGTTTTTTTCATACGCAGCGATTATACGAAATCTTATTTATATTTCGTATTTTAAGTTCCATAAGTAATAATCTCAGTTGGGGGGAGTGGGGATAATAATAATGAGAAGCATGTAACTCTCTCAATAAATCTCGTACGAAAACGATACTTATCGGCGATATTAAAATTTTTTGTTTCATTTCATGCTTACAGAGCGGTCATTGTCCTGGCCAAAGTAGATTGCCTTTCACATGTTTTCAGGCTCAATATCTAATATAAGTACTTTTCGAAAGTCACGTAGGTATATCCGTCGGATATCGCAACAGAGATAAATAATAAACAACCCCTTAGATTTGCATTGCACACATTAATTTCTTTATTATGATACAGATTATCAAGTATATGAAATTGAAAAATTTTGAAAACATTTTTTTGTAAACAATAATACCAGTGAAGAAATATCCTAAATACAAATTGTTTAATGTTTTTAAATATTAAAACTACTGAAAAATACTTTCTGTCACGGATAAATACACTGCCAACAAATTAATTATAATTTTTTTGGTAACCTACATATTTACATGTATGTACATATATATCAATTATTATTAAACATAAAATTGCATTGAAATTAATACATACATATGTATGTATAATCTAAACATACTGACACAGAGAAAAATATGTTATAGCGAAGCACTAAATTAAGTTCTCTGCTCGCATTTCAAATATACCTATCGATATATCTGTTGTACTTATTATTGAATGAAGAATGCTGGATAGATACATTTGTACACATATAAAAGTTTATAGTTTAGTTAGAATTCCCACCAGCACTACCGCTTCCGAATATTGGCAAAAAACTACCCCATCCGCGTCCTTGTGATTCCGTGGGCACTGGAAAAAGTAGAAACGTTATATTAGATACACACTAGTAAAAAGTAGATATATACATATTTAGAATCCAGAAAATTATGCGTCGTAAAAAGATACAGCTCGTATTGATTTTTCATGAGTTGTTTACCCTTTTACTGACTTTATAAAAATTTAATTCTTAACAACTTAAAATATATACCAACATTTTTGCCCTTTAGCCACACAATTAAGAGTTTCGGTTTCAGTTCGGCTCAGTTTTAATATGGTGTTGAGCACTGGAACTAGACGTACACGTTCATCACCACTAGTTAGCGTAAGGAACTGCAAAATAGAGGAATAAGTATATGAATGTAATATGCATGTACAAATTCATTTACCTTCAACACAACATTCTTGAGGTATTCTGCATTGTGCATATGGGCTTCACGTTCAACAGCGCGCTCTTGTCGCCGCAGCTCCTCTTTTAGCATATCATTCATTTGTGTCAGTTTAGCTAAATCTTGCTCATTTTCAGCTAAGAGCGACGTTAAATGACGTATACGACTTTCTTGTTTTGTTAGCATTTCACGTGCTGCATTTAATTCCACATGCAATTTCTCCACATTGCTATTGCCAGCAGCTTCATTTAACTCCATATGAGCGCCAAAACTATTATTACTTATCAGTGTTGTTCCAGTGTCCGCTTGGAATGCATGCATGGGCGCATTAAGTAGCTCATCTAATGGCATAAAATCGTGCTGAGAACGTCGTGAGCTATTTGATATCTTCCGCACAGCTTGTTGATTACCATTGACTGTGAATGCAGTTGTCGCAGCAGGAGCGGTTACGGTGTTATACGTTGCCATAGGAGCCTCATCTGACCCTTCGGCATCTTCACGTTCGGTAAGCATTAATAGCTCTGTTTGTTGTTGTTCAGTAAATATGGCCGTATTTACTACATTCGTTGATGGCTGATTAACTGCAGAAACACCACCAATTATGGTTGGCATACGTATAGGCAACACTGACTTTTCATTACGCAGCACTTCAATTTGTTGTTGATATTTAGTTTCGAGGTCCAAAAGTTGTTGCTTTTGAAACTCTTGTTGGACTTCCATTTGTTGACGCTGTGTACGTAGGGTCGTTTGATGTGCTTGCAATTGGTTGCGCTGTTCCAGCAGTAAATTATCATTTTGCACACGTAATTGTTGCAGTGAAGCGTCAAGTTCTTTTATGCGTTGCTGCAAATTCTCATTATCTAAATTCAAATCAGCATTGTTTTGCTCTAACGTTACAAGTTTTTTAGTTTGTTCCACGATTGCTTCGCGCTGCTGCTCTTCGCTTAAACGTAATTGTGTAAGTTCTTCTGATAGTTCCCTTTCTCGTGTGTTATCCGTTGTTTGATGTTTGCGTAATACAGCTTGCGCTTTTTGTTTATATTCTGCATGCTCAGCGCGTAAACTTTCTAAGGCACTTGCAACGCTAGTGTGTTTTATTTGTAGATCACGTAACTCTGCTGTAATGTGGGTTAAACGTGAAATAGCGTCATCTTTTTCATGTTGTGCTAAGCGTAAAGCAGCAGCGCTTTCAGCAGCGCATTGTGAAACTTCTAAGCGTAGTTGGTCTAATTCTTGTTTAAGAAGTTCCTGTGTCTGTTCGTGTAGTTTGGTGGTATCACTTGCTGCCTGCTTTGCATGTATAGCATCCTTCAATTGTTTTTGTAAAAGATCCACTTGTTCTTTTAATTCTGTTGCATGCGCTATTTCGGCTTCTTTTGCAGACTCCACAAATGTAATCTCTTTACGCAATTGCATTATCGTATGCTCCTTGCTAATTAGTTGCTCATTCATTTTTTCCAATTCATTCGTTTTTGTTGCTAATTTGGTTGTTGCTTCGTTTAGTGACTTCTCGGCAGCTTCAATTTCTAAATTGAGTACATTTGCTTGTTTACGTGAGGTTTTTAATTTTTGATTTTCCAATTTTAAAGAATCAATGATTTGTTGTTGCTCCATATTTAATTGCTGCAAATTGTTATGCTGTTTGCGCAGTTCGTCGAACTCAACTTTCATTGATTCATGCCCCGCTTGTTGTTGTTCCATTTCGCTCAGTTGTCCAGTTTGTTCATGTAGTTTTTTCTTGAGCTTCATAGCAAGATTTCGTAATTTATTGTACTTCTCCTCAAAGCTATCGTCAACTTCACGCATGCGCGCAATTTCTTCGGCGCGTGATATTGTTGATGTCGACAATATATCGCTCTGTGTATCGGCGGCGTTGGCGGCGGCATTTGTGCGTAATGTTTGTAGTTCTTCATTTAATATACGCAATTGTTCCTCACTTTGTGTGCTAGCAACTTTAAGTTGACTTGTTTGTTGACGTGTTAGATCTATTTCATGTGTTATTTCACGTACTTGCGCTTCTTTTTCCGCTATAGCGGCATCTTTTTGTAAAAGTACATCATCGATTTGTTTTAGTTTTGCATTTGTTTTGCGTAATTCATTCATGAGTTCTTGCTGCTTTTCTTGTTGACGTGATATTACATCCCCACGCCCTTTTAGTGCTTCGTTTAATTCACGCATTTCACATAATAAGTCGGCATGTTCACGTTCCATTTGTTTGTAACGTGTTTGTAATTCTGCATAATTTTGGGCTGTTGTTTTAATGTTCTCTACAGAATGTTGTTGTTCACATTCCTGTTTTTGTATTTGTGCCAGTAGGGAAATTTTTTCCTGCTCCATCGTTTTTATAACATAACGAATATGCTGTAAATCTTCATGCACTTGGTTGGATTCTTTTAGCTTAGACAACAAGTTATCGACTTCATTCTGTAAACGCAGTTTCTCTGTTTGCAGTTCTTCGACTAATTCGCAACGTTGTTGTAAGCAACTTCTCTCTACCTCTAATATGTTCAAACGTTGCAACAATTCGTTATAATCAGGACGTATCTCAGATTTTTCTGCTTCGCCCCCACTTAAACGCGATTCACTTACTTCTAACTCTTGAGTTAAGGGTTTTACTTTATTATTTTGTGAGGATTGCGCCTCTCTTCCCATTTCCTTCTTTAATGTATCAATATGTATTTGTAAATCCACGTTTTGCTGATGTGCTTTGGCTATCAGTGTATCTTTTTCCTGCAAATCGCCACGCACTCGTCTGCATAGATCTTGCATCTCTTGCAGATTTTCTTCTGTTGTTTTTACATTAAAGTTTGTTGCATTAGGTTTTATTGTTTCGAATGTTGGTTCATTTTGTATGCGCTGTCGCAAACCTTCATTTTCCTTTTGCAGTATATTCATTTGATTAAACAGCAAATTAGAGGCATTTACAATTTCCTTTTGCCATTTAGATATTGCTTCAGCATACTCATGTTGTGTTTCCAATAGTACACGTTTACATTCTTTAAGGTTCTTAAGCTTGCGATGCACTTCAACGAAGCGTTCTTTTAAACCATTAAATTTATGTCGCTGCTCTGTGTTTATTTCTTTAACACGACTATATTTTTGTTTAAGTTCTTCTAATGCTTGCCTCGCACTGTTTTCCTGTTCCTTGAGCGCTTTATTTTCTTCCTGTGTCACATATACTGTACTCTGTAGTGTATTATTTAAGCTTTCGGCCTCTTTAAGTTTATTTACTTCAAGTTCAAGCAACCCCAAATGCTTCTTTTGCTCCATGCCCAAAATATTGACCTTTAAGAATTAGTAAATACATTTTGTTTTATTCAAATGATAAAAATACGAAATCATTCCAAATAACCTGTTTCAGCTGATCCTCCATACGGTCTATGTCTTTCAATAGTGATTCATTGTCTGCATTAGCTCTATCCAGCTGTCGTCTTAATGACTCATTTTCAATGCGCAAATTGGTAAAAGCCTCCTCGTCTCTTTTAGTCTTTTTTTGTAGGTCACTAAATTCGTTGGTTAGCTTAAGTTTTTGTTCTGTGAATTGATCCAAAGTCTCCCTCATTGTCAAAAGGGCCTTTTTGTCGGCAACTTTTCGTGTTTCGCACTGCAGCAGTGACTCTTGCAATTTACGATTTTCTTCTGCCAATTCTGTGAAATAAGAGCAATTGTAGCATATTTACAAAAGGCAATTTGTACAGTGTAGGTCAATTTCAAAGGGCAAAGTAGGTGGTTTTCTTAGCTGTCGCTTTTGCATAGCCAAAACTATGTTATCTGGACGTGCCGAAAATATATACCAATGCCAATCCGCCACCAGCAAACTGATAGATGGAATTTCACATTTTTGTCCAAGCCCTGTGGAAATTATTAAAGGGTGCGTATATGGTTCCACAAGGGTCAGGAAAATTTGCATGACAATTTCGACTTGTGCAAAATAGATACTATGAGTGCACTTACCATCTTTGGCTTGTTTGGCCTTTTTAGCTATCCCCAGTAAACCCTTGTATTTTTGTATCAGCTCTTCCCTACTCAAGGCCTCAATGGGATTCTTCTATGATGTGAAGAAAATTGATAAATAAACAATAGTGATGATCTAGCTAAATATTGATGACGTACCGCCTGCGTAGGAGAATTCTTCGGCTTTTCTTCCATTCTAAGGACATGGAATCTTTATTAATTGCTGTAAATATTACGTTTTTCCAATGGCCCAGGTAATTTTAGTTATTAATTTTTCATTTTAGCTACACCAGCGTATTGAGAAAATTCCGAAATTTTTTAAGAAAACAAAAAAAATTCCTTCGTTCCGTTTTAAAATGACAGTTCCAAACTAAAAGTCAAGACACACTGCCAACGGCAGTTCCTTTGACGAGGGCGAAAAGCATAGTTTTCGCTGAGAGCGGTGATGCCATATAGGGTCGTAACATTGAAGTACTTTGTCAAAAATGCAGCAGTGCAAAAGTAATCAAATTTGTGAACTTTAACTGTTATCTCGCAAAACTCTAAAAATATCGGATTTCCCCCTCCAAGTTATTGTTACGGAGGTCCAGACGTGTCGTTTGATACCTCTCTCGAAATTTTTGGACGTGTATTAACACTTGACGTTCAATGGAAAGTATTACCTATAAAAACACGTGTTTTATGCTCTGGTGCGTACATAGTCTTCAATAGAAATGTCCCTTCCAATCGCTGGATATGCTGTGCGTATTTACGTTTGTAAAAGGTAGAACCATAAAACGGGTAAAGTTGTTCATTTAAAAGTAGTTGGCCCTTAAGTCGATATTTTGTAGTAAAACATCGACTTTTCTCCAAATGAAAAGTCGGATTTGCTATACCTAACTATTAATTTTTGTTGATACAGTTGTTGCACTTTTAATTTTTATGTGAAGATTTATGTTATTTAGTATAGTTAAAAGAGGCAAAAAAATATTTTAAATTATTGTGCTGCATTGGGCAATGAATACATACGGTTTGTAGAATTCAATAAAATAATTTTGTGGATATTGACGAATGCGTAGATGTTGTAGAAATTGGAGGCGAACGAATGAGCTTTAACTTTTTTGCAGGCTATACTCCTTTACGTTCTTGAATATTTTTCAACTTTTATGTACTATATATACTTGTATTTGACTAATAATTTATACACACTGTCGTATTAGTTGTTGGTAAATGTAAATAAGCATTAGATGGCTTCGAAGACGAAGCTACATAAGTAAATTTACTTAATTGCTTTAAAGCAACAAAAGAACAGATTAAAATGAAAAAATATCAATCTTTGTATATATACTATATATAATTGTTTGTAATACTTGCATATGTGTATCATTGTACGTGAAGTTAATTTCATTGAAACCAAAAATATTATTTAGACTTACATAAGAAACCGCCAAAATCCTTAAAGAAAAACACAGTATTGGTATAGCTTTTTCAAACCCAACACTCAACCAAACATTCATAATTTTTTTATATTAAATTAAATGCCACCACGTTTACACTCCTCCTACGCTGTACATTATCATAAAACAACTATAACTATACCATAATTTGTCAACATCTTCCACCAACATCACTATAGCCAAAAAAAAAATCAACTATATCCACTACATATTCTACCACAGCCACAACAACAAAATAAAACTTCCAAGGTCCAAGGTTATTGTGCGTCTGCGTTTTAGCGGAGGCGCGCTTGGTCAGTTGTCCATTTGAAACAACACCATTAAGAAACAAAACCGAACCCCTCCATGCACCATGGCCAAGATGTATGGAAAGGGTAAGAGTAAGTAAATTTTTATTTTTTTTTTATGTATATTTTCACATAAAATGTGCAAACTTGCATATATATATAAGTAAATATAAAAATGTGCATATCGTTTGCAGAACGGAAGATCACCCTTTCTAGGCTGTATTGCAGCAAACATTTCTAGAATGCTCCAGCTACGAATTTCAATAAAATATCTTCATATGTAATTTTTGTATAAACGCGTTCTTCTAAACTCTTATGCAATTGGGTATTTTCAAACCAGCAGCATGGGTAGGGTGATCATATACACTCCCGTCGATATGTACATTAGAATGCCTCACTCTGTATACAAAATTTAACGGTATTTTTTCCGTCGGAATTATTGAATTTAGTGTATTTTGAGCTTTGATGAAATACCTACCTCTTTAATTTTGCAAATTGGTCAACAAAAAGGCCTTTTAAATAATTAAAAACAAAATCAATTTAGATAAAATAAGATCTTAAGAGTTCCCACTAACGTAAAAAATAGATAGAAACCGGTACGCTCTGGTACCCTTTTGCGGTGCGAGGAATTTGGTATGATCAGTGAAACCTTCTAGGTCATGTTACCTCGCCTTCCGTACACAGGGAACGATTTTGATCTGCAAATTATTTATTAGAAACTTTAAAAAGTGCCGAAAGCATATTAATTGTATGATTCCGATGGACTTTTTTTGGTAAGACATTATAATGAAACTATTAAGAGTTTCAAAAGGAAATTACTTTAATGAAAATGCTAACACAATAGCTTTCGAATTAATACAAGCATTCAATGTATTATTTTGTTCCATTTTATGTTAGAAATATTTTATTTTATCACAATAATCATAATATATAGTACATCTGTACATACAATCATATGTACATATACGCATCCATACAAAAACATATATACAGGGGCGTATGCCGGCTTAGCCCGGTTAAATGTTGCTGAGTAAAAGGCTATCTAACAATGCTTAATGCTACTCACTTCCATTAATGGAAAGTCCATTGCTAGAGTGTGGTATGAGTGAGATGGCTTAAGGAGTGTATTTGGATCTAAATCACCCTTCGAATATGGTGCCTCCTACATCTCTATCCCCGCGTTAGGCGACATGCGGAACAAGATGCCTTAACATAGAAAGTCAAGTCAAATCGACCATATCCTTCAAAGGACAGTCACATGGGTATCACTTTCAAAATACACGTCGAAAATGCAACATGAATTGGATAGTTTAGGGTCGAAAAGTAGCCGAATTTGCACCACTGCCAGTATATTTCTATGTTTATAAATCTTTAAACAAAATAAACTGTTAAACCAATGTGTTAACATACATACATACATATGATAGCTACCAACGAACATTCTTTGTATGATTCAATTATTGTTTCCTTTCCTTTAGCGGCTATTGAGTCCGAGGATCAACAAAAACTACGATGGCAAGTTGAACTTGAATTCGTACAGTGTTTGGCAAACCCTAATTATTTGAACTGTAAGTACAATACTTTTGCCAATTAAGAAAATTATTTAATCATAAAATCTTTTGCTTGTTTACTATTTTTGTTTTGCAGTCTTGGCCCAACGTGGTTATTTTAAGGATCAATCTTTTATCAACTATCTCAAATACCTGCAGTATTGGAAAGAGCCTGAATATGCCAAATATCTAATGTATCCCATGTGTTTATATTTTCTGGATCTTTTGCAATACGAACATTTCCGTCGTGAGATTGTTAATTCCCAATGTTGCAAATTTATCGATGATCAAGCCATACTACAGTGGCAACATTATACACGAAAGCGAATAAAAATGTTTAATAGTGTGAATGGTGATGGCGGTATGGCTACGGGTCAAATGAATGCTGCTGATCCTGCAGCTGCACTGGACCCACAACAACAACAACCACAACAAAATATACAACTAAACCAACAGAATCAACCCCAACAACAACAACAGCAGCAGCAACAACAAGGTCAACATCAACAGGGGGGTGTTGTTGGTGGTAATGCACCTGCAGGCTTACAAAATGGTATTGTTAATAATGTTCAACTGCAGCAACAACAACCCCAAATGCAGCAACAACCACAACAGCAGGCGCAACAACAGCAGCAGAGTGTTGCTAATGCAGTAATGGGCATACCGAATGGCAATAATATCACTGCAAATAGCAATAATTGAAATGAACTGAAGTTCCATATTTACTTGGTTTTTTTTTTCTCTGGTTTAGCTTGTAATTTATTTAAATTATGTTAATATAGTAATAGTTGTATGAAATACATTAGTCACTTGTCTCTCCATTACAAACGTGCGCTGGTAGTTTTTTAGTTTTTAAAGGTCTATTCCATTTTTGGGCAGTTGTTTAATGGCACTGCTAGAACTGTAGGGCCATTGGCTGTCACGGAATCAGTCAAAGTACTGGTTGACATTCTTATAGACTTAATATAGTTGTAATCAGATATAAACTTGCCATTACTTCTCCTAGCGTTTTTGAATAAATGAGAAAAAGGACGAAAGTTAAATCAGGAGCAAATATCAACCTTTTTTCCGTGATATCAACGGTTTATCTAAGGTGATTTAACTATGATTTGTACAAGCTTTACGTAAATATGAGCATAGTAGCGAAATAAGGACCCAACACTTGTTTGTGTAGATACAAGAACATTCCCCGAATGTTTTATGGAGTGTTGTCGATGTTGGCAGTCCTTTAAATGAAGATGTTGATGATGTATGGTGGTATAATGTTCAATATTATTCAGTATAAATATGGCAGTTGTGCAACCAATCCAATCACTTTGTATTGAACGAATTGAAAAGGAATGACCCAACCAAAAATTTTCTCATTTTTTTAGTTTGAACCATGTCTACCTCATTTTTTTATGGCGTATATTTGCTTTGTAGCAAAAGTACAGAAAAACGTTACTCTGGACGTTGTTATATTGGCTTCACAGTAAATCCTAATCGGCGTATTAAGCAACATAATCGTGGTAAGGAGTTTGGTGGAGCCAAACGAACCAGTAATAAAGGACCTTGGGAGATGGTAATGATAGTGCATGGATTTCCAAATAAAGTTTCTGCATTACAGGTAATAAATGAAATATAACTTAAAATTGTTAGTTGCAGCCTTTTTGCATTTTAAGTGACAATAAATTATATATATTTAGTACATACAAGTATTATATTACAATCAATTCTAGTTCGAATGGGCATGGCAACAACCGGCGACATCTACTCGGCTTAAATCTTATACAGAACTACGTCGTAAAAAGCCGAAGGAAAGTTACTTTCAATATAATTTTCGTATCCTAAATCGAATGTTGAATGTGGGTCCATGGTATCGTTTACCGCTCACCATACGTTGGCTAGAAAGTGAATACGAATGTGATTTTATTGTGAGTATTATTGTTGTTATGGACTCGGACTCGCGCAGAACGAATGACAGACACATTTTTAAAAGAAAAAGAAGCACTTATACATATATACATATGTCCTTATCTATCTTTTGTTTCAGCTAAAGCCACCCGATTACATGCAAATCGTAAGTGGCAGTGTTGAAATACCAAAATCGCAAACGACACGTCAAAAACGTGGTGATGAGGAATGCTCACAGCCGCGCGCTATTTGGGCACCTGAATGCCATTTGTGCATGGAACGTATTGCAGACCCAGAACGTTCACGCATTGGTTGTATTAATTCACTATGTAAACTAACTTGTCATATTATATGCTTAGCCAATTACATACTATCTTTGGATGAGCGTAACAAAGGTCATTATATACCCATATCGGGCGAGTGTCCATTGTGCGAGTCGAAATTTACGTGGATTGATTTATTGCATCGGAAACGTAAAATGCAGGCAAATGGTGTTGAACAAATTGAGGAGGATGACGATGATGATGATTTTGATGATGTTGATGTTGGCGAAGGCGATGATGATGATGATGATGTTGGTGAGGATAATGATGATGCTGTTGATGTTGATGATGATGATGATGCTGTTAATATTGATGGTGATGATGATGCTGTTGAGATTGATAATTTTAATGTTATTGATATTAATGACCTTGATGATGATGACTCTGATCAAAGCACTGATATTAAAAGTGATTTTGATATCGATTTGACTAAATCTGGTAGTGAAAATAATAGCACACACAGTATGAGTTTAAAATCGGATGACCTTTGCGCGCTTATTGAAGATACAGATGAAGAAAAGGCGAAGGAGCAGAATAATCACTTAAAATATGATGATGTTATTTATGAGTTAAGCGATTAATTCTATTATGAAATTGCATTTATGTACATACATAGGCATGGAAAAATTAAATTTATTTATGCATAGATATTAAAATATTTGAATTTATTATTAAAGTAGATGCCCGTCAATTAGACGGTTACTTCTGCGTCATTTCAGAAAGGTCGATATGTAAACTAAAATTGAATTAGCTTCTAATCAATCTTGACTTAATATCTGTAACATACTGCAATGGCAGTTTGGCAGGAATTAATTATTCCAACCTAGGATTTACCGCTTTTTTATTATTGGCTTAATCACGAGCTAATCATTGCAAAATGAAGTACATAAATGAGACGCGCCCGCCAATTGAAATCCAAAAACCCAGCTTTTTTAATTTAAATTAACAAATAATTTAGTTTTGCTTCATTTAGTTGTATGTATACTAATTATTATTAAAAAAAAAAATTTTAACATTTAAATATTTACACAAATTTCAAAGCAAAATTGCTAGTAAAATTAATTGTCCATCAGTAGTGGAGTAGTTGTAGCAAAGCCTTTTATTCATTTATAGCAAGTTCGTTGCTTAAGTCTTTCGTATATGTTAAAAAGTGCACACGGTGCACGCCGAGCGCCATCTATTGCTCTATCAGCATAATCACCGCATTTTAACAAAATCGTTATGGCAACCAAACCTTCATGGTGAACCAGCAACTCAAAATGTAAGCAAAACAAATACATGCCTAGGGTGGGAATATATAAAACAAACATAACAACGAAGTAAATAAAACCGGTTTATTGTAGTTGTACAAACAAATTTTATTTTAGGCATGCATACACGCGAAAATTTCTTAAAATCGGACTTTTTTATTTTCTAATGCGAAATTATAAAGAAAATTTATAAAATAAATAAATATTTAAAAAAAAAGTATGCTACAAAAAAATATTTCACAGAAAAGCAAATGCTATTGCAACAGTGTTGGTTCGATATGTTGCAATGGCTACATAAATTGTTTAAAGGGTAGAGCCGGTAGCGCGGGTAGTGCTATTCGCAGTGAAAGTATTTTCAGTGTAGCAAATAAAAGTAAAAACAATAAACAACCAAACCAACGAGATTGTACAATAAGAAACACCGAGAAAAACAAAGTACCCAAAGCAGATTTTGTAAAACTAAATCGTAAAGCCACTGCCTCCAATCGACGCGGACTCGGGCATTCATATGCAACGCAAAATCCTGCAGCTGCGGTCGCTTACAGTCGACGTAATTCTGCGGCAACCAACGTTACTTTCTCCACAGCACACAGTGTCACAACATTGGACGACATGGCGTCACGCAGCTCTAAAATGACAACACCCACCTCAATAGGAACACCTTCGCCAACACCTGCAATAAAATTAAAATCAACACCTGTCACTATGGCAACACTGAGCGACAATTTTCGCGCTCTAAACGTCACTGCGAAGGGGAACAATTTTGCGGGCAAACTACAACCCGAATACACCGAGCAACGACTTACTTATGAAAACATTAAACAACTTATAAAGTTACTGGATGCACAAGGCGATAGTTTGTCATCCTTAAATAGCGTTGACAGCGACATCTATGCAACAGATTCAGCTGCAGATGTGCATCATTTGCGCGCATTGCAAGAATTTCGTTTGAAAAATACAGACGATTGTTTTAGTGTGTATCGTCAGTTGGATTTGAGATTACCAAAGCAACAAAAGTTTGAGATGCCCGCCCTCTTGGATCAGCAACAACAAATACGCAAACTGTTGAGCACTCTATTGGAACGCAATGAAAATGTTGCCTTTAAAAGTGGCAAGCAAATACAACGTAAAGAGTTGTGTGTGAAAACTAGCGCTGGTAATGTGAAGCTCGCAGTAAAGGAAAAACCCAAGACAACGTTAACACCTTACGCAGTACGTCAAAAATTATTACAAATACGTATGGAGGCAGATGAAATTGGGCGTATGAAGCCTGGCCGCAAGCTTTGTGACGCAATGGGAAATAGTTTTGCTTTGCGTTATCAATAAGAATTACTTTCATAGTTGTTGGGACTGGTACATATTTACTTCTCAAAGATTTCAAAGAAAATCGTATTGAAAAAGAAACAAAAAGGTGATACTCCATGAATTGAAAGACAATGGCGCTCTACGAAGTGTTTATTGATTTACCCATTCCCGGCTGAACAGCTGGAACACCCATTTTAAAGAAGCCCTTTGCAACATTGCTCGTCAAAACCCCATAGACTTCCCTGGTTGATCACAAAAGATTTAACCGGTTGTACCTGCGGCTTGTGCCCATCATTTCACTTTAAAATAAAATCTTAAATCTTAAACATGCTTCTAAAATAAACATCAACTCATGTCTGTCATAGTCAACTTAAAATACATTTTATGTCTAAAACGGACTTTTAATTTTAAATGAAGAAATGTCATTTTAAAATCACGGTTTGTGTCTATGGTTATGCGATACCACAACGCTCACTCCAAACTTGAGTTTGGCTTTTTTCGCTTATTGCCACGGCTTCGCTATGGTTTGCGAACAAAATAGTTGAGACAGGGTGACCTTGCAAAACAAAAAATTATTTCTATTTTTCGTCTAAATTTTTTTCTTGGAGATTTGTGTACCAGATCTAAACAACATAAAAATAATGCAATCAAAATCAGGAAAATGTTATAAATTATATGCTTAAAATATATTTGTACTATTTTATTCAACATAAAATACAGGGTGGTACATTTGGAGATAATTGTCATAACAATTAAGAGATAAAAATTTTTTTTCATATACATACACATTTACATACATATATATACGACAGTGAGAAATAAAAAATAATTTGTATGACTTATATTTAGTTTGTAATAAAACTATCTTTTAAAAAGTGTTGACTTAGAATATTTAAAGTTCGAACTATAAATTAGGCCTGTTAAGGCAGTGAACCGATAGCCGGGATTCGAATCTAATTTTTCCTATGATCCGGAGAGGTTGAAAATTGCCCCCAAGCATTATTTATTTATTATCGCCCCAACATTTACCTAGATACAAATGGCTCTTCTCTAATAAATCAAATTTAAAAATTTCTTAATTTGTAATAGTCACCAGCCAAGTCTTTCTTTGTTCCATTGAGGAGTCTAGATCTTCAAAAAAAATTTGCTGATTCGCTAATAGTTTGCCGGCTGAAAAAAAATAAACCGAAGGAATGTTAAACATTAACTGAGGGGACTTTGTCAGCGTGACTTCCAACTTGGGTACTCTTTCACCACATCTGATGGAGAGGAATCTTGAGTGTTAAATAAAACGCTGTCAAATTAGTGAAGGTCAACTCCTAACGAGTAGTCGAATGGAAAAATTTCCATATTCTCGTAAGACAACCACTACAGTTGAAAAGGTTAATGAACAATGCAAAATTGAAATAAAACAAAAACACAAAACAGAAGGGCAAAACAAAAATTAAAATCAGTCAGTTGACAGATTACCTGTCTACAAATTCAGTACGGTAGATACATACATAGTTTGTGGAGAGTCAAACTGGTTAGTTATGGTGATTGTTAAGTAAATGCGATAAATTGGAATGTAGCTACAATGTACTAAATATTTTTTTTTTGTGTTCTCGAACTAGCGTTGCATAGAAATGAGTAACCGTATCTGGAGTGCACGATCGTTCCGAGAAAAAATAAACAACAGAAAAATTGGTTCAAAAGCGCCAAACAAAATTAAAAGAAATCAAAAATGATAATAGGAATTAAAACAAATAAAAAATAATCCAAAGAAAAAAAATAATAATCGAAAGTAATCAAAAGAAAAAAAAAAAAGAGTAATTCAAAGACAAAAAAATAATAATCGAAAGTTATCGAAAATAAAATCAAAAATAATCACAAAAAAAAAAAAAATCTAAAAAAATTTAAAACCAAAACACAAGCAATGAAAAAAACAAAAAAAAATTTGGAAAGTAATAAAAAATAATCAAAAGTATTTAAAAAACAATCGAAAGTAGTAAAAAAAAATCGAAAGTTATCTAGAATAAGCAAAAAAAAATAATCAAAAGAGATAAAATAAAACAATAGAAAGTTATTAAAAAAATAAAATAATCAAAATAAAGAGAAAAAAGTAAGGAAAAAATATAAAATTCTAGCAGCAATAACAAAAAAGTATCTAAGAAAATCAAAAAAAAAAAAATAAAAAAAATATTTATTAAAAGTAATCAAAAATAATCAAACGCGATAAAACAAATATTCAAAAATCGAAAGAAATAAGAAAGTATCAAAAATAATCGAAAGTAATCAAAAAAACTATTTTCATCGCATTAATTTTCTTGAAAATCAAATTTTAACTCAAACCCTCTACATTTTCGTGCGGCTGACTTCGAAAGTATGTATGTACATATGTTAACACTCTCACTATTACTTGGTAAGTTCTGAAAACTGATTGCATCGGCATAAAAGTACTCAACAAAGAAACTCATCATTTCTTATTGTCATTAAATGACGCACAAAGAATCGAGCGTTAAATAAATATTTACAATAAATGTAGCATCATATTACAAAAACAACAAACGTAAGCAATATTAAGGAGTTAAAACGATTGTAAAAATAATATCCGGAAATACTGGCTCGCATGGAGTTTCTACAAAGATGCCATATTGGCCAATAAATTCATCAACAAGCATTTCGCTTTCCTTGCTTACACATATTTTAAGGCGTGTTTGAAGGCTGGCTATTATTTAAATATATTCTAATCATAAATATGTAAAAAAAACTGCAATAGTTAGTTGAAGAAGTTACATACATACATATACACATATGTACCTACATACATAAGAGTGTGCCAAAAATCTTGAATCTTCGAAAAAGCTCATGCAACGAGATTTTGAATAAAATTCTCGACAAAATTATCCTAAAACGTGACTTTACCCCGATGAAAAAGTAACAAATCGTCGGCTTAGGTCGCAAAGGTGCTAAGTCCACCTTTTGGGTTTTTTCAGGTTTTGATGCAGAATGCTAGAAACAGTTAATATACACTACTTACATCATGAATTGCATAACAATTCTGTTTTTAAATGCGTTTTTTGTATTGATTAGAAAAGGTGCTAAGTCCACCAATGAAAGGAAAAGGTGCTAAGTCCAAGCGAATTTGAAAATTTAAAGTTAAAGTATATGTGGCATATTCATATTCGAAAAATAGTAGCTAATAAAGTTAGCGTGGGTTTTTTGACACAATTTCCAACGCCCTATATGTCATAAAAACCGACATAAACTTAAGTACCTACTTTATTTCGATTATGAATGCATATATTAAATGGGATCATCTACCTCAGCTGACCTCACCTCTCCTTTTTAACTGACACATAACTTTTTGACCTTGATTAGTAAAGACAAATGTTTGGGCTATCATATTCAGACTTCCAAGAACCTAAATCACATTTACTTGTCGACTTTCACAAAAGTCCATTTTCGTCAAAAGTTGTGCAATAAAATCTACTCCTGCTTTTCTGCTATGAATCGGCGATAGTAAAACGCTGTCTAGGCTTTTAGAATAATGTATTTTGATCCAAATATTGCTACTAATTGCAGAGTAACAGAGCTTCAAAAAATAGGTCATTTGAACTTTAAGCGTGGATTGTGGTAGAACTAGGCTTAATATAAGAAATCTAAGACCAGGTAAAAATTCTACGGAAGAACCTCTAAGAACCCTCATACTCAGAAAATTGCTTTGGTTCACTCGCAGGTGTTTTGATTTGGGAAAAGGTGCTAAGTCCAGTGAAAAAAATTAAAAGTAGCTGGCAAAAAGGTGCTAAGTCCCAAAAATGCATATAACTCGGCGAAAATTAAAAGTTTTTGTTTTTTTATGAGCGTCCACTTATTGTACTCTAAAATTGAGTAACATGACGTAAAAAACCGAAATCCCTAATTTAAATTTATGTTTTTATATTGTTTTTTGTCTCTCCTGTAAAATTTGAAAAATGGTACTTAGCACCGTTGCGACCTAAGCCGACGAAATATTAAAAAAATTTCAAATAATTTAAAAAAAAAAAAAATGATTTTTAAAAAAAAAAATAAAATTAAAAAAGTCCAAATGAGCTATCAAATTTGGTAGAGGATACCATCATGAGTAAAATCGGTTTAGGCTATAACTTTAAAAATAATTCAAATTTCGATAACTTTCGAAAACCCAGCCCAAACGTATTTTTTGTTGTTATTGTGAAGTATACAAACAAGTTTAAAAAAGGATTTTTCCCAGACGCTACAATTACTTATGGAGATTTTGTTGTTGTTGTTGATGTGAAGTATACAAAACAAGTTAAAAAAAAGTCGAACTTCGAAAAAGGTTTCCACTTCACCGATTTTTGCCCAGATTCTCGAGTCTACCCCTCCGTTGTCAACAGAAAATGAACAAAACGAGAACGAAGTTAAACAGTGGGCACCCTAATTTATATATGTAAATAAATAGCTAAGCGTAAAACATAAATATTATACAAACTCCATTCATAACTTTGAAACTAGTTTATACATATGTACATATGTACATATGTATGTATAAATAAGTAGAGTAGTAGGAAAGTGATTTCGAAACTGTGCCAGAGCTTTTGCACATACGATTAGTAAAAGCTTTGATATACATCCAGAAAAAGTTGAATGGAATGATAAAAACCGTTATGTTTTAGATAAGCAACCAATAATGTGGTGGACTAGTAATCGATTTTTGTTGGAACAACGGTAGTCCAACGAACTCCAAACTCTTTTATTTCGAATAAATGGAAAGCAATATTTAAGATCAGTCTCGGGGTGACTAGCGAAATTCTAAATATTAATTTCATAAATTCACTAACTTTGACTAAGCTCAGGCTATAAAAGCCTGCTAGAGAAGAGCATAAACAATTCAAGTGAATAACAAACAATCGATCAAGCAAAACCTTTATACCCAACTAATGTAAATATTTTGTTTTTTACTTTTGCTGTTCATTTTGCTTTGTATCAGATTTGAGTATAATACTTTTCAAGAATTCAGCGACGCAAAAATGTTTAGCTACCCTGCAGGAATAGGAAGAAAATTCTCTAACATAATCTCATGAAACTGCCCATAGATAACTTTGCCTAGGGCCTACTAAAGCTTTGGCATGGAAAGAAATTTATCAGGGATCTTAACTGTTATGAGTTTTATTATAAAAAAAGGAAGATTTTTTTTCAGATTTTCTTTAATAGAAATCAATAATAATAGGTATTTTCAAATAATCATTATTTTCTGAGTTTTATTTATTTTTTTTATTATTTTTTTGTTTTCGATCGAAAATGAGTTTTATTTAAACGATATTTTCTTCTTCAAGAACAAAAATTTAAATTTCGATTTCGAAAAACTCAAAAAGACGCTGTGCTATTCACAATCCCTACAGGGTATGTATCAAAAGCCAATGTGCCCATGTGAGAATGCTAGTTAACCGATTTACGTACTACATAGTATAAAGCTAACTGATGGGCTACTGATTTTGTTGCGTATGCTAAGCTTTGCTATTTAGTATTATTACTACAAGCTAGATGTATAAAAAAAACAGCCGAAGCTTCCTATAAAAGCGACGCATGCGTATAGCATCCCGTTCAAAACGAATTGATAACTCGCTGGCGAGAGAACAATATTTAGCGGTAACGGTGTGCGATAATCGAATTCGAATTTCGATTTATATAAAAGAAAACAATAAACATAAAAAAATAGATTTAAAATTTGTAACATAACATATTCCGGTGAGAGTTAAAAAGAAAATACAATTTATTGCAAAAAAAATTTTGCTACAAAAAAACATTATTTGAAAAAAGTTTGTAATATTAATTAAAATGTCTGCACGCATGCACAACATGTTAGTACATAGTGACTTTGGCTTCAAATTAGCATTTTTGACGCCACTTTGGCTGTTGCTGTTTGTGCAACTCTTGTTGCAATTGGCCAATGAAGTTGCTGCCAAAGATTTGCGTAAGTGTTTTTTTGTTGTTGTTTTTGTTTGTGTTATTAGTTTAATTTTGATTGTGTGGTTTCGTAACTTACCGTTAGCTGTCAATAAAAGTTGAAAATTTAGAAAAAAAATATTTAAAACTAGATGACAGCGGTGGTGCGATGCTACGCTATGCGTCCAAATAAAAAAATTGTCCCATAATCATAGTCATATTAAAATCGAGTTTTATCTAATTAAACATGATTCTAAATTAAACATAATTTCATGTCTGTCATAGTCAACATAAAATACATTTTATATTTAAGATAAAGTTTTAATTTTAAAATCATGGTTTGTGTCTATGGTTGTGCTTGTAATATCGCTTACTCCAAAATTGAGTTTGGTGTTTTTCGCTTATTGCCACTGCTATGCTATAGTTTGTGAATAAAATAGTTGACACAGGGTGCCCATGCAAAAGATAAAAAAACTCATTATGTCACCAACCAACTTATTTTTTTTTTCATAAGAGGACCCTATTATACTATATCATTTAGCCTAAAATCTTTGTTTAATATGTCTATGATTGACCAAGATTTTGAATGTATTTTTAGGTTAGGTAAAGATTTTAACAAAAAATTTGCTCTGGATCATTGCCCATTGGAATATGGTAATTGGCATTCGCGTAGAATATTGTTTTGAACACTATCGATAATGATAAAATATCCATTGAAGCTTCGATAAAAATATAAAATCAATATGTCGATAGATTTCCACGTCTTTTGTATAGACATGTACTTATGTACTTATATGCAAATTGCACTATTGTATATTTGTAAGGAGCAACCTATTGGGGCTTTGTAATCATTATTCATTTATTTTTCCAATCGCATTTACAATTGCATAATTTTAATTTTTTATTTAAAACAAATATGGACTATGAAGGGTGTTAGTTATAGTGATGCACAGAGTCGAGTGAACTGCTCTAGAGAACTGTGTTATTTAGTGGATGGATAACTACCGAAGACTCGATTGCGCTAGACCCGAACAGGTTCATAACGACCAAAAATACTATCTGAAGAATTGGAAAACTTTTTTAATTAGTTGAAAAGAAGCTTGGCCCAAAATTCCTCGGACTTACATATGTACCTACATATATTCAGATCAAATTAAAATGTTCATCATAAAATATCTTCCCCTCCGAATTCGCTGTCATAATGACAAAACTCGTGAAGAAAACCTAGAGCAGCACACGGAAAAGGTGATGAAGACTTAAACAAAATAAAAATCAAAAAATATTTGCCTTTTCATGAGCTTCTGAATTAGTGCAACGGTCGAGAGACACATACAAACAAACAAGGTTATTACACTTTTGACCAACATAACGCATAGAAATACATATACCCGTTAGCATAAAGACATACCTTTACTCACTCATATTAAAATACTCGTCGTTTCTTATCAGAGCCCGCCCAAAAGCGAATACCTGCACACTAGCGATGTGCATTTCCGTGTTTACAAGGAACCGATTGTGTGAAATTCGGGTACATGCGCATCGGTTATGTCGACGGGAGTATAATGAACTTCATCAAACATTTAATTTTTTATAAACGCGTCCTATAGATAGCCAGTTTCTCTGACAGAAAAGCGGATTTTCAGCGTCTCAGACGTGATTGTTCAGTACAGAGTGGACCATGACCTTGGGCCGACGAGATACCGCTGCTGTAATATGGATGCAGGTGTATACAAGAAAACGAGATTTGCGATCGGTTGGGTCAGCGTAAATTGGCTCTTGGTCTCACACAAGCCAGGGAGGTCTACGTACTTGTAGCACTTATGAGGGTTCGTACCACTTATCACGGGTTAAACGAGGTTATTTTTCGAGCTCCTTAAAAGCGTTTAACGAGTCAGCAGGAATAATTTTTTAAGGCGTTTGGAAGCTATTCTGATCGGCCACTATTTTTTCGTACCCGAAATCAAGAACCTGGTTCGTGCATAGCTTCTGAATTATGTGCAACACTAATATTTGCATACCTAACAACATATATACATACATACATACATATGTACATCCGTGTATACAAAAACATAGCTTACTAGTGCAATATTAAGTTGGACAAAAGCCAAAATCAAGCAAAAAGCCTCATTTAAGTTTTCAATGTGCACCAGTTGGATAGCTCAGTGACTGCTGCTCATCTGCTATATTAACAAGTGACTTCATTTTATATGGAAATAAAGAAGCCGGCTTGCTGTGCTATTTTCTTCAACGCTGTTTCGTTTGTGTACCAACAATACGTGAAACCAAAGCGATGCTAATCAGTCAAATAAGCCTTCAATGGAGTCGTGTTAAATGAACTTCCTGGTTTTAAAAAATGTGCCATCTTATACGAATGAATGGCCCATAAACTATTCTTCCCGTCACAGGAAGTTTAAAAAATAAAGAGACTACCACTCCGATGGCTGGACCAAGTGGAGAATGATTTGAGATCCCTTCGTGTTTCAAACAAAGAAAGAAACCATTTGTTGGTTGCTGCCGAGATTGCTATCTAATTTAGTTGTAGTATCTACAATAAATAAACTTTATTTCTTCCGAATTAAATTTAAACATGCTTTTTTGTACTCTTTTTGTTAGCTAAAACCGGATCAGTTTAATTATCATGTGGTTTTGTTTTCATGTGTACTTCAACTTGACATTGAACCAAAAGATGACAAGTCATGCACATTTTTGATTTGTTGTTGTTGTTGTTGTTTTTTGCAATTGTGTCTTCTGTTGTATAAATTAAGTTAAACAAGTTTTTAATCGAATTATTTTTTAGATGCTACAAATGTCTTTTTTCCATTTCACTGTATATATCGGTAGGTATTAGGGATGCAAATCACGGGATCTCGCGATTTTTCGACACCTTAAAAAGATTCTGGATTTTCGGTAGACAAATTGCTACCGTATAGAGACTTTTGTGGTAAAACTGTGATAGGTTGAAAGAGCTCGTTCAAACTTTTTATGAGTACCGCAAAGCACTGCTTTGACAAAACTATGATGACAGTTCTGTGATGGGGCAAGACAAACAGTCTTTCTAGTTCTTTCGATTCGTTTTCACCTGTTGAACTGGTGAAGGAAATTAAGAATAAAAAACACCCAAACCCCAGGTTGAATGTCGGGATTATAAAATCAAATCCCGAAAATAGTAGAATGGTTAGAAACCGAAAAATGCCATGCCTTGTATGTATGCATTTTTTGAGATGCTAATGAACTCTCGAAACTGCTCTTACTTTATTATTATCTTATAACAGTGTACATTTTTTCCGATAAAGAATAACTAAAAGTTTGCTCTTTTTATGCGCAAAAACTGTTATAACTTGAATTTACTTCCGCCGTTCAGCTGAGATTGAAATGGTAAGAAAGCAAGTTACTTAATAATTTATTAGTTTGGATGATTTATAAAAACAAGATGACCTCTAGTGAAGTTAGTAATATATTAATATTAATTGACTTCCACATATAAGAAATATAGGTAGGTAGTAGCGCATCAATCTACAATAGTGGATCAAAAATCAAAAAGGAAATCGGAAAGAATGTTATTAAAATTCAAGCAAAAAACTCCATCGGTCTTGATGAAGAACTCAATGATCTGTCAAAAAGAAAATAACGTCCCAATAACCACAACACAATTATCAAGAACCGGATACAAATTTAACATGTATGTAAATACAACAACAAATTATTAACGGTATATTCATTGTTGTTGCATTTGCATGTTAAATTTGTATCCAGCTCTCAATCACTGTAAACTGGAGCATGACATTTACATATAGCCAAGGAAATTAGAAAGAAAAGTAATAAGTCGATATACATAGTATATATCGATTGCTACAATAAGTTTAACAGCACTGGGTATGGGTGATGTACATATGTATGTATATCGTAATGCTTTCACCTTATAAATTCAAACCAACTGATCTTACAATTGGAAATTACTACTTTAACCTACATATTTTAAATAATTTTCGATTTTTTATTTCCTTCCAGCATCCAGTTTTGACAAATGCAAACGCGATGATAACTTTGACAAATGCTTGGTGAATGCTGTGAACAGTGCGATAGTACTCCTAAAAGATGGTACTGTGTTTCGTTCTGTTAAGAAAAAAATTATTAATTTTTTCTCTTTGCTAGGCAACAAGGAGTTTGGTATACCACCATTGGAGCCACTCGCTGTTAAATCTTTAATTATTGACTCTGGCAACGCGCCCATTACACTGAAACAAACATTAAAAAATTTGCTCGTTCATGATTTGATTTCAACCAGTAAAGTGCAGCGTTATCGGTATGTTTATAATTATCAGAATTAGGAAATTACAATGACGTAAAAATAAGTATAGTAGCAATTACATTGAAGTTATTTTAAAAGTAGTAGTGTTCAAATCCGTTATATGGAATTGTTAGTCGTCGAGTTGTGTTCGTTATCAGTTGACTTATTGCAGCAGAAACACCCGAACCTCTCCTGGAGACTAGTGGTGCTTTGGATACTACAATAGGTTAAGCTCTTACTTAGCCAAATTTAGTCCTAGCAAATCCTACTTATGTCCCACAAGTAGGGAGAAGAAAAAAGGTTAATACAACTGTTGTAAATATAACTGCGATAATAATCGGTTAACTTCAAAAATTACAGAAGAATTGGAAAAGAAAATTTTTAAATTGATCAATTCATGAAAAATATATATAATCCATCCAAATCGATTAAAATCTAAAACGTACTAGTTAAGGCTTAAAAAGTAGAGACTACTCTTGCAATAACCATAAAGAGAATCTTTGTAATGGATTTGAAAACAATTATTATTTTTAAAATATTAGAGAATTGAAATTGTTATCACTTTTCATGTTATCGATTAAAAAATTTATTACTTACTGCAACTTTTTATACTTACCTACAATTTAAACTAAAAATTAAAACATTTTAAACTTTACTTGTCAAATTTAGCACAGATTTAAAAAATCATCTAATCATATGTGATAGCAAAACCGATCGCCTTGAAATGGTTGGCGATTATGAAATGACTGGCCGTATATTATTGCTTCCGATAACTGGCAGTGGTAAAGCGAATATGACGTTGGTAAATACTCGTATCGAACATCGTTTGATTGGTGAACCCTTTATGCGTGATGGTGTTAAATATATGCGTCTCAAGGAATATCGTGTTGATTTGAATCCAAAACGTGTTTATATGCAATTTGATAATCTTTTTAATGATCGTTTACTCTCGCAGACAATGAATCGTTTCTTGAACGATAATTGGGAGACGGTATTCAATGAGTTGAAGATTGGTTATGCGCGTAGTTTTGGCAAGATTTTCCGTGAAATTTCGAATAAGCTCTTTGAAGAGATACCATTTGACTCGATATTTTTGAGTCCTTGAATCGATGCGAGTACTCTAACAGGCACATCAAATTGGTCGATGCCCGAGTATTGTTCTTTGTAGAGTTTAGTACGTAATATTAAGTGTTGTGATTGTAAGTGAGAATGCAGAATGAGCAGAGTTTTTCTAGAACTTATTAACCTGAACGTGATTTATTAAGAGATTTACTATTAAGACAAAAGAAATGGTAAAGTATGTGTGTATGTAAATACTATAATTGAATAAAAAGAGAAAAAAATTGCAAGGTATGTATTTCTTTTTAACATATACTAGAATTTCAAAAATTCTAAGAAAATGCGTAAAATATAATAATTTTATATTCTGTAATTCTATTCGAAAGACTGTTCTATCGATTCCTATACACGACGCTGCGCTATAGTTAGTTTGAAAAAGATATTCGAAAAAAATAAGCAACGTTGTTTCACAAATTTGAAATTAAAACTATTCGAAGAAAACACACTCATTGTTTTTGTACACACTTTTCTCCCGACTTTTGACGTTAGACGACTAAGTTGATGATAACAAATGTAGTCGCAGCACCCGTTATGTATAAATGTCCCCCATATAACACTTTCGGCGGAAACTCACCATATCAAATGCAACCTTGCAAAGCAACGAACAAACGCCAAAACAAAAGTGACAAAAGACCTACCGCTCGCATCGTTGCCATATGAATAGTTTTCTCAAATGAATGTACGCTTAATAGGGTCTATACACGATGCGTCTGAGCCAAGAGTCAATTTATGTGTATTTGTAAAAATGTGTATGTAGTAGCTACACCGACATGACTCTGGCATGACTCAAGAAAATCAAAATGAGTGTGATATTTTGCTGTGACTCGCCCGTCAAATTTTGAAAGTCAATTGACAAACCTTTTAAAAAATAAATAACGAGAAGAAAACATGTATTTTAATTTCAAAAATGTCTGCCAATAAGTTCTATATGAAAGAAAATAAAAAGTTTTTACTTGAATTCATGGAAGTATATACATTCATGATATATTCATTTTGAACCTTATGCAATGAAAACTATGCACAAATGAATGACGCAAGGGAACCCAGGGCCCTCACTCTGTAGTTCTATTCGAAAGGCTGTTCTACTCGAAAGCAAAAATCGATTCTAAAACACATCGGCACTCGGTAGTTCGTTAGAATTCACTTTAGAAAATATTCGTTAAGGGTGAGCAACACTGTTTCACAAATGTCAAACTTAAAGAAAAATACGAAAAGAAAACAAAAGCAAATCAAACCAAATTGAAAACATTGCGATTAAAGAAGTTTTAATTTTACAAAATAAAAGGTAAATAGAATATATGTGAAAGTGCAGTTGCGCATTATTAATAACTAATTTATTTCGAATTATTCCTTTACAGCTTTGTACAAAACTTTAGGTTAAATAAGGACGCATTTCAGTATGTACTAAATGCAATTATCCCCGAGCTAAGTATTCCTCAAAAATCAACAGCGATTCCACCAGTTATTAAGCTCGACGCTGCACTTAAATTATTAATACTGCACCATAATTTCAAACTGTCGAGGTTTCGTATTTGGCTGCTTAAATCTTTCTGCCCTGTAAACGATTTTTTTATGAGAAAAATAGAAATATTTTTTTTTATTCATAGGAACTTACATTTTTGTTGATTTTCGTTTGCTAAATTATTGTAGAATAGAATTTTCTAACATTCGACTATTTTGACATTTGTTTTCGAGACAGAGAGTGCCAAATTTTCTACAAACGAAAGGGGAAAAATCAAATCCGAAGGGAACAAAATGGAACTCGAACAACGAATGTATTCTAATCGAAAATTCTTTACAGAGTACGAATCGCTCGAAAGCGAACGAAATTTCTTTAGAATAGAACTACAGAGTAAGGGCCCAGAAAGACGGCGAGTCAACATGTACACAGATGACTCTTGACTCAGACGCATCGTGTATAGGCCCTATAATATTTGCGTTGACTGCTGCCTGACTAAAAAATCAAGTAGGAAATCAAATTTTCCTAAAAAAGAGACGAAATATGCCAACAACTTTTGGTTGCCCTATTGATAACTACGAAACAATTATATTATGGACGACCAATGCGCAAAGGGCTAAGACCATAACTTTATATGCATCTATAAAACAATCGTGAATAAATCTGTATTTAAAACTTTGTGATACTTAATCTGTTATAAATGGTTTTAATACCTAACCCCTGGTCCAAAAAAAGAAGCAAATTAAATAGTCCTGCGGAGAATAATATATACAAACAAAGGTAAAGGGACCATTTTTCATAAAAACAGATGGTGATGGCAACGATGAGTCCAATTAGATGTTTCTCCGAGAGTTTGTGGATAAATGAGAGAACTGCTGGTCGTGGTGAAATAAAGGTAACTTGATTTTTCTTTATCATCATCAGTTGATTCATTTCATTTCTGTTTCTCTTGTCGATAAAGTTTTCAATCTTTGAAAATTAGTGATATTTTGGTTAAAGTTTTTCTAAAATCCATTAAATAAAGTTTTATCAATGCAAATATTCTTAAATATCATAAGAAAGAATAAAATGTAAGTGAAAATGTATTGAATGCAAGAAAAAATTTGTAATTTATGTGCATAGGTAAAAAAAAAGTTGGTGTATGTGTGTGTAAAAGGCAAAAATCAAATATGAAAGCTAGAAAAAATTGAGTATTGTTAATGTGGAATTCAAGAAAAACAAGAAAAATGCATATTGATTAAGAAATCAAGCCGATGTGAAAATCAATTTTCATTGTCTATCCAACCATTGTAGTGCAAATACAATCAGAGCAGTGAACCTGTATCGAAAGCTGTTGTATCACCCGGGATGAGTGAGACGTGGTATACGTATTTGAAAGTTGTTGTGAATTGAGACACTTCTTTGGAAGAAGCAATATGTCTGAATTGTGTGCCAATTATTGAAAATATTGATTTCACGGTTTGCCAAATTCTGAAGAATATTCGATAAAAAAAATTGTAAAGCGAAAACGGGCAGCGCCCTCAGCGAGACGTCCGGCAAAAGAGTATGTATGTACATACAAACATGTTTTTGTAGCTTTTAAACAGCATTGTTGTTGCGCGCACGCCCGCTTGGCGTCAAACGAGCTCTTGCAAATATTACAAGACAGTGAGTCGGTTATTTCCGGGATACATTTTCGGCGGCGTTTATCACAAAAAAAAAAAAAAAATCACACACACCTCAGAAAAGAAAATGATTAAAAGGACAGGCGTGAAAAACAAATAAGAAGAAGTTCATGAACAGAATAAAAGTACTGCAAAAGAGGTGGGTGGCGGAGAGCGCTGCTGAGGTCGTTCGACTACGTCGACAGAGCCAAAGCGTTTTGTTTTGTTTGTGCATTCTTTCACTGCAATGAGATGTCCACAAGCAAAGGATTTTAAAAAATACGCAAGATATGGACAATTTTTGAATTTGTTTACTGGCCTTGTGTTAACAATTTCAATACCATTTACTTCGTATCAAATTGCAGATAAAATAAATTAATATTCTTAAATATTTACATATATTTTGATTCGTGCATTCTTTTGATTTCACTTTGTTCATTTTGTTTAGTTTCTCTCCTACTTGCGCACTCTTTCTCCGGATATATCACTGTGGTGAAAAACAGTTTAGTTCACTTTAAGGGTTGCCGTGTAATGATATTGAGCGGGCAATGCAATTGTACATTTTGGGTGTAAATTCCATACAAGACAGCTGACCATCACATTAGGCGTCATATGAAAGGAAACGCTAATGGGTCATGAGTGGTCTTCAAATTTGTCCCAAAGTGGTCTTCATATTTGTGAAAAATCTGATGTGTCCATCCGCACGCGCCTGTAAGGTTGAAAGCCAATTTCTTGGTGCATTATCGGCTACAGCTGTTTCAACCAACTTTATGTGAAACAATCACCTCTATTGCGAGTGTCGAACACGAATAGATAATCGACTACTAAGCATTTAGCGATCATCGAGCAATTGCGAGTGTCGACCCGATCGATCAACGAGCGACTGTGAATGCTCAATCGATCATCTTTCTACCGCATTTTTGCGGTCGTTGGCGTGTCGATTGATTTGAAAAGTGCAACAAATTTTAAATAAAATAAAATACGATCGACTCTATCGAAATCGACACTCGCAATAGGGGTGAATGTATAAATCGAAAAAATTATATTCAGCGAATCCCACTACTGATATTTAGATACCAAAAATCAAAAAAATTCACCAAGGTTATCGGAAGTGGTTGAGTTTTTGGAAATTTATAATGCATACATACAAACAACGGCCACAATAAAACGTCCAAATAATTTCTACTTCAATATTTTTGACATGACGATGGTAATATCTGCGGCCCTGGTACAATTTACCGCCACTGTTGTGCGGTCGTCCTCTTTCACGGGCCAGCTCTTGTCTTCTATAATCGAACCGGAAGACTTGAGTGACAGAGGTTATGGTGTGCGTTGAAGTCTCCAAGGATTACACGATCCTCACCATTGAGTAACGCATAGTTAATCTGGAGAGCGACATGAACTCACATAATCTATTCCCTGTGGTCGATGCTGATAGCTTAAATAGGGCATGGATTGATGGGTAACGGACGCCAGTCCAGCTCTCCTGATAACACCGATGAACAGCCCTTACAAGTATTTCCTATAATACGCTAGATATAGCCTTATATACGTAAGTCTGTTCATTGAAATCGCATTCGACTATAAAACCTCGCAAAACCAAGGCCACCTTGATGAACGTGAAATTTTAAGAATTTCATATTCAACAACATAAACGCATTTAGAAAGCTTTTGCTTTTTTTTTTTATTTTTTTTTTAAACTTTAATGCGAGGTGTGCTAAAATTTTTACATATAAGGCCAAATATAAATGCACTTTTCATGTTATTCACCGCTCACTACCTCGACTAAAATAAAAACAAAAATTCAAACCCAAAAGAAAAAAATAAAAAACGAACTGCAGCTTAAGCTGGCATTTTATTGTTATAAATGCGAATTTTAAGGTATTTAAATGGTTGTTTTTTATATTTTCTGTTCTGCTTTTGGTTGAGCTCATACAAATTCCAAAGCGGACCATATTTTTTCCTGATTTATTGTTCTGCGTATTAACCCAAAAAGAGGAAAACGTAAAACAATCGCTCTCAAACGGTATGAGCCTTAAGTTCTCTTTCGTCAAGAATTTTGTTGTTTTACTTGCTGTTTTATAATTTTTATTTTTATATCCATTTTTTCGCCTATGGACTTACCAGTCTTTCCATCCATCCGTAAATCGGTTTGTCTGTTCCATAATTTATTCGTTATTTTGATTGCCAGTTCAAGTCGTCCAAGCAGTAACCGGAACTATTTTCCTATAGTCGAACATCTTTCATCCTTTGGCTATCCCCATACAAGCCTGGCTCGTTCTCCCTTCAACCGTTCGTGTAATCTTCCATACGACCATATACATCATACGCTCAGCTATCGAACGGCCCCTGTAGTGGAATTCACTAACTTCGATTACGACATTCGCAATCGACATTTTGTCATACCGATATTTATCACGATATTTGGTATTCACTAACTATTTTTTCTCGATTTTCGCTTATTCGCAATCAGCTGTTTCGCAAACTAAACGACACACAATTTGCAGTTGTTTTCTATGTCCTTTCGTTATTTTGCACATTTTAATATTTGTTTGTTTTGTTATTTTAAACGCATTGATTTCTCTTCGTTTTATCTCTCGTCTGTTATTTTATTGTATGTTTCTTATGTATAATTTCTCTTTTCTTTTTGCTCTTTTTGGTATTGACACAAATAATTAAATTGTTGTTGTTGTCTACTCTATACTATTGTTTTGCTTTCAATATTTTCCTACTCGATTTAACGCTGTCTAAAGTCTGGCCTTTGGCTGGCGCTGGTTCTAAGTAAATATTGTCCCAGTCAATTTTAGACAAATTAGGGGGGGAAAGTGTGCGAGTGTCGGCTTGAAATGGGTCTGCTAAGCACGAGTTTATATTGTATGGGTGTGCACGCATGCGTGATAGCATTTGACACACTCGTCCGACTCTGGCTTGTGGTTACTCACCCGTATTTGCTCATACTGGTGTAGCCATAACATATTTTTGCGTTAAAGCTTCAGCTAACGTCTACGTAAATACAGGGTGCTCAAAACAAAATTGCGTCAAACACGTTTATCATGAATTATTTAATTTGAGTTCTTTCTTTCTTTTTACTTTTGCAGGCCTTGCACAAATTTCAAGTCTTTAATACTTTGGAAGTGTACAGGCCAATAGTAGCCACAATTTGATGATATAAACTATTTTTGGGAATCTGTAATGGATACATACACTAAACAAAAACAAATTTCGTATACATGTCAACGAACAGTTTTTATGAAAACACCAATTGTGGCAAACTCTTTATTAGAAGATCATCTGAGCTTCATGACTCGTTTTGTACCGAATACAAACATAATAGTTAGAAGATACTTTGAAATATCGGTTATCGATAATTAAGGACTCGTTGCCACTGAGCGACAATTGACACCGCCAATGGCATCCCCATTTCAAAGCGGACAGTTGAAGGAATTGCCTGGATATTCAGCTACAACTTATAACTTATAGTCTATGAGCAGAGGATTTGTCGTTTTTTGGAATCTATAATGGATACATACAATAAACATACTCTAAAACTAGGTATAACAAATAACGCATTCGGGCGACTCAGTTAGGCTTCTTAATAGTATATTATTTTAACACCCTTTATGTTCATTAATATTTATGCATAAAAGTGCACATAACACATTTGAAAAGCTACATTGTCGGCCTGCTTGAAATGTTGTTTTACTACCTTGTGTCTGTTGATAATATCATAACGCGTTTGTTAGTTTAAAGCACTTAAATTTCAACAGCACTTATGTACAACCCACAGCGCTATTGATTTTGTTTAATATACCTCTGGTTACGTATGGCTTGGAAAGTGGGTGGCTTTTAATGAGCTTTTTAAAGGTTCTGATTTCGTTTGGTAGTTCCCATATCTAGAATTTTTTCAACGGACTAAAGTAGCCTCCGTGTCAGTTGGATATAAAATGAGATTAAATTACCTTTTTCGATTGATTCGCGAAACTGAAAGTGCTTAGAGTAGTAAAGTTCAATTTTCCATCTTCATGTTTATACCTACAAGCCAAGAATTTTACAACTACATAGGTATTTTTTTAATTTTGGTTGCTCGAAGTTATATGAGACTTAAATGTGCTTATATGCATGTTAGAACCGGAATAAGGTATTTGTTTCCTTTGGCACTCAACTACTAATAAATTAGCTAAAAATATGATAGGGGTGTCAAAAGACGCGTTTTGACCTCAGTATCAATGATCCGAAGTCGAAATTTAATTTTTTTGTTCCAGTGAAAAGTTATTAGTGAAAAACCGAAAATTGACCGGTCCAGATCCCCGATTCGGGGCCCGATCCATGTTTTTTATGTGCAGAACACCTTGCCGAGTAGGCGGCCTTTGGCCGCGCTTCAAAAAATAACCCTGGGCTACGCCATTCCAACTCCGGGTGTGTGCCATAGCCGTGGCTACCGCCACGGTGATGCCCTCTTTTCTCACAGTGTAATTTGTGATTACAACAACCACATGAAAATGACAGAAAATTCTGAACTTTGATTGCAAATATCTCTTCACTGGAACAAAAAAATGAAATTTCGACTTCGGACCATTGATACTGAAGCCAAAACGCGTCTTTTGACACCCCTATCAATTTTTAGCTAATTTATTAGTAGTTGAGTGCCAAAGGAAACAAATACCCGGAATAATTGCACCAACCATAGACAACGCGCGTTACGTCAGCGAATTGCAATTAAAAAGTATTTGAATTTAAGCCTGTTAATATGTAGTAAATAGATAACTGATACCTCTCTCATGAATTCTCATCTTCTAAGAATAGGTATGATCAGAGATTAAAGTGCGCGATCTTCTTATTCCCAATTTAGTTTCAAATAGCCAATTCAAAGGCTTCTAGTCTCCACTTTGAAAATAATATATGTATAATACGATCCACCCTTTACTTCTGCATTTGACACCCCATTCATAAATTGCACTAATAAAACATTTACTAAGTGGCACTTAATTACGATTGCTTCCCGCTTAAGTGATAAACTTCTCACGATAACAACAACACCGACTGATTATCAACTTGCCATATTAACAAATGTTTGCGTGAATTTTTTAGCGCCACTAATTGTATGGAATTAAATACATCAATTAACATTGTTCACGCAACAATTCTGTCAGTCATACTGTCAGTGAATCTGTCAAATGAGACACAATGTTATAACAGGTGGCATTTATCAGCTGTTTTTTCTTTACACAACAACAATCCCTGTAATGCATGATGGTGACATGCACCATAAACGATGTTGTCGCCACTCAGTCAACGAAGTCTGCAGACACAATAAAATGTTCCATTGCGAGAAGTTAGAAAAAAAGGCTACTAGCCAGTGAGAGCGTTGAGATAAGACGCTGAGTGAGGCTGTTTTGCGTTCTGGGGAAGACGGATGTTTACTGAGCGGGTACACAATTATGCTGTAATTCGTAAGGGAAGGACTGTAAATATCTCGGGGAACTGCTCAATCGATTACTCCAAGAGCCATCCGTTTCCTTACTATCATTGATTCCAAGAAGTATATCAGAGCAAGTACGATGAGGGACTTATAGGCGTGATGTTTATTCGTCGAAACAAGGCTTTACTTTAATTTGAAACGTGGTTTGTGGTTACTGGAGCAACAATAAAAAAAAAAAACAGTAACTAGATGGCGCAGAGTACAACGTCATTGACTCAACATTCAGCGTTCTTAAATTGGTGTCTTCTAGCTGTATTTCCGTTTTTTATTCCCAAATTGCAATTATAAATTGCAATGCCAAAGGTCAAGGGTATTCGCGCTTCATAGTTTGATGCCTTTTTTATGAATAAAAGAAAGACGCGAAAAGTAGGAAATAATTATACGACAGCTTAGCGTTTTTGTATGCCAATCGTTGACGATTATAGTTTCTAGCATCAAAGTAAAGTCAATGAGGAAAGCGTAGAAATTTGAAATAACGACAATTAGTGCGAACTAAGCGCAGGCATTGGTTTTCAAAGTTCATTTAAGCAATTTTGCTTTTCTTTTTGGTTTGTTTATATTCCTCTAACCACCATCATTATAGTGCGGCGTATTGCTAATTTTCCAACTATTCGGCTAACTCACATCCCTTCTAATCTTCTAAATCGCTTTGGCGTAATTTGTTATTGCTTTTGTGGTTTTCGTACAATTTAATAGAGTTTTCAATTTGAAGTTGAGTTTATTTGTTTTTTAAAGCGCATGTTCACAGTGGAAGGTGAAGGGAGAACTTCTTTTCATACGAACTTGAATGATTGTTTCGGTTAACTATAACTGCTGCTCCACAACTAGTGCATAAGGATGATTCTAAGAAAGTTCAACTCAGCTTAACTCTCGCTAGACCATCTTTGGTGAGGCGTAGAAATTAAATTTAATAAATCACATAGAATTCTTTCAGTCCTAAAATTTTTGACTTTTACCACGTGTCACATAAATATGTAGGTTTTCCACTCAATCAACTCCCCTGTGTCATATTAGCTGTAACATCATTGCGCTCAATATTGTATGTACGCTTTGTTGTTGTACATTTTTCATAATTGTTGGTTAATTATCAATAGCTGGCGGTTGGCCTAAGAGGATTTACTGAGGGTTGTACCTTTGTTATTAGCGTCTTCGTGATATTACAGCGGGGGTAACGATTCAAACCATCTCAAACTAGCCACTGGCGAACCCACCAACCGACCTATACTGCGATACATTTGTATAAAGATTGAATGAAGTAGGTGGATCAAAAAGTTATTCCTCACAAGATTGAACAAATTATTTTACCGAAACCTGTTTGAAAAGCAACACGACCTACTCCATGATTTGCCGTCTCATGGCGCTCTGGCCAAGGTTAGACTTAACACCGTCGAATGATCAATATTTTTGTCGACAATCGACTTCAGTCTTTCCATACATAGAACCTTATATGCTTGAACAGTCGTCGGGTGCTTCGTCATCTGTCGAATCAAGCCGAGATGGAGTTGGAGTCCACGCCTATGCGTTAGAAACATGGGTCAAACTCGAAAATCATCCCCAGTGGATCAGCCCCTGGTGTCGATATTCAATATTCGTGAAGAACATTTTCAAAAAAAAAAAATTACTTTTTGCTCCACCCCATAACTTTGTGTTTGTAGATTTTCCAGACATTGCTCGTGCCGTGCACAAAGTGCGCTGACTTTTCTTGCTGGAGTATTTTGTATTACAGTTGTTGTTGTTGTTATCTGTGTTGTTGCTCTTCGTACTTAGTATGTTTTCGTGGGCGCAAAACTTTAGTTCATCATACGAAATCTGGCTCGACATCATTCCACTTCATTCAGAAGACCCCCCCCCCCCAGTTCAATCACGTTGGGTATTATTGTTGTTTTACTTTTCATTCGGGTTTTCCTTGTTGTTATTTCTTTTATGTGCATTGAATTTTTGGCTTCGTCTTCTTCTTCGCTTGCCGGGAAAATTGCGCACTGTGCAAATCGAATTAGTTCGTTGTTGTCTTCGATGCCTTGGCTTGGTTGGCTAATAAGCGAAAAGTCAAGTCAAAGGAAAATATTCACAATGCCATAATGAATACATAAAATAGTTAATAATTAAAAAGACACAAACAAAAACAAAAACAATTAACTATAATAATTCATTTATTCCGTCATCCATTCATTCATTCATTGATCCCACTTGTAGATGGATGGCTTAATGTGGAAAATGGCATTATAAATACAAAATGTAAAAGTGAAATTGTATCAATTACATTACGACGTTGGCTTTGTTTTTTCTACAGACGTTTGTTTTTATACCCAGTAGCGCTGGCTCACCATAAAAAGCTAAAGGAACAAAAGCATTAAACGCCTTCGCTAAGTCAGGTTTTTTTTGTTCACAAAGGAACCCTACATTCGTCTCAATTTACTCAAAGCTAGCGTCGATGTGGATCCGATGTTCTCTTCTCAGATGTACCAGCTGGAATCTGCCTCCTCTTTAAATGATGATTAACCATCTAAACGATTTTGGTCGTCTAACACAGTTCGCCAGTCGTATCTTCTTTCTGCCAAGTCGAAACTCCACGAGATCGCAAATCGGCCTTTACTTGATCCCTTCATCGGAGTGGTGATCTCACTCTTCCTCTGACCACCGACAGGTACCTACTTAAATCAGTGATACGAAAATGGCGCACCCGAACTAAGTGCGCTTCTTTGCTCTCATAATCCAACCTAAATTATGTGAAGCGAAAACTTCAAGCCCATCGTTAACGAGCTGACTGGTACCTAACTCCGTTTGAAATGAGTTCGTGACATTAGTCATAGGAAAAGATCGCTATTTCTGATTCTTGTCTGCACACCCACGGTCTCGCTACTCGCTACGTTTCACGTATATCAAGCAAACCCGAACTCACTATTGGGTATACATTGCATGGTTCAGCCGCACACAATCTCTCATCATTTTGCAGCTTTCTTGTATCGCTATCCAATTGACTACGACGAGTATTCCAGCAGCGCAGATGTAATTTCGCTGTCTGATTCGTCAGGCTGCTGTTTAAAGGCGCCAGCGACGCGATATTGCTCTCGAGTGATAAAAGGAGTTTGTGATAAAAATTTTCGCTTAAATTGCACATACATATCTACATTTAATTAGCCGCGCCCTTAATTTGCATTAACTTAACACTTTTTCTCTTTTTTTTGCAGTCGGTCGGTGCTTTAAAGTTTGAAACACGCGCCGCAAAAAGCAAGGAAGTGGTGCATATTCGACGGCTGCAGTCCTGCTCACAAAGGACGAGGAAAAAAAAGCATTCCATTTTGACCCCTTTTTGCCACCCACAACACACGACTGACCCTATCCCATACGAAAACAAAACAAAGCAAGAAAAAAGAAGAAAATTAGCAAAGTGCACAGTAGCTGACACACTCGTGTGTGTGTGTGGTGTGCCGACCTGCAAGGGCACACTATTGATTGGCCTTTGCGCTCGGTCGCTTGCATGTGTCGTCGTCCTCGTCAGCGTCGTCCTCGTCGGCCAGATACACTCAATTCACCGGTTATGCGCAACTGAGCGGCATATATAAACGAACGTCGCGTCGTGACGTCAACAACAACTGGACACCACGCACTCAATAGCAAATATCCATAGCTAATAACAACTACACTATCTATTCTAAATAGCAAATAGTAGTAATAATTGCAACAACAACAAAAACAAAAACAAAAAAACTTATAAAAACCATAAGATGTTCAATTTCATGAAAAAGGGCGTATCCTCTGTGAGTGGTGTTGGTAGTAGTAGCAGTGCTGGTGGTGATGAAGAGAAGGAACGTCGTAAACGTGAAAAAAAATTGCGTAAAGAGGCTAAAAATGCTGGTCTACTATCGGGTAGTATGAGCACTGAGGAGTTACTACGTCTAGATGAGGTAAACGCATAACAAAACCAATTCTTAATTTAACTTTAATTTTTGTCCTTTCTTCTATTCATCAGGTACGACGCTCGTTAAAAATACGTGGTCGCCGTAAAGAGAAAGAGAAATTACCAAGCGGTATCACAGCTGATTATAGTGCAGAATTTTTTGCTCAACTCGATATAGACCGTGCTGCATTAAGTGCGGAACTAAGTGGCGAGGGTGATAGTATTACTGAATTGGATCGTGGTAATGAAGAAATTGTCGCATCTGTGACGACCACAATTGAAAGTCGTTATAATGGCGGTGGTGCGGGTGCTGCTAGCACCATGAGTATACATTCCTTGTTGGCGTCTGCAACGGCGAGCGGTAATGGAAAGGTGAGTATATAGGGGCTTTGTGGTAATGCAGACCAAGCATTTAGAATAATAATATTTTGATGCGTTTATACCTCCGAGTAGATTGATGATGAGCTTCTCTTCCAATTTGTAGTGTGCTGCCTCTAATTTTTTCTATAAATTGCGCGGACTCCAAAGGTTGAGGGGAGTGATACCAGTGTGGAGAACCCTTTGTCGGTTATGGATCCGGTAGCGTTTCGATATTAGCATCTTCTGGGACTAACCCGACTGTCATGGGATCAATTTGTTTCACCACAACGATCCTTAGGGTCTAATCTCACCTGAGTCTGACCTTCATCAAAGATAAAAAATGCTTAATCTGCACGTGGAATTGTGCAGCGCATGGAGCATTGTTGAGCAAACAGTTTCTACTGAGCTGCTATAAACTTAGTTACCTTAACTGATATCTATTGGATGAAGATACGTCTAGGGACCTATGGCATCATATCCGTAAATCCTCTCATGAGATCTGTCATCACATTACCTGACCGTATGAACTGCGTAACTAAAGGCGGGCTCTAAGTGACCATCTGCACACTGAGTCGGTGGATAACTCGCTCAGGTATCGGCCTGTGAAGTCCTGGTATTGACATCCAACCATCTGAAATAGCTGAAGAGAGCGTGTCCTGCCGGGGAATACTAGAGTCATGTTAACGCAACTTAGTTCTGGATATTGTAATAGATTAAATTCTTACTTATTCTAACTCATATATAACATCTTTTTACCGGTTCAATTGAACCTACTCTTCTAAAACCAATATCCCACTGTTCATACCATGTTGAAAGTGCTCCTTTCCTTGGACTCCCATTCAACGAAGTTGCTAATTGGCTGCCAAACTTTCTGATCAGCCAAACATTTCTACTATAATACTATCAATTTTAGTTCCACTGTGCGCCTTTAAAAGAGATGTGTTCGGCATCATTTTCGACTGCATCGCCATGCATTCAATTTGGAACGTCGACTTTCCCTAATCTAAAGTTGTTTCAACAGTCGAATCGCAATACTTTGAGGGCATAGAGGCTAATAGTTTTGAGACATGAGTACAGTCTTGAATGATTAAGATATCTTATATTTGAGCCACTCTTCAAACACTTCCAGCATGTCCGTATAAACAAACTTAACTCAAATATAATTTTCCAAACCCAATAATTATTTTGCATTTGTTAAGACATTTTTCAAACTTATGTCACCAAATTTTTTTTCTTTTGCATTTCAGCATCGTTCATTGCCTCCTGTACCGCCGAAACCACCAAAACGTGGCATATTGAAGGGTTCACGCAGCAACATATCCAATGTACATGAAGAGATAACGATCGCTTCGCCTGAGGCGCAACTGCTCGTCATGCGGAATACAATGCAAAATGAGTTGCCCTTTGAAGGTAATCGCAGTAATAGTATCAGTGGCGCTGCTACCGGAGTAGGAGGACGCAGTAGCATAGGTGCAATCGGTGGTGGTGGTGCAAATGTTAATTCTCACACCAGCGGCACCGCCTTTACCTCAGTGGAGAGTCTGCGTAGCGATGAAGGCGGTTTTGTGGGCATACAACGTGCCATGACCCTACCCACAACGGCACGTTACGCCCCACAAATGCCACAACATCATAGCGCTAATCTGCATGTAATGACTTCACCCTCACCAAGCGCCGATAGTCTCACAGATACGACAAATTCTTCCTTTGCCACGCCACCATTTTCCCTAAGTCCAATTGGCGAGTCACAGGGCATCGATCGATGGTCGCGTGTGCATGCATTCGAAGATGTAGATTTACCATTGCCTCCGATTGAGTTGGTACAATTACCACCGCCACGTGAACTGGTCATAAGACGACAGAAATCGCCGCGTAATGATTTTGGTTTTAGTTTACGTAAGGCGATTTGTTTGGACCGTGCTGAATCGTTGACCGCACCCACATTCAAACCGGTCATATTTGCTGAGCCTGGTGCTGGTGGTGGCGCGACTGGTTTGCTACCGGGCGATCGTTTACTCAAAGTGAACGGCACACCGGTGTGTGAGTTGTCGCGTGAAATGATTATCGAGATGATACGCAATAGCGGTGATGCGGTTACAGTTGAGGTGAGTTTTGATGTTATGCAGAGATTAATTTGAAAAATTTGTTAATTAAAAATGTATTCTTTAGGTGCAACCCGTGTCTGAATTGGTAGAGCTGAGTAAACGTTGCATGCCTGCACAGGGTATCGGCGTTAGGAGTGGTTCTGTTGATGATGATGTAGACCGTGCGGCAAGAAATTCCAATTGTAATACGTTGAAAAGAAGCGCAAGCAAACGATTCAAGCAACAGGTAAGACAGTTAACAAACGCGACCTCTACTAAGTCCATTCATGTAAGATGTTATGGAATACTTCAGCTCCTGTCGGTCTGATTCGGAGTCATGGGACCATAAAACCCGAGCTATTCGAATGTTGGCAGTGACGACACAAACTTGGGATTGCCTATTTTCCTGGTATAGCATTCTCGATATGTAAAAGTTAACAGAATGAGGATAGGACACCACCTTTTAGGTTTAGATCTGTCGTTTTTAACTACTACTGGCGTTTAGTGGCCATTTAGGTAGTTATCAAAAGCTTTTTTCAAGTGCCACGGGCACCGTTCAATGGTTGGGATAAGAATTTATACTCAGATACTACTAATACTGAGGGTGCTTTTATGGTGTCGCCACGCAAAATTTTAAAATATCGCTCAGTTAATGTAAGCATAAGTGTTCATTAACACGCTTCGCTCTGAAATAAAACGATTCAAATTTGCCAAAATTTATACATATTTTTTTTATTCCTTACTTAAGCCAGTTTTATACTTTTTAATGATAAAAAATAGTTGGTATTTAGGCGTTAAATTGTCAGCTGCTATGCGGTGTGCTTGTCACAGTAATGTTGTTGTTGCTGCATTTCTTACCACTGTCAGCAGTCATAGCTAATTTATGTGCCACAATATATCAACATTTTGTTGTTGTTTTTGAATGCATTACGTGTGAACTCCTGCTGTGTTGTATTTCATTTTTGTCCATAACATTTTTTTGCAACGCATTAACAGCCAAAATATTCATACAACACACATTTTATGACACCTTTAAAAACGTCACAGCCAATTTATTTGCGTTTGAATGCCAGCGTGCGTAATAACATTGGCTGACAAATGCGTTTATGCACAATATTTGTCTAAGCATATTTCAAATATTTGATGGCAAATTGCAAACAAAAATGTGTATTAAGAAAAATTATTGAACGGCATATAATTAAAGTAAAAGAAAAGAGCAAGTCATGACTGCTTGCACCATTCCAAATATTGGAAGTATGAAAATAAGAAGTAAAACCAATAATTGTAAGTCTTTAGTTACGGCAGATTCGCTTATTACTGTTTTAAATTTCATCTAATGGTTTTCTTGCTTACTGCCGTTTATTTGTTTTAATCATAATAAATCATTTATTTAGTTTTTTATATCCGACTTTTTTTTTACAAGGAAAACCCCTTAAAAGTTTATTTAGAATGTAGGCTTGGCCTAACGAAATTTGTTTGCTTTTTTTTGTTGGTATTTAAATAGCTCAATTATTTACATATGCATATGCTGATGTGCTTAATAGAGAATATTTAAAAATTTTAATTGCGATAAAGTCATCAATAATGTCACAATAGCGTGAGTAATTTCATAATCAATCAACAGATAACCAATTATTTTGTTTTTGTTTTTGTTTTAAGGTGTGTTCGCATATTTTCACACGCCCTAGAACAAACTTTTTTCTCTTATGGCCTTTTGATGTTTTCCTACGCACAAATAGTTGTATTAAATTTTTATCGATTTCTTTTGTTTTTGTAAATTTATCGTTTATATGCGATTGTCATAGTTTCTTATTATCGCTTTTGATGGCTTCGTAAATTGTTATCCAGGTTCAATTGTTTAGATTTTTTCGATTATGGTTTCTTAAAATCATTGACTTTATAATTTTTTACCGACTTTTCAAGTTTTTCCTTTTTATCGATTTTTAAAGTTCAATATTTTTATCGATTTTCAAAGTTTTTTATTTTTATCGATTTTTATTTAACGTTATAAATTTATCGATATAGCAATCGTCTATGATTTCCTATTAAAGGCTCAATGCCATCATAAGTGCTTACTGACTTTTAATTGGTATAGCTTCTTGTTCGCTTTGAATTGACTCATCGATTTTACTATTACTTATTTTTTCTATTGATTTTTAATTCATTTAGATTTTTATCGAATGAATTTTAACAAGTTATCGATTTTTAATTAGTTTTAATTTTTATTGACTTTGATTGTCTGTTATAAATTTATCGATTTCATTAGATTTTTCACGGTTTTTGCCGCTTTTAATCATCTTATATATTTTTAAGCATTTTCACTTAGATTTAGTTTTTGTCTCCTCCGCTCGACTTTTATAAATTTACGGGATTGTTGTGGTTTTTTATTATCGATAAATGGTCTTATAATTTTTTTTGAGATTGATTTAGATTTTTATCGATTGCAACAATTTATCGATTTTTAATTAATTTTTTTATCGATTTCATTTGCCTGTTATCAATTTATCAACTTCATTCGTTTTTAAAAATTTTTTTTGTCGCTTTTAATCAACTTATATATTTTAAACATTTTTGTTGAGATTTAATTTTTGTCTACTTCGCTCGACTTTTATCGACATGGATTTTGTTCAATTGTTTTTTTTTCTTATTATCGTTTCATCGTTGTCATAAATTTTTATCGAGTTCTAACTGCTTTAGATTTTTATCGCTTTGGATTGATTTTTATCAATTTATCGGTTTTAATGAATGGTATAAAAAATGTTTTCCATTTTTTATTGGCTAAGATTTTTATCGTTAATTTTTTCAGTTTATGGATTTTTAATCGGTTTTTATTTTTATCGATTTCGACTGTCTGTTATCAACTAATGGATTTTCTTCGATTGTACCGGTTTCTTATGATCGTTTTATCGTTTTGACTTTTATCTATTCGAATTGTATTTTATGCATTTTACAAGATTTTTCTTCTGAACAATTTATTGATTTTTCGCCAAGAGTTTCTTGAAATATTGTCTGTCCGTTCCAAATATTTTTTTTCCATTTTATTTCATTAAGTGAAATTCTTGCAACTTGCTCGATCTGGCAACTATGTATTTATGTCAATCAGCAAAGATACTCCTCTGCGTTAAACCAACGCCAACACAATTCTCCCTATGCACCGTCAGCTGCAATGCTTGTTGCTGGAATGTGTTGTTGATGCCTACGCGCTGCATGCACAGTAGCCAATAGCTGCAGCAATGCTAATTGAAAGACTGACTCGATATGATGTTGCCCAATGTTACAGTCAATAGGCATTGAAATATGAACACTAGTTAGTTTTTAAGTAATTCGTAGGCTTTTTTAACAATTTGGAAAAAAAAATCGGTTGAAGAAAGTTCAATATATTTCAGCTGAGTTAGGGCCTTTCCGACTCAAAATGTAGAAATTGGGTTTTCTTGAAAAAAATTCTGCTTCCCGGATATGAATTCGCCTGACTTTGTTGCCTACTGTCGTCGTTCATATTTCTATGGAAATATGCTGTATTTGCTTTTATTGCTGCTTTTATTTGAATTTGATTTTCTTGCATCAAAAAACTCTCCATACTTTATTTTGTCTTTATGTCATAACACTGGAGAGTACTAACTCTCACCACCACTACATTTACACATTTTGTACACTCTCACACGCATGTGTGCTTTGCATTGTTGCTCCATCAAACGACACACGATCAGCAACTTTTCCATTGTTCTGTTGTTAGTTGTTGTTGTTGTTGTTGTGGTTTAGCGTGTGTGTGGGGAGCCAGCCCTCAATACCACTCACACACTATCAACACTACCGGCAAATGCGGCCCTCAGCTCCAACTTTGCCACATTCAATTGTGAGCAACTCACCTCCGCTGTTTAGTTTGTTTGTTAACTTTGTAATGTACGGTCTCGTTTCGCAAAGTTGCAACCGATCGCTTTAAATACTGAATCGCTGTTTATTAATTTGTTTTTGTAGTATATTGTAAATTCTTAATTCTTTCTTTTAACTTTTAACTATGCATTGAATCAGACTGCAAGAGTCGTGTATGCGTTCGTGTTAGATGCGTTGTGTTGTGCTCTGTTATTTTCCGTACTTGAAAAGTCATTCAATTAATTTGTGTACGATGATTTTTTCAACTTTTTTTTCATTTTTTTTGTTGGATGTTTTCAAAGTTTAAACATGAACATCGCCCTACAGTTTTTGTTCTTAGCAGTGTACAGGCCATGACAACGTGTACATTTGTTTTTGTTTTTTATTAACAATTAGCAAGTCTTTGTTATGTGGTTGTTGTTACTATAATTAATATGTTAAAAGTGTTTACTTATTGTTTTTGTATTTTGTGTGCAGTGTAATGTGCGTTTGTTGTAAAGGCAATAAGAAGTAATAATTTTTTGTATCTGATACATATGTACATATGTACATACATACATACATATAGATAGACATATGTACATGCATATGTACATACATACATAAATACATATTTGCTGTGTTGTATTGATGATTATAGTACTATTTACTTAATTTTATTATGTAAAATGTAAAAAACACAAAAATCCTTCAACCATTTGAGTTCTTAAAAATATAAACCAAATAAAAATAATATTAAAAGAAAAAATTTTAAAAATTCTTAAAAAAAATTTTTTAAGAAAACATGAAAAAAAAATATTAAAAAAATTGTTAATAGAAAAAATTATAAAATTTTTTTTTTTAAATTATTAAAAAATTTTTTTTTTAATTATTAAAAAAAAACTAAAAAAAAAAATATTAAAAAGAAAACATGAAAAAAAAAATTAAGAAAAGAATTTAATAATTAAATAAATTTTACAAAAAGTTTGAATAATAGATTAAAAACAATAATTAACAAAGTACCTTAGCTTAAATATGTGTATGTATGCAATATATAAAAAATATTAAAAAAAAAATATTTGTAAGTTTTGCAAGCTTAAGGCCAGTTAACAATAATTCATATTGATTTTTAATTGTCAGTTTTTGTGGGAAAAATTACAAAGCAAAATCACAGCGATGGACAGGACAATAAAAGCTTGCAAAATTTACAAATATGTAAACGAAAAAAGACCGTGAAAACCAACAACAAAATATAAGAAAACTATTTAAAAAAAATAAAAAAAAATTTTCAAATAATTAAAAACTAATTTAAAAAAATATAAAAAGTAATATAAAAATATAAAAAAAATTAAAAAAGAAAATATAAAAAAAATTAAAACAAAAGTAGAAATGAAAAAAAAAAACATATAATAATGCAAAAAACATATAATAATGCATAAAAATATATAATAATGTAGTAAATAATTAAAAACTAATTTAATAATTAAAAACTAATATAAAAAAATATAAAAAATTAATATAAAAATATAAAAAAAATTAAAACAGAAAATATAAAAAAAATTAAAACAAAAAAGGTAAATAGAAATGCAAAAAAACATATAATAATGCATAAAAATATATAATAATACAAAAAAACATATAATAATGCATAAAAATATATAATAATGTGTAAAAATACATAAATGCACAAGAAAATATAATAACATATAAAAAATATGATAGAAAATTATTAAATATAAATAACTAAAAAAGATTCCAAAAAAAAAATTTATGACAAAAAAAATGTGATTTGAAAAATTGTTAATAACTATGTACCTATAAAAAAACAAAAACAAAATGAAACTAAGAAAGTAACAAAATCAAAAAAAAAAAGGAAACAGTAATAGAATTATAAAAATAAAAAAATAAAAAAAGGTCATAAGATACAAAAAATAATACTTGTGTTTTGCCGAATATATTCTGCGGATTTTCCTTGCGAGAGGCTACACAGTTTTGAAAAACAGGTGATTGTGATTTTTGGTCTGGATGTTTCTTGCGAGACTGGATAAGCACGCGAAACCAGATTTTTCTAAAGTTTCCACTTCACTACTTCTTCGAATAATTTTTAAACTGAAAAACAATATTGTAAAAGCATCACAGTACCTGCAAACAGCGTGCAAAACCTGCATTCCTTGAAACCTAATCTACACTCACCAATTACGCACACACACACACACTCACAGACAACTTATTGAATCATAGAAACGCTAAAGACGACACGCGCATAAAAGATAAATTAAATTAATTGCCTTTATCGGTTTGTTAAGAAACAAAAACTACAACACGAATGACCAGCAGTAACGAAAATCAAATCAAAATATTTAAATGTCAAACTTGCATTTTTTAAATTCACCGATGCCGCAACGATCTTTTGATCTCCGTTTAAACACGAACGCGATCAGTCTTGGCATGCAATCGCGCTTAAATTGTTTAAATCGAACAGGCAATTCGGCAAAATGGCTCGATTCATACATCTTTAATAGATATGATTTTTTTTTATACACACACACACACATACACATTTATTAGCTAATCTGAGATCAATAAATTTAATTGAAGCATTGATGGTTTTAGGCGATTGTTTATGCAAATTGAAAAAAAAGAAGAAACATTTTTATTTTGTTATTGCAGCCAATTTAAATTTTAAATTTTCATTGTTACTTTGTAATTCTTTTACCAAAATGCGCATTGTTTTTACTACCTTTATATAGCGTGGTTTTCTTTTTGTTTTTCAAAATTGTTTAGATATATTGTTTGATTTATGATTAATGCAGCTAATACACGTTTTGAAGGTCTTCGTGGATTATGCTATGGAGTGCATTCTGTTGTTGTGATCGATACAGGTTTGAACTTCACGCCTAACTGCCGTACAAGGTTCTGAGATTTGTCTCATATTCAAATCTTGATATAAGAATTTCCATTCATGTTCGAGCTGCAGCTTTTCTCGGGACTATCCAAGCGTTAAAAGCTTTTAGATAAGCTTCGAACCAAGTCTTGTGATAAGGCGGCAGAAAATTCCGTTTCACAGCACAATTTAATTCAATAATTTAGTGTTGCCACTTAAAATGTTTTTTTTGTGGGGTTGCCACCTTTTTGAAATATATAAGTTATATTACAAGTATTCCAAAGTAGGTTCAGCACATAGAGTTGCCACCTAGTCCTATTATATCGCACCCTAAATCAAAAACAGTCACAACTAAAAATTTTTTTAGGTCGCTTTCTTGGCATAGATTGCCTAATAAAAAGTAGTGCAGCCAATACATACAATATTTTTCTGTTTGACTACTCTCGTTACTCTTTAAAGAGCACAGTGATGTCAAGTTTTTAAAACTCAAATCACTTTTGTGCGATCCAGAAGCAATTAACTGAAAGTTACTCGGATTTTGAGTTGTGACTCTTTTTGATTTAGTGTGCGATATGTACTACTTTTTACATACGAAACCGTCATAAATTAGTGCTGCCACTTAAATATTTTTGCGAGGCTACCATCTATCTGAAAAAAAACATGCTAATATTAAACGTATTTCTAAGGACTGTTATCACATGGGGTTGCCACCTAATCCTTTTATGTTATTTCTTTTGCATATTCCATTTTGTACCAACTTGGTTTTGCCGTAGCTTTCACGCGGTTGCCACCATTTAAAAATCAAACGAGTTATGCCGATATTAGAGGAATCTAAGTAGGGTTACCACATAGGTTATTATATATTTTTGTTATATTTAGGGCAGTAAATCCGTGTTACCAATTAAAATGTTTCACGAGGTTGCCATCAATTTTGTGAAAAAAAAATTTCCTATGCCAATATTACAATTTAGTATTGCCACCTAATTTCATGATATTTGCTCTTCTTCATAATCGCCAATGTCCTAAATTAGTGTTGCCACTTTAAATATTTTTTGCGGGTTGCCACTTATCAAATAAATTCCAATAAGGGTATTAAACGAACGGTATGTTAGGTAGCATGTCAACCTAAATGTTCCTAGCTAGGGTTACCATCTAATCATAAAAACTGCTATGTGTCTCGTCCATTCCGTTATTTTCGGTTTTTTTAAATCATTTCATAATCCAAAATTTAAAAAAAATCTTATAAAAAACTTCAAAATGATTTCGTATAACTTCTGTCGGGATACCTAAATAATATCTCACCAGATTAGAAATAAACAGATGCGCAACAACTTTCAATATTTAAATAAATTAAAAAACTTGTTCAAAAGAGCTTTAGAAAAGTATACATTTTAGACTAGCTCAAGTAAAATAAACATTTGCTAATGTTCTAATGCTCCCATTTTTATTTTCGTACACATACTCATACATCGATCGTACGCACGCATATCCCTCAGTGCAGCCAATTCTGACCTAACCTAACCCAATTTAAGATTGTGTAGCGTGTGATTAGCGCCAGCTCATTATGAATTTGTTTGCTTAAGCTTGTTGTGTACGGAAAGTTGCATCATTTATCTTTAATTTTAAATGAATTTTCTTTCGAAGTTTTCTCTTGCGAAATGCACAATTTAGAAATGATCAGTGCTAATGATCTGTCAGCATTGCAACTTTTTCGTAGAACACGAGGGGAACATCATTTTCAAAAGTAAATGCTGCATTTTCCAAATGTTTTAATACACAATGTTTTAAAACAACATTTGAACATATGTCAATTTACGAATGTAAATATTTATGCATGACAATAAAGCTTGTTCAGTTGCGCTTACTTACTTCTCCAAGTGATTAGCATTTGTAAATATAAATTATATAGCAGATGGTGGAGGGTTGTTAGGGAATATGGAAAGTAAAAAATATTGTCATGCTTTCTATAATTCCTCGATACTTACGATCGGGTTCGTATCCACCGAATGTTAAATAGCAACGAGTTTACTATTTACTATCGGAGTTGAGCTATCGTTTTCAATTGGATATGATTTTTCGAGTTTTGTCAAGTCTCGAACGATTTTTGAATTTTCATCGATACACACTGACTATTATCGTTGTTTCTAGATATCTATTTATAGATTTTAATCGATTTTCGTACTACTTTTGTTATCGATATTCACCGTCTTGTATCCATTTTTCTAGATACTTATTTAGAGAATTTTACGTACTTACCGAATTATGTCGTTTTTAATCGTTCTGCGTACTATAGATTTTAGTTTTTTATCGATACGTACCGACTTTTATCCATTTTTCTAGATATTTATCTACAGCAATTTGCTTATTTACAGAGTTTTCTAGATTTTAATCGACTTCCCTACTATATATTTTAGTTTTTTATCGATACCTACCGAATTTTATCGACTTTTCTATGTATTTATTTAGAATTAGTTTTCTTATCGATTTTTATTTATTCTTCAAATAGTTAATTTCAATTTACATAAATTCTCCTTTTTGGGTATTATCAGCCTATTTCTTTTGAATGTCGCCTTTTGCTGTTTTTTTTCAATTTCGCTCGATTGTAATGATTATTGAGACTTTCGGTCGATTATTAAAATTTTTTCAGTATCAATAGATTTATTTTCTATGTCGACTTTTGCTGATTTTTTTTCTATTTCGCTCCATTGTAGACAAAATATCGATTATTAAGATTTTTTATCGACTATTGATTTTTTTTCGTTTATTAAAATTCTTTATCGATTATAATTTTTTTATTTTGGTCGGAATCATATTAATTCTTATGAACTTATTCAATGACTATTAATTTGGTCAATTATATTTCTCACATAATGATCTTATCGATACTCCATGTCTTAAGTCGATACTTATCGGCTTTTATCGACTCGATATTTAAAATATTTTATTATTTGTTATATTCCTTTTTATCACACATAGTATATTTCGCAATATTTAATTTAGTTTTATGGGTCAAATTTCAGATTTTATGGGTCAATCCAAAATTTTTATCAGAGATTTTCACCTTTAGTATACTTACAACCTTTTTGAAGTTTTGGCTAAAAATATTAATATGCACATATACATTTTTGCCATTAATCCACATTAACTGGTCGTCTGTCTCATCTCTTATATACATACTCGTACGTATATTTTTCGAAAACATCTCTAATTAAGCTCTCAAATATGCAGGTATTTTCTTTCATTCCAATTGATTCAATACAACACATTGAAAACACAACACTAATTAACTTAAAGAATATTTTCAATTTAATAATGCTACAGCTCATTAAGGCAATTAAATCAAAAAGATTAACTTAATACGACCTTACCTACTTTAGATTAATCGAGTATACTGTACATACGCGTAAATACGATTGTATGATGAACCATTAATTTGAGTGAACGCTCGTTACTCATCCAAAGAGATTGCAAATGTCGACAAAGTTGCAGCTACTATAGCTTTTAAGACTTTATTCCTATTATCTACGAGTACAAATTGTGGCATTTACAGTAGTTTAGAGGCAAAATGGGACAGCAAAATTTTTTAGCGATTTTTTAAATAAAATAAAATTATAATATATATATTTATACTCCAAAAAAATGCATACCCAAGAGTTGCATTCGAGTAAAAGCAACAACAACTATAGTTGTTAAATATTTTATCTGTTTGTCGGTATGTTTGTACGCGCATTATTTAAGAAGTACTAAATAAAATTGAGTGGAGTTTTTTCAAATGCATTAGTAGACATTTAACTTAAAGTTTAGCACCACTTTAACCACAGACCAAAAACCCATGATTTTTCACGTCCATTAAAAATAATCAAAAGTAATCTTTTATTTTTTTGATTACTGTTGTTTTTTTTAATTTTTTTTTATTATTTTTAATTATTACTGTTTTTTTTAAACTTTTTTTTTGATTTTTTTATTCCTTTTTTTAATTTTTTTTTGTTTTTCCATTGTTTTTAATTTTTTGATATTACTGCCTAATTTTTTTATTTTTGATTTATTTTTTTTTTGAATTTTTATTTATTTGTTTTTCAATTTCTATTTTTTTCTTTAACTCTAATTATTTTTTTTTTATTTTTTTTTTATTTAACTCTAATTATTTTTTTAAGATTTTTTTTTATTTTTTATTTTTTTTATTTTTGTTTTAAAAATTATTTTTTCTACTTTTGTTTTGATTCTTACTGATTCCTTTTGTATTTTTTTATTCCGTTATTTTTCTTGATTATTTTTGATTTTCTTGATCATTACTGAATTGTTGTTTATTTGTTTTTGATTTTTAAAATTTTTTTAACTTTTTAAATTTTTATAACTTTTGTAATATAAAAAATTTTTTTTTTAAGTTTTAAATTTTTTTTTTTATTTTTCAAATTTTTCTTTTAATTTTTTTTGATCATTTAAATTTTTTTAAAAATATTTTTGAATAATCGTAATCAATCATAATTGTCTTTTCTTTCAAAAAATTAAAATAATCAATACCAACTAAAATATCCGCCTAATGAATTGATTTCTAGTTTCTAATAAAATTTAACAGGTCTGGTTCAGGGTTGTCTTATTTCGGAAAAATTTTAATGTTCCATTTCTTTCTTGAGTCACTGTACATATCTGTATGAGTACACTAGTGAAATGATGCTAATTTTTTCGCAACTTCAAGTGCTCATGTAATACGTAATCCCAGCTTCAGCTATGCTGCTGTAGTAAATATTTTTATACAATCTTTTTAGCATATTTCACTTTTATGTAAATGCAAAGTCCCTTTTGACATGACATAACAACAAAACGATAATCACATGATGACTTGCGACTTGAGCTGTGAAAACTTTTATTATTTGCTAACGCTTAACATGCTGGTCACACCGAGCAACACATTACTTTGTGACCGATTGGCAGCCGAGTGACAGAGCGCTCATCAGAGCTGCGTGTTGCGGGCGAAGGAGTCGCTCTGTGATGACCATCCTATAAGTATAAATTGAGTAGCGACTCCGTGTGTGTTGGGCATTTTTTTTTATCTATTTACTGATCACCACCGCCAATGTTGTACATCAGTATTGATCAGCCACCGCACACAACAACGAAACGTTAGATCGTGAATCAATCAACAACAATAAACTGTATCTTGCGCATAATTTGCCAGTGGCTAAGTTTTTAACACCATTTGCCAACAACAATTGTGTACTTCAATATTTTCCTTAGCTATTATTACATTTGATATTTTAGTGATCTTCATTGTTGTTGTTGTTGCTGCTGATCGTTCCTACAATCTTTTGGTTGTTATTTATTTTTATTGTATTTATACAATATTCAGCATGATCGTAGTCAATTTCAAGTAGAGCGGGGTTGCTATAGAAGTCCAAAGCTCTCAGTAGCAGATTTCCAGAGCTAAGAGAATATCGTAGGCTTAGTGGAAGATCCAACTAACTACTTGTACATTATTTAAATATTTTTTTGTTGTAAAATATTCAACTTTGACTATGTCGAAAAAAAAGTTTACCCTACTTGCCTACGCCCTTGTACTCAGCGGTGCTTTTCTGGGTGTGAAAATAACTTGTTAAATTGACGATAATCAAAGCTCGTTTGCAAAAGAAAAATTTTAAATTTAAATGCAACAAAAGCAACAACATTTTCTTATGTAACTAGAGTTAATAGTTTCAATTGTCAAAAAAGCTCGAGTTGTAACTGAAAAACCCAACGCAACTAAATTGTGGCTCCTAAAATTCATCAACGCCGGAGTCACGGAATTTCTGAAGAAATTTGAATAACCTCCAGAGTATTCCAAGTTTATTTCGTGGAAAGAAATAATGAAGTTCCTGTTTGAAGAAGATGCTTCTATCGATACCCGGCTTGGGCAGCAGATCAAGGCAGAGAGTCCCTCACTAAGCTGGAAATCCAATATAATTTTGAACCTAGCTACAAGTCATATCACGCTTGCGGAGAGTCAGAGCTGTTAAATAATGATTACTAATTGTAATGATTACCGATTTAATTGATTATGTTCTTGAGAATCCCTTTAATGATTGATTACCATTACTTTAATGTTTTAATGATTATTTTCCAACTACTTAAAAAATAATCAAAATTCATGATTTTTCACGATTATCAAGAATAATCAAAAGTAATCAATAGTTTTTTTGATTTATGTGTTTTCGATTTTTTTTTTGTTTTTTTTTTATTATTTATGACTTTTTTTGTTTAAATATTTTTTGATTTTTTTAATTTTTTTTAGATTATTTTTTGATTATTTTTTGATTATTTTTTATTTTTTTTTGAGTCTTTTTTTGATATTTTTTAATAATCGTAAAAAATCATGGTGTTTTTTGTTTGAACCCAATGAAATTCCCTTACTAACAATCTCCAATAAAAATCGATTTAAGTGCCAATGAAGATGAAGTCCATTAAACATTTTTTTTTTTGAGTGATAATAAAAATGGAGTTCTACTCAAAAACTAATCTTAGTGATAATGAGAGGGAAATTTCACTAACTTTTAAGTAACTAACTTTATACATCCATAACTACAAAAATGTTTCTTAAATTAACATAGAATGGTGTAATAAAAATTCATTGAACGGTAGCCGCTACGCGTGACCGGAAAGAGTATTTTCTAAATTTTTAATTGATTAAAAAAGCCTGTGGTTTTTAATTTGATTGTTTATCTCCATAAATGAATCAACGAAAATTTATTAATATTAATGTAAAGCTAATTTAATGTATTATAAATGAGTGACCGGCATTGCTAGCAAATAAAAAGATTACTAAGCCAACAAAAAGAGAACTCAAACATTTCTAAAAGCAGTTCACATTTTTTATTATTATTCGTACAAAATTTATTTCCTCGTTATCTTTATTTATTTGTTTTTTTTTTTTGTTTTATGATTTCTGGTTTTAATTTTTTTGTGTTTGTGTTGTGATACAATTACCAGCCAAAAAGCAGCCCACCTTAATTTGCTAATTAAATATTCATTTCTGTTTGTGGAGGCTGGCGCTGCTTGCTATCAGTAAAAACTCTTCGATTGCTCCAAAGCTTTTTATTGTTTAAATACACATTTAGATAAATATAAAATTATTATTGTTTAATATTATTAACATAGGCGCGTCATTAATGTTCTGGTAGTGATCTTCCAGTCTCACCTTCCGACTTCACCTGTCTGCGAATTGTAACACGTGTGCGTTGTCGCGTAGCTCGTTGTTTTCTCTGTTCAATTCGCAGTGACTCGTCAAACAAAAAAATGCCCTGAAGCGAAACGAATTATAAAAAATGTATAGGTGGCGCTGTAGTGGATATTTTTGTAAATCTTGTATTGAAGCTGAGCGAACTTGATTTGACCCTGATCATGGGTTGAAAAAATGAAAGCCACTAAAAAAAAATTATAAAAAAATAAAAAAATAAAAAATAAAAAAAATAGAACAATCAATAAAAAATAAAAAAAAAATAATTAAAAATTAAAAATAAATACAAAATAAAAAAATTAATTAAAAATGAAAATAAATTAAAAATAAAAATAAAAAAACTTAAAGCTTAAAATTAAAAAAATTAAATATCAAAAAAGCAAATGAAATGAAGGGCGAGAGTGCAAAAGGGCCTAACCCACACTTTTTTCGAAATTGAGTTTTTAATGGTTTTCAGTCTTGTCACGTCTTGTCACGTAGGCGTTGACCAAAAATTTCTAAAAATTTTTTTGAATTTTTTATGAATTTTCAAAGTTGGCCGAGGTCCTAACCCGCGGGGTAGCGAGAGTGCAAAAGGGCCTAAGCCCTCATTGCGCCTTATGGGGAAACCGTGTTTTTGTTCATATCGCTCAAGTTTAAACAAAAATCATAAGTCTGCGACGACATCTAGGGTGTTTAGCGTTAATGAGAAGCTTCAAGTAATTATCCTACGACAGTGTTTTTTGATTGTGTTTTCCTAGGTTATGTTGTGACAGTTCAAAGTGCGATCGGTATGTTGACGTTTATGTATGTAAATCGTTTTGTATTGGCAACTTTTAATCAAAATTTCAAAAAACCGCAATCAAGGCGTTGTGGAGTAATCCCCACTAATCATTTTCCACTTTATTTCATTTTTCTAGATTGAAAACTAGCGGAGAAATGCCAAGACAACGAGACTCGTCGCGAATCGCGACGCCAGGGTCACGCGTATACGACAGCCAAGGGTCTAACAATCGTATTTTCAAACACAAAGTAAATGTTTATTATTGGTTTCATAAATTTGATTCATAAAAAACAGGAAATGAACAATAGCTGACGCCGGCAAAGTGAAAGGCACCTTCGGGCTAGGCCCTTTTGCACTCTCGGCACCCCTTGGGTTAGGCCCATGAGAAATTCGAAGTCTCGTAATTCCGAAACTACTGCACCGAATCGCATGAAATTTGAACCCCTAAGAAATGCTACCAAGATCTAAAAGTGATTTCACTTTCAGATCAATACACTGAAAATTCGAAAAATGCGAACGTTTTTCTCGCGCCTTGAAAAATTTTGAAATTGTGGGTTAGGCCTTTTTGCACTCTCGCCCTTCAAATATAAGAAAATCAAAGAGAGGAAACAAATTACAAATCAAATCTTTCAAAAGAAAAATTACCACATAAAAAATAAACAAAAAATACAAACTCAAAGAAATAGAGAGAGAAAAAACAATAGTAAAATAAAAGAAAAAAATTTCTAAAGTGGTAAAATTTTTGTTTAAATGTAAAAAAAAAAAATAAAAAAAAAAAAATTTTAAATAAAAAGAAAAAAAAAATCAAAAAAAAAAAAAAACAAAAAAAAAAAATAAAAAAAAATAAAAAAAAAAAATAAAAAAAAAAGAAAATAAAAAAAAGCAAAAAAAAAAATAAAAATAAAAAAAAAAAAATTTAAAAAAATTAAAAAAAAGAAAAATAAATTTAAATAAATTAAAAAAAAAGTAAAATAAATGCAGAAACAGATAATACACATTGTTTAAAAAATAAAAATTACAAAAGTAAAAACAAAACAAAGTACAGTGCACTCGCGATAATATGAACACCCTGAAATATGAACACCCCAAAATATGAACACCGTTTCGCTTCCATTGAGTACTCTAAAATATGAACTTTTGGTCAAAGCTCTAAAATATTAACACTATTGATTTTCAAATTTCTAACGAATTACAAGAGCTTAATAAATTGGCGAATCCCCTAGCTATCAAAATATAAAATGTACATAACGGTCGCTGAGAAATACTTGCGTTCACATGCTTTGCTTTATCTTATGTTCAGTCCTCAGTAGAAATTTTCAACGTAGTTATTTGGCGATGAACAAAAGAAACAACAAAAGCGGATTACTGATTTTTTTGACGTGAACTAAATTGTTTCCAAAAATTAAACAGAATACATATGAGTTTTTGTATAACCTACTTTTTGAATGTAACTAATTTTTTATTTTCGTCATGTGAAAAAATGAATAAACGTTTAATTTGCGGCTTTTAATAAAAAATAAATGTGCCTAAAACTAATTAAATAGAATGTTTTTCAATTTAGTTGACTTTCGTAAATATGAACAATCTCGTAAAACTGAACAGGCCTGGTTTTAATTAGTTCATATTATCGCGAGTGCACTGTAAATAAATTCTTTAAATTAAATTTAACAAAATTAAAAGGAAATAAATAGAAATAAAAATAAAAAAAAATGGAAAAACAAATAAACAAAAATTATGAGAAAAAGAAAAAAATTAAATTCTTAAATGTATGAAAAAAAGTTCCAATTCAGAAATACCCAGTATTATGTCAGCGATCAAAAGTTTTTTTTAAATTCTCATTTGAAAACATGTAATTGTATTGAGACTTAGTTGAATTCACACTTCCTTAATGCAAATCTTATCAACACAAAATAAAACGCTTTCAGAAGAATACAGATATATAAAAATATTAAATTTTTTTCAACTTAAAAAGCTTGAACCATGTCACTTCGACTGATTTCTAATTATTTGCCAACAACTGTTCATACAAAAGTATCTAATTAATAAGAATGCTGCCGCTGCTTTTCACTCTGCCATGAAGGCAGCACGTGTGCTGTTACAATGCGCTACAACAATCAACAAGCAGAGAGATGATCTCAACCATCAGCGGTAGTTGTAAACGAACATTAAAACACTGAGATCAAGTGGATACTAAAGTCACTTGCAATGAACGTAACCTTGACTAACCCAGCAAAATTTTTGGCAAGCGCTTCTCCTAACATCGATTACAAAACGAGTTCCTATGTAATCAAGAAATACTTCCCGAGGATTATTTCCATTACCAGTTACAATGGCAGCATTGCATTACAGAATCGATTCTGAGTAATGCATAAGAGAAGCGAGTAATATAAAAAAAGAGATTCTAAATATGCATTCCAAAAATCCTTCTCAGTAAGGCAAAGAGCAAGCGCTTTCGCTTAATGACATGCCTGGGTTAAAATAATCGGTGGTTTCATATGGTGGGTAATGTGTTCCACACTATTCATTGGATTACAGCTCCGTTTCTAGGTAAGCAAAAATTTTGCTGGGAACCGGCGAGTGACCAATAAACACAAACGCATAACTCATTCAAGCGTTGACTTTTCTCGCTAGCCAGTCAATATGTGGTACACAAGGACCGTTTTGGCTAACCAAACAAAATCCTTATTTCTATCTGCTTTTCTCTCATAAATGATAAGAACTTCAAAACGAGATATAAATAGATCATTGTATTTGGTTTGCTGGGTTGGCGATATACCCACTTCGTACTCCAAAAAAAAAAAAAAAAAAAAAGCCGGCGCGCAGTCGCAACTGCGATCATAAATGCAGCACCGATCAAATTACGAATGCTATAATAAATCCGCTTTTTCTTCTATTTTGTCAAATACCAAGTAAAGCTGTGAATAAACAATGAAATATTTAACAAACGTTAAGTACGGCTGCCACTTGTGGGTTTTAGCGGAAATTCTAAACTACTTGGTAATATGGACGGCAACGAGACGGTGCGGTGTGTATTACCTTCTAGACTTTATAGACACTAACTTGGCTGTACTCACATACATACATACATATGTACATGCAACTCAATTTATTCATTCATTATTTCACACCACATTCACAGACTTTGTGTGACATAAGCATGTTGTATGAAAAAAGTAGGTTGACAGTGGCCCACAAAGTTGATTGGTGAAGCGGCTTTCAGTGTCAAAAAGGGGTATTTGTACTACATACAATAAAAATTAATTAAGAAAAAGAGGAAATTAAACAGACTTTAAAAAAATTTGGTTCGTAACTAATCGGTAACTTAACTATAATAAAGTATACTATATAATGTGAACGACGTAATACCTCAAGAGCTTTTAGTTTGTATGTGAGTGCAGATGCGTTTAGAGGAACATTACAAAATGTCCTTGTACAATGAGTTATATATGACTCATTGTTATGATATGGGAGAAACATGACTCATATATGACTCACATGACTCATCTATGACTCACATGACCTATATGGCGCGCATGACTCATATATGAATCACATGGTGTTTGTGCTCAGGTATGTAGGACAGAGGATAATTAAAAAAATGTGTTTCACAATGAGTCATTTACGACTTATAAGAATCACGTGAGTCATATATGACTCAATATGGTGCACAGATGGGTCGCAATTCGCAATATTTCTGCTGTATATACATACATACATATTTGCTTGACTCTTCCACGCAATAGTTGTTCCATCAATTTGTATTAGCACCCCAGCCCTATTTTTCACCCCAGTTTTATTTTTTTTGTCTGTGTGTCTGTATGTTTGTTCGCGCATCACTCAAAAACTATGGTATATAATGGCATGCAGTTTTCAGAGATGTATTGCTAGATGTAAAAGTTAAAGTTTTTACACAAGAAAATTATGAGCAGAATTTTAAAAAATTAAGCTTTTGCAAAATAAAATTATGAGGTTCAGTAATTGAAAATTTTGTTTTAGTTGAAAAGCTTAGAACAATAAATTTGAAAAAGGGCGATTGGAAAAAGAAATCTTTACGAAAGTGAAATTTAAAAACAAACCAAAAATAATAACAAAGACTAAAACAATATGGTGTAATTAATTTAAAATATTTGCAATTTCACTAAACGAATCAGAAAAAAAACTCTTGCGAAAAAAAGCAAAATAAAAGCAAAAACTACAATCGAAAACGAACGATGCGGTTCAAATAAAGTATTGTGAAAAACTAAATAAACAGCACAAAATAACCAAAGTGTATTTCAAAAGTGTTTGAATTCATCCACAATCAACAAAACATGTTTCTCATACCAAAAAAATTCGAGCAAACTCTGCGCGCTTCACCCATACAACCAGCCACACCAGCGCAGCCTGGCTCTGGTTTGAATCCTGAATTTCATCGCGGTTGTACAGGAAAAGCGCATGCTTGCGGTACACTCAAATCGCGCTTGGCCGCACAAAATAATCCACACCACAACAACAACAACACACATGCTACCAAATCACAACAAATACACCACACAAAAACGAATCCACGCAAAAATAGCATTAGCTCTGAAACCATAAGTGATAGTGGTTCCGAAAATTCAAGCTCATGGAATTCAAATGATTCAATGTTGACACAAAATGGCGCACGCACTACACTTGATGTTGGCCATACAGCACAAAAACTTAACGCCAACGGTAAACCAGCAATCGCCAAAAAACCCACAATCGGTGTACACACCAAAGAATATGGCGCAGCTATGGCAAAAGCATTAAAAGCAATCGATACACCACGTTCACCAATGTTGAGTGGTGGCGCTAAACATATGCAACGCAACACAAATGCACGCAACGCATCACCAGCACCATCTACAGGGCATAATGGAATTAACGGTAACGCACGACGACGCATACGTTTGCATAGCGATGGTGAGCGCTCAACGGAGAATAGTTTGTCGAGCACGACAACCATAAATAGCACACAACAGAGCACATTTGAACGCACACAAAAATATCGTAGCTTTCGTGTGCAGAGTCGTAAGTGTGCAATGACGTCTACACCAACAACAGCAACAACAACAACTGGTGCAACGGTTATTAATGTACGTCCACCATGGAATAGTGGCGTTGGTATACGTAATGCTGACTTTTATATAATACAGCATGGTAACACTCACAATAGTGGTGGCGGTGGTGGCATCGGTGGCACTAGTGGTGTTGGCGTTGGTGCAACTGTTGCACCAAGTAATCGCACATTCCGCACTTCATTCCGTCGCAGCACGCGTGAAGCGTTAAATTGGCAAACAATTTGGGAACGTTCGCTGGCATTACGCGGCTATGGCGCAAATAGTGGAGTCTTCAAGAACTATGATGAGGCTATAAATATGCAGGTTTGAACTAATTATCAACTTACTAACGCATATCCGGTTACATTTTTTAAACTAACCTCAAAATTATTTTGCTGTGTAATACCATATTAGCACATCTAATGTTACCGTTAATGGTTAGTTGACCTCTTTTCCATTCAATGTTGCCTTACTCGCGCTCCCTTTAGTCAAACACTTGTCGTGCCTCAGTAAACAACTAAATATATCAGAAAGCTTTATTGACTGACTGATTGTCCAGTGTTGGTGGTGGTGTGGATGTTTGTTAATCGAACGTACAATTCGTCTTTTATGGTTGTTTTTAATTTATTTAATTGTTGTTTTTTTTTCTGCCTTGTAACATTAGATATGCCATTAAACATAGTAAACGCGTACTTATCAAATCAACTGTGGTAATAATTTAAGTTAAATAGGAATGCATTAGTGTTGCGCTAAGGTAATCAATCCCGAAAGTCGGGACTTTAAATTTGTTTGTTCGAACTGTAGCACATATTTGTTCTTCGATAAATATTTGACCGTAATCTTCTTAATACGATGCTAATATAATTTAATTTTCAAGTCGGAAAAATCGATCACTCAATAATCGATTTTTTTTTTGCTTAGAGTTAAATTAGTTTGTGAAAGTCGATTTTCAAATAAGATAAATCAATTGTGTTCATAAACCGATTTTCCCTAACCAAAAGTTCTACTCGATGCCCTGATAAAAATATGTTATCAACAATTAATTCAAGTGAAAATCGTTTGAGTTAATAAATATAAAAAACGAAACGGACGATTTTCTTTTTTATTAAAATAATTTTTGCAACATTTTGTTTATTGTTAGTAAAAACAAGAATAAACTAACTCTCGTGATCGATTTATCAAAAATAGATGTTTACTATTTAACAAAAAAGTCGATTGTCAAAAATCGATACCACAAAAATAATCGATTAAAGTAACATTTATTATTTATTCACATCCCTAAATAACCCATATTAAAACAAAATCGATAACACGAAGTGTCAGAGATTACCCAAAAATAATCGATTAAAGTAACAGCTGTTATTTATTTACAGCCGTAAATAAAAGTTGCCCTCTCAATGTCAAAGAGCTGAAGCGTTCGTCTCCTAACACATCTAGGCCAAGCGTTCACTCGTTCTGATTGAGCCGCATCTTTCAATTGTTAGAGGGCAAGTTGCACCTGTTCTCTATTACATGGCTTCGATCGTTGTGATTACTTCAGTTCGTAATCCCGACACAATCAGAAATTTTTTCATAGACAAACTTTAGCAATCTCGTCCTACTTGCTGCACTCTTTGTGTGTTTTGCAATAAATTTTGATGGCATTAGAAATGTCCATTCAACCGTCACCCTCACGATCGAAATAATCAGTCAACTCAATGTGTGCTAAACCAACAAATAACATTTAGCGGACTATCATTTATTAACGTAGCCAATCATTTTTATACGCGTTAGCACAAACAAACATTTATTTTAAATGCTTTTTCGACGACCGCCTGATTATTAGGCTTTAAGTCGATGTACTATATTCAGGTCTGCGTAGAGCTCATACAGGTCATCACTTAATTTCCTTCTAAAGTCGCTTTGAGCTGACGGAACATTCGGGATTACTTTTGTTTCAAATACTACGAGGTAATCCCATTTTGCTTCGAGTCTCAAATTAAGAAAATCGCATTGGGAGCCTGGTTTAGTTTCAAACGACTCCGGCGATGCTATAATGTATGTCGATTATCTTATCATCTCCTCCCATATGTGACGTACAGTAAAGAGCGGCCGATGACTGATAAAGTTCAAACTAGACCTGCTAAATAAAGATTACTAATCGTAATGGTTACAGGCTTGACTGATTATTTATCTGAGAATCCATTTAATGCTTAATTAAAAAATAATCCATTTTGATTTTTTTTTGTTTTTTTTTTGAATATTTTTTGAATATTTTTTATTTTATTTTTTGAATATTTTTTATTTTATTTTTTGAATATTTTTTATTTTAGTTTTTGAATATTTTTTATTTTAGTTTTTGAATATTTTTTATTTTATTTTTTGAATATTTTTTTTTTAATTAAAATTTTTTTTTTAAATTTTTTTTTGGATTACTTTTTATTATTTTTTTGATTATTTTTTTATTTTTTTTTATTTTGTTTTTTGATTATTTTCTATTTTTGAACAATTTTTATTTGTTTCGATTATTTTTTGATTATTTTTTTTGATAATTTTCTATTTTTAATTAATTTTCATTTGTTTTGATTATTTCCATTATATATTTTTGATCCCAAGGTCAGTTGCTATTCATGAAAGCTGCTTTTTTGAAATATTTCAGCATGTGAACTTATCAACCATCCCTTGTGGCTATATACAGACAACTCCCTCTGCCATTTATTATCCACTCTGCGTGCCGATCATTGCTTCATTGCGTGGGCGGTCACATCGCTTATAACAGGAAATTTCTGTTTCAGCGTTCTCCGCTGTGCATTACATGCGACATCATCCAAATAACCAACGTTAACTTGAGCATAATTTCTGTGCATTCATTCATTAATTCTGTTCTATTTTTAATCATTGTTAGGTTTTAACGAGCTGAATGAATTTTATTTATTGCTTTTAATGCAGTTTTAAAATAGTTCTCCGATAAAAAGAGAAATTAAATAAGAAAAAAAGAACTTTCTCCAGCATATAAAAATGAGATCGAAAAGATAAGGGTTGATAACAGTGATGTAATAGAAACCAAAACAACAGTTTTTAGAATTTTTGTCTGTCTGTCTGTAAATTTGTTCGCACATCACTCAAAAACAATTGTATATAATTGAATGCAAATTTACGCGATGTATTTTTAGTTTTTCAACTTAAAGTTTGGGCTCTATTTTACTGAAAATATTTTGTTCCAGACGTGTTTATCAATCGTCAGCTAGCAGTTTTAAATTTGCTTCGAAATTGTCAAATATTTGGACATATGTCAGTAGCATGTTCCAAGAGTTCAAATCGTTCGTGCATTCACTTTCGGTTTCATGAAAATAAAAATTTAAATCAAATCCCACATTATGCGTGCGACCGACCTTCACGTTAGAACAGTTTTAATTGTCCAATAACTGATCGTGCTGCAAATGATTGATCTTGTCATGCAATTTGATTGGCATACGATCGGCTCAATGCTCCCACCAACCAATAATAATAATAATAATAATTTTAAAACTTATTAACAACTTCTGCATAGATCAAAATCTTTTTTTTTCGGTCTGTTGAATTATTATAAATTTTTAACCATATTTAGGAAAAAATAACGATCGTGGTGATTGTGCAGCGCTATTTGTTTTCGCCTTTAAATTATTTTTATAACAAAGCTGACTCAGCCGTTCCATTCTTTTGTAGCAGCAAACTTTATAAAACAAAAATATAAATCTTTTGGTGTGGCATTGAGATTAAAATCGCTTAAACGTAAATGTTAAATTCGTGTCAAGCGTTGGCAACTCTGTCATAATCAAGAATAATTATTGTATGTATGTTGGCAGCGCACAGTGATTCGAATTGTAAAAATTTGCGACTAATTTTTATACCCAGCGTACTAGTACTAGTACAAGGGTATTATAACTTTGTTGGGATAACGGTTGGTTGTACAGGTGTAAAGGAATCGAGATAGATATAGACTTCCATATATCAATATCATCAGGATCGAAAAAAAATTTGATTGAGCCATGTCCGTCCGTCTGTCCGTCCGTCCGTCCGTCCGTCCGTCCGTCCGTCCGTCTGTCCGTTAACACGATAACTTGAGCAAATAATGAGATATCTTCGCCAAATTCGGTATTCGTACTTATTTGGGTTCAGAATAGATCGGTATTGAAAATGGGTAAAATCGGACCATAACCACGCCCCCTTTTCGATATCGAAAATTTCGAAAAACGTATAAAACGGGTTAATTCAATATTAGAAGCAGATACAATGATATAATTTGCAATATGTATTGATTTCGATGTTCTAAGGCCGATTTTATCAAATTTTTTTAAAAGGGGCGTGGCACCGCCCACATATATTTGAAGAAATTTTCAAATTTTAACTCTTAATAACTTCAGAACAGTTTATGCTAGTATAACGAAATTTTGTAGAGGGCATACTATTGTTGTGCTAAATTCAGCTATAGAAAATGAACGAAATCGCTTAGCGACCACGCCTACTTTTTCATAAAAGTTATATTGAAAGGAGGTGGAAATATTGAAAAGTCCATATCTAATTAACTGATACCGCTATAATAATAAAATTTGGCACATACATCAATTTTCATATTCGTTACATTATTTTCGCAAAATTTTGGAAAGTGGGCGTGGCACCGCCCACTTATGAGTCACGCAATTTTCAAATACGACTGCTAATAACTTCAGAACGGTGTGAGATAGATTTACCAAACTAGGTTCCAGGCGTGCTATGTTTATGTAGAGTACTACCACATAAAATAAGACAAATCGGTGAACGACCACGCCCCTTTTTGGACTAAAGTTCTCTAAACGAGAGTTAGGAAACCAGAATATGCAATATCTGTTTAACTGATAAAGATATAATGCTAAAATTTAGTACACTCATTCACCTGATGATGTTCTTAGTGTTGTTTAAAGGTTTTTTGGTAATATTTTGGAAAATGGGTGTGGCACCACCCACAAGTGAATAAACAAAATATCAACATTTCACTATTCACAAGCCACTGTGAAAGTATCATAAAGATCTGCAATGAAAACTGATCTTCAAATAGGGACAAACAACATAATAAAATCCGTGGGCGTGCCACCACCCACTTTTTTAAAATTATGTAAATATTGATTAATGGACACATATATCCGTATATCAAAAATTTCACAAAATACGTTAAAAGATTGAGTACTTTTGGCTCGTGTAAGCGGTTAATGCTTTATAAGCAAGGGGCGTGGCCGCGCCCACCAAATTCGCTATTGTTTAGGCTGGGAATAGATTGGTTTTTAAAAAGGGCGAAATCGGATGAAAACCACGCCCTCTTTTTCTGGAAACTAACGCTGGGTATTTAATGTTCGGTTCACCCGAACTTAGACTTCCTTACTTGTTGAAAATGTTTCTGTTAAGAGAATTAATTGGAAACGTTTTCGAAACTCTAAACATCCCTGTTAGGTCTGCAATGATTAACGTTCACAGCTCAAAGCTACGGCTGTGGTTACGGTTACGGTTAATTTAAGCTTTATAGCTACATTTACGGCGAGGATAACGTTTATGGTTGCGGTTTTTGTCGGGTTGCGTTAACGGTTAAGGGTAAGATGCCGGTTACACTTTATCGTTACGGTAACGTTCATTATGTCGTTTACGGTTACGGTTTTGTTATGAAATGTGGAAATTGGTATGATTTTAGTTCCGCCTATGGTTATGACTGTGGCTGGTTGTGATTACGATTACGGTCCCGTTTTATACGGGTTATGTTTTATGGTTACGGTTACGTTGTTAAGGTTACGGTTACGTTTTAAGGTAACATTTACTTGATATTATTACGAATACAGGCATAAGCTTGGAAATTGCTTAGTACTCTCAGACAACTAAGAGAAATGGCAAGTGAGGTGACGAGATTGCAAAATTTTTCAGGCAAGACCACTTTTATCGACACTTGTAGTTTAAATACAAACTTCACACTGTGCGGCGGTGAGTTGTTGTTGTTGTTATTGTTGACAATTACCGGTATGTCACTCAAATAGCACATTAAGTGCGTTTCATTTAAGCGCAAATTTATTCAATAGCCAAATATATGAATATGTGTGGGCGTTGTACAAGTACCAACAGCTCACCAAAGTCATGTCACATACATAAATATATAATTATTAAGAGCTTAAATGGAACTAAGTGCACAAATATTTTTTCGCATTGCTCTGCACTTGTGTTTGTCACTTTGCTCCATGTTTGTCTGTCACTTCATTTGTTGCGGATGTTTTCATTTACATTATGGATATGACTTCTTCCTTTGGAATTATGAATATAAAAGAAGTATATGACTACAACAAATAACAGCTACAATAATAGCTAAGTAAAAGAAAAGAAATTTAAAAAAAAAAAATAAAATTTGAAATGGAAGTAAATACTTTTTGCCGGTTTGTTGTTGTTGATTTCTGTTTTTTTTGCCATTTACTCTTCGACACAGCTGTTTGTTGTTATTATCACTTTTTTGTTATTGTACTAATACAACATGTTGTTGACATGTACTCAACTTGACTTGTGTGCATGGAGTTGGTGAGAAGTGAGCAACACCATGACAGTCAACAAAAAATAGCGGCGGCGGAGGCTCTTGAAAATCACTTCTGTCGTCTTTATAGCTATCGCCTCTTCATCGCTAGGCGAGGCACACTGCATTCCCTATTGCATGCCCGTCGCTCTTACTTACCTCACCATTTTTTTCTAGTCCTCAATTTGTTTTTGTTTTTTAGTACGTGCGATTAATTATCGGTATGGCACCGTTCTTCGTTTCTGTCGACTCTTCTGACATTTTTCCAAACAAAGTTTTACTATTGTTTGTGTCTTTTGCGTATTGGTCATTGACCTGCGCGTTATGCCTATGATGAAACACAGTGGAACTGATAATTATTGTAACTTATCTTTCTGATTTTCTAGTTAAGGCAAAATTCTTCAATTTAAAAAACTAGTAGGTACTAATTATAATAAAAATTTTTTATTTAATTTTTCTATTCAAAACTGTAGCAAAATTTCAAAATTTTAAAATTGTAGTAAGTACCTACATTATTTATTTTACTATTTATTTTTAATAATTTATATTTTTTTTTAGTTTTATAATTTTATAGTTTTTTTTTTTAATTTGTGTACTTGTTTTTTAATTTTTGTGGTTTTTTTAAGTTTTTGTAATTTGTTCTTAATTTTTGTAATTAGTTTAAAATTTTTGTAATTTGTGTTTAATTTTTGTAATTTTTTTTTTTAGTTTTTGTAATTTTTTTTAATATGAGTTTCATAAACAATCAAACAAACGCAGTTTCATAAATTTTTATTGAAATAACTTAAAGATTTGTAATAAAAATTGCAAATTTAATTTAGTTATCAAAATTAAAAAAGGGTCTGTAAGAAAAAACATGTTCCTGAAAATGTGAAAAATACAAATATGTATTTTGTTTCATTTTTTATATTTTTTCTTTTGAATTTTTATAATTTTTTCTTCTAATTTATTTTTATTTATTATTTTTTATACCTTTTGTAGTTTTTTATAATTTTTTTTATATTTATTTTTAATTCCCCTTTTAATATTTTTTTTAATATGTTTTTTAATCTATTCTATTTTTTTTGTTTTTTATTTTTTTTTTTATAATTCCTTTTATTAATTTTTTAAAATTTTTTTTTATTGATTTTTTATATTTGGTTCACGCATTTTTAATTTTTTATTATTTTAAATTTTTTTTTTCTAATTTTTTTTTTCAAATTTGTTAAAAATATTGATTCAAAATTTTTTATCAAAGTTCACAACTGCTTTGCCAAATTTTAAGATTAATAAAAATAAGCTTTGAACACTTGCTTTAATATGTATCATCATAAAAATCATCGCCAAGTTGCTACAAATAAAATTCATTTAAAATTTTTTGTTTGTTCCATTTCGTGTTGCATGCACTGTACTTTTCTATTAACGTCCTCATAATAGATGGCAGCAATATTTATTAGGGTCTCAGTGTGTAAGTGTTGCGCATATGGGACGCTAATGACTTTGGTTGTCGTTGGTTCACGCATTCGTTCATATGCCACACGGTAGTTCATTTAGCTTCGCTCTAGGCAATCGTGCATTAATTTCGCGTTGCACGGAGCTGAGATATACATACATACATATTTACATAGTCATAAGGAAAGACATATATAATTAGATATATGAGATTCAATTATTATATTCATAATAAAATTTATAATTTCCATTATTGCCTGCATGACGAGCAACCAACTCATACGAAGGCTTGTGAGGAAGAGATTGTCGATTTTCGTTTGATTTCATGAAAACAAAATCCACTAGCCAAGCGTGTTATTCACAGATCGCTGCAGCTTTAGTAAACTTTGCTCTAATTTTCGTACGTTAACGACCCTCTCTCCTGTGTGCCCGCTCTCAGATATCAACACATCCTCCGTTCTATTTCTTTGTTAATCTTTAGAAAATGAAGGATTGCTTTCTGTACGCACATCATTTGTCATCATCTGTCTGCATGAAGTAAGCCAGTCGAAGAATAATTACCTTCCGCATTTAATATGCAAACACGGCTGCATAAGTTTCTTACCAACAAATTTGCTTTCTTTGGGTGTACAAAAAGTAGAAGACATTGTAATAGAATAGAGAGTTCTTGTTAAGTGAGAGGTGCTATACTCACAGTTGGGAATTGCTAGTAATCCCAAGTTTCGATTATGATTACTGTAATTGTACTTTCAATATGATTACCGCTACAGTTGCAAATGCTATTGAAGAATTTGACGCCTAATAGTCAGAGCTAGCGCGTTTAAGATCACGATTACAATTCAATTAGGATTACTCTAATCCAAATATGATTACTATAACATTTTTTCCAGCAAAGAGTATTTACCTGGAAGTTGCTGGGTGATGTACATACTCTTTAGAGAAAACGAGGAAGGTTTTCACTCTTAGTCCAAGAAAAAAAAGACCGAATACATTAATTTTAATCTTTATTCATTATGATTACAGTAATTGTAATTTGGAAAATATAAGTATTAATAGTTAATTGTAAATCTTAAATTTATTTTTACGACTGCGATAACAGTTAACGTTTACAATTTTGCCAATTATAATCATAATCATATAAATTACTACAATTACTTCAACAAAATTACTATTTTTTTAAATTAGAATCACTTATGACTGGAAATTTTTTATTTTCTGCATTTTTGTACATCCAACCACTTCAATACTGAATTACAGTAATTATAATTTTCACGATTACAATTACTTATAACTGTAACAATTACTTGTAATCATAATTTTTTAAGATTACCATTGCTGTAACTGCAATCCTAATTTCCATGGTTAAAACTACTGTAATCCTAAAAGTACTACCTCGACTACAGCAGTATTCACAAAAACTCAACGATTACAATTACAGTATGTAATTATAATCATTACAATTAATGCTAAATCTTTGGATATTGAAACGCTGTATCTACCAGAGTTCGTTAGTGCCAATTGCATTTCTAAATTTATACCCAAAGAAAAAAACTTAAATCATAACATCAGTTCAGTATTTTTAGCCGCAATATTAATTACCGTAAAATATTAAATGAGAGATAAGAACGGGATGTGAAGTGGTAGAGCTAGCACTCATACTTTCCTACATAATTGAAAAACTTTTCCTGGTTTGCATGCGGAATTACTTAAAAAGAAGTAAAAATTCTACCAAATACAATTCAAAATTTCATAATTTGGTTTGGCAAAAATACAAACATACTGATTATTTACATTGGTTATGCCAATCTATCGCTGCTTTCCATCCAACTTTCCCTTTCGACGTCTGCTCATCTCACTGCCGACAGCATGCCCTGGCCAGGCGGTCGATGCCTTATTTATTTGCTTCACCGTTTTTTAGACGAAAATCAACAAAAACTTCTTGGCTGGCGCACTTCTTCTGTTTACATTTTATCGTTTGTCTACTACAACTAATTGAGAAAACATTTGAGAAATGAATTCAAATTTAGGAATATCTAAAAATAAATACTACACTCTCGGCTACAAACGCTCGAGTAATATTTTTGAATTGCATCAACCGCAACGGAGTCTCTCGAGCAGCTGCAATAACAACAAATACGAGTTTATTACAAAATCTATGATGAGGTTGATGTTATTTGGCTGCGGAAAGGCGAATGTGTTGTGCAAACGTCATCAGAACATGCAATAGGTGTGGTGTTGTTGTTGTTGTTGTTGTTGCCGTGAGGTAATACGTCTGCTTCCATTCACCTCACAGATCTGTCTGCGAGCTCATCATACTGACACATATACATATGCATATTTATTTTTTATCGTGATGTTTGGTTCTGAGTTTTTAAGGAACCAGGTCTGTAGAAACTTGATCTCAGAGTACTCGGGTACTTGTATTTATTGTAATCAGACCTGTTACATTTGATTAGTAATCAATTAGACGATTTTTTTAAATTTTTAATGATTTCTTATAATTGTTTTAAAGAAAACACAAAATGAAAAAAAATAACAATAAAAAAAAATAAAAATAAAAACAAAACAAAAAATTAAATTAAAAAAAAAAAAAAAATTAAAAAAAAAAAAAAAATATTGAGATTTTACACAAACAACAACCTGGTGTTTCCGACCTTTATATTTAAAGTATCCTGGTTCGGTACGAAAAAAAAAATTAATAAAGATAATTACTAAAAATATTAAAAAATATAAAAAAAATAAAAAAACATTAAAAACAATAAAAAAAAATATTAAAATAAAAAAAATAGTAATATAAAAAATAAATTAACAAATAATTTTTTAATACTTCGGATTATTTTTTTTATATCTAAATGAAAAATTATAATTTTTTTCTAATCATTAAACATTTAAAGTAATGGTAATCTATCGTTTATAGGTTCTCAGGAAAATAATCAATCATACCGTTAATCGTTAGTAATCATTATTTAACAGGTCTGATTGTAATTTAATTTTTGACAGCATCTTCTTCGCTGACGTTTAGATATATATTATTTTGAAATTTGAATTAGAAAAATTAAATACTTTTGCTTAATCTTTCCGACAGAGTTCGGGTTAGCTTAAGATATTTTTTCCGCAACCCGATGTGTTTTTAAAGTACCCGGTTCAGTCGGTAACCTGCATCACTAGTACAAATACCCGCCATCAAGGCGCTATACCGCTCTCACACCAACCAAGTAACAACAACGAACCAAATGGGCGGTCGATTCGTCGGTCGGGAGTTTTTTGTCAAATTCAGCCGGGAGCTCACTGCACTATATCTATTCAAAATAACAACAAGTACTTGAGTTATTACCCAAAAATAGAAGGAAAATGAATGCAAGTCATAGTTGTTTGTTGTTGTTTTTTTGTATTCCTTTGGGAATGTAAATAATTTTAAATGATTAACTCAACGTGTCTAATGTGCTTTTCAGCATTTTTGGGCATGTTGGGCTAGGCCGCCTTGCATGCAATGACGTTGATTTGAACTTATGCTGGAGTTCATAGTTCAAATATCTGGACTAAATTACATTTTTTCTATAACACAATTTTAATCACTTCAACTCACACAGGAAGGGGAGGAGGGAGGGATGAATTAATCACACAAGCTGTTATTTATGGGGAGAGAGTGTTATTTTGTATTTGTTATTGACTTGGAGGCGTTAGATATGACGCTTCGTGTATTAGCGCAGGGGGGAGCAACATATTTTGAAATCCCACTAGAAGTGTGTGGTGAAAGAGAGAGCAGAGATTGCAGTCTCCTGAAAATCCGCAATGCAGTTCTTTGATATCACAAAGTAGTTCAGATTCAGAGCTGGGGAATTTAGGATTACGATTACGATTACGATTACCATTACTGTAATTGTAATCTTTTACATTCATACTGTGTTTGTAATCCTATGAACATTACCACTACGATTACTGTAATCAATCAAAAATCAACAGTAATCGTTTTGATGATTACAATTACAATTACCTTAACTGCAGTCACAAAATTTAGGATTCCGATTACATTATTAGTAATCGTAACATTTTTATGATTACAATTACAGTAATCGTAATCATATGTAATTAAAATATAATCGTAAGTCGTAGTACCCCAGCTCTGATTGACATTCGGTTTGTAAAACCACCAGACTTTTAAATTTCTTGCAATCTCCAGAGCTATGTACATATGAATATCCTACTATCCAGGACGGATTTCAAAGTTTATCCGCCCTTCCTCTATTGAAAATATATCATATTCCATACATCATTCCACCCACAACAATAACATCAAACTAATCCTCCCATTATATTTATCTCATTACAGCCACGCCATAACACCAGCACTGATGATGACTCTACTCGCTCAACCAACGCCGATGATAGTGGAGTTGGTGATGCCGTGGACTGCTCGCATACGAGCAACGATATCAGCGAACGCGTTTGGTTAGTTCATCGTGGCGGTTTTTGTGCAGCATTGCGTCTACCCCAAACAAACATGCAGCGTGAAAATCACAAAGTGACCATTCGTTTGTTACACAATGGCGCAGAAATGTTGGTCGATGAGGATGATATTGAGAAACAAAATGCAACAAGGTTGGACTTAATTGAAGATATTTGCGATTTAAAGCAATTGAATGAGGCGTCGGTATTGCATTGCTTGCGTCAACGTTTCGCTAGCAATTTAATACATACGAAGGCGGGCCCCACGCTGCTTGTTGTCAATCCAATGGCACCACTATCGCTCTATTCGGAAAAGGTTTGTGTACAATAATAAGAACAATACAGAACTCTGCACTTATGAAATGCATTTATAGACGTCATACGCCCAATTTTGTAATTTATCTGCAAACATACATCTGACGCACAGTGTACGATTTTGAGATGTTGGGCAGTGGTTGATGGGTTGAAAAAAGTGGGTTCTCGCTTGTTATGGGGCAGAATTTGTGCTTTATAATGAATAAATTGAAAAAATTCTAATAAATAAATATCAAATTTAAATAAATTAATGAAAAATTCAAATTAATAAACAAATAATTCACATGCATAATAAATTTACATAAAAAAATTAACAAAAAATGATGTAAATAAAAAAAGTTCCAGAGAAAATTTTTTTTTGGTCCAAAATCGTAAAAAAATTGCAAAAACTGTCGAGCAGAATTATTCTAAACTTTCATTCAAAAAATATATGTACAAATATACATATGTAAATGAAAATTACATTTTACAAATTTTATTTGCAATGGCAAGTCAAATGTTGAAAACATTTTTTGTCTTAAATCTAAGGATGTTGAGTAAACTTTTTTTGTTTTTTGGACTTGAATTACAAAAATAATAGAAATTACATTTTATTAAAAAAAAAATAATAATTAAATAAATAAAAAATATTAAATACATAAATAAAAAAATGGAATACATAAATAAAAAAAATTAAATAAATAAAAATAAATAAAAATAAATAAAAAATATTAAATAATAATTTTGAATAAATAAAAATTTGAGTGGAAAAACTTTTTCTCACAGAAAATTAAGGTTTAAACATTTCTATTTGGCACTGCCCCATTTCATAAATTATTTATTTAGAAATTGGGATCTACAAATGCTGAATTTTTTTGTCTTTCTTAATTAAATTACTAAAATAATGGAAAGTTTTTACAGTATCTAGAAAACAAAAAACTAAATTTTTTTTATTTAATTTTTTGTTTTATTTTTTTTTGTTTTTTTTTATTTATATATTTTTTTTTTTTTTTTATATATTTTTTTTTATTTTTTTTATTTTTTTTTATTTTTTTATTTTTTGTTTTTTTTTTTATTTTTTGTTTTTTTGTTTTGTTTTTTTTTTTTTTTTGTTATTTTTTAATTTTTTATTTTTGTTTTTTTATATTTCTTTTATAATTTGTTTTATAATTTTTTCTTTATGATTTTTAATTTTTTTAGGTTAGCAATACATTTAAAACTTCAATCAAGTTCCAATCAATAAGTTAAGCAATGAAATATTAAAATATGTGTATACGAAAAACTAGCCGAAGCCTCTAAAATTTGTTTCCGACATTGTAAACTATTTTGTCCCTTCTCACATCAAAAACGTACACTGTGCGCTGCATTCAGGAACTCAGCTATGACCAGATCAGCCAGCCAGTGCGAGCTAGTTTTGACCAGACGCTTTGGTGTTAGGAACGAGTTGGCGTAAGAGATATTAAGAATAGTTTTTTTTTTCTTACACAACTTCGCTTTACAATTTTCCAACTTTGATACAATTGAATTGCATTTTTTTTTATTATTATTATTGTTGTTGTCATTGTTGATTTCAGTGCTAAATATTTTTCTCTTGTTTGATTTTGCTTTTATTGCAGGTTGTTTCCATGTTTCGCGGCTGCAAGACAGAGGATATGCCTCCGCACATCTATTCGTTGGCACAGACCGCCTACAGGGCCATGTTGGAAACGCGTCGCGATCAAAGTCTCATATTCATGGGACGTTCTGGTTCTGGCAAGACGACAAGCTTCAAACACGCCTTATATTATTTGGCGTTGGCCGCTGGTATGTAACATTTTTTTTCTTTTTGTTGTTGTAAATTTATGAAATGTCTGAGTGTGTTTGTTGTTTGAGTTGCCAGAAGTTTTGTTTTGTTAGTGTTGGCGGCGGCAAATGTTGCACGTTACGCTGCTGGCGGGTTGACAAGCGGCGCATGTGTGGGGTTTGTTCATCGTGCGTGGCTGTTAGCCGGTTGGACTGTTTGGCCGCGGACGCTTCTAGTTAGACGCCTACCAATAGTAACGCATTCGATTTGATGCGGTCATGACTGGCGTATTTTACTAGTAGTCCGTTTGACTGTCTGCCACTTGAAACGCCTCATTGCTTCAAATCTCGATAGCGTCTTTGATAGTCGCAATTTGTTTCTTGTTTTTTTGTTTTTATACCTTTCATGAACATGAAATGGTATTATAACTTTGGTCCGATGTTTGTAAGTATGAGAAGAAGAAGAGCTAGACCCACTATTAAGTATACCGAAATGATCAGGGCGATGAGGCGAGTTGATTTAGCCATGTCCGTCTGTCCGTCCGTCCGTCCGTCCGTCCGTCCGTCTGTTTGAACGCAAACTAGTCCCTCAGTTTTTGAGATATCTCGATGAAATTTTGCAAGCAGGCGCCATTTTGCATAGGATTAATCATTTGTCGGAACCAGCAAGATCGGACCGATACAACGCATAGCTCCCATACAATCGATTGTTCCGATAAATGGGTTTTGGCCTATAACTCTTGCAATTCAAAAGCTAGGAACGTAAAATTTTGCATGTTTAGTACATATTGTATTTGTAACGTGTGTAGTGAAAATGTCTCAGATCGGACCAAAAGGACATATAGCTCCCATATAATCGATAGTTTCGATAAATGGGTTTTGGGCTATCAGTTTTGCAGTTTAAGAGCTAGGAACGTTAAACTTTGCAAGTTTGCTACATATTATATATGTAACATATGTAGGCAAAATCAGCCAGATCGGACCAACATAACGTATAGCTCCCATACAATCGATTGTTCCGATAAGTGTGGTTTGGCATTCATGAAAGGTATAAAGCCTTCGGCACAGCCGAAGACAGCCCTTTCCATACTTGTTTTTTTTTACTATTTGGGTGCAGTAATTAATTATTTTTGCTTGTCGCTAATTTGCATGCTACTTTTGTTGTTGTTATTGTGTAATTTTTTTTCTAATACAATCATTCATTTATTTGAAGTACAGATATGACCAAAATAATAGGTACACTTGACACCGTTTTAATTGTCACACCGCAAACGGTAACCCTTCATTTTTAGAGACTTATACTACTCTATTTAAAACAAAAGAAATTTACCTTGTCAACAAAATTTGAAAAAAAAAAAAAAAAAAACGCGCCACAACCAAGTTGGTAGTTGCAAATACCAGCACCCTGCCCAATTGTCTGTTACGAGTACTCTCCTTGAGGCACAACCGCTTGATTGCTTGTTGTTGTTGCCGCTGTTAAAGCATTAGTTACATGCACATTTCAAGATTTGGCGTGTGTGTTCCACAATAATAGTGGGTGCAGTTCATTTAGGTAATTAATGCTGACCTCAAATGCATAGAATGAATGGCAAGCTAACTGTTAATACTTAAAGAATTTTAAGCGCATGCCCGCCCCCACAAAATAAAATTAAATGTCGCGGCATTTTCATGTTGTTTGTCGCTTAGCATATTTTTTATAGTCGTTACGCGCATAGACAAATTTTGCTATTAAAATACTTCAAAAGGTTGGTGGTAGAGCAGAATTAAAAAAAAAGTTAAAAAAAAATGCAACAAAAATGGAAAAAAATTTGGACAAACAAAAACAAAAACAAAAAAACTTGGAAAACATGGATTCGAAGAAAATCATTTAAGAAAAAAAAATTTGATGAAAGAAAAAAAAAAATTGAAAACAGAAATTAAAAAAAAACTCAAAAAAATTAAAAAGAAAAAATAAAATAAGAGAAAAATTCAAAACATTAAAAAAAAACTAAAAAAATTAAAAAAGTATTTAAAAAAAATTTACATAAATTGAAAAGAAAATTTAACTATTACAAAGAGTTAAAAAAAAGTTGTTAGTTAAAAAAAATAAGAATTAAAAAAAAAAAAATTTAAATTAAAAAAAAAAATAAAAATAAAAACTAAAGAAAAAAAATTAGAACTGAAAAAAAAAACTTAAAAGACTAAAAAAAATGAAAATAAAAAAAAATTTTAATTTAAAAGAAAAATTAAAAACATTGAAAAAAAAACTAATAAAATTAAAAAAACATTTAAAAACAAATTTACGTAAATTTGAAAGAAAATTTAAGTACTACAAAGAGTTAAAAAAAGTTGTTAGTTAAAAAAAATAAGAATTAAAAAAAGTAAAAACTAAAAAAAAAAAATTTAAATTGCCAAAAGAAAAAAAAAATTAAAAAGAAGTAAAAAAAAGTAATAACTAAAAACTAAAAAAAACATAAAAAAAAAAAAATTTTTAAATTATAAAATATTTTTAAAATAAAAGCAGGAACACCGCTGCCATTACGAATTTAAGTATCATAGCTTTGTTTATACATAACAACCACGAAATTTAACATGCCTTGCTAATTGTATGGGGACTATATAGCAGATAGGAGACTGTCACAACTTACCAAACATTTTGAATTTCTCTTCCCACAGGCTCCTACAACAACTTCCTCAATGCTGAAAAAGTCAATTCCATCAATATCATTTTGGAGGCATTTGGCAATTCAAAAACCTGCCTCAATGCTAATGCGACCCGTTTTACACAGCTGCTAAGTTTGGATTTCGATCAAAGTGGGCAGATTGCCTCCGCTTCTGTGCAGGTAAGAAAATCATGACATCCTAACATGACTCTATACTTTGACTCATACATATATCTGCATCTTGCCTTCCTCAGATTCTACTGCCTGAACGTCAACGAGCTGGCCGTCGCCAACCCAACGATCATAGCTTTCACATAATGAGTCGTCTACTGGCTGGCGCCGAAGGTTTACTACAAAAAGAGTTGCATTTAGATAATATTACAGCGGCGGACAATCATCCTTTTGTTTCACTGTCACAAAAATTGGAGGAACGTCATCGCGCAGCTGCAGAATTTATGCGCACCACACAAGCGCTCGAAATGCTGAATATAGAACCGAAAGCAGTGCGTGGTATTTGGAGCATATTGGCAGCTATTTACCATTTGGGATTGGCAGGCGTTACAAGACGTGAGTACTTCAAATTCGCAAAGTTATTTGTATCAACTTACACGCTTTTCTATTTTCAGTCAATGCAGGTCTAGCTTCGCGTGTACAATTCGCCAATCCATCAGCTGCGCGCAGAGCTGCTGGTCTACTTGGTGTTTCAATGGAAGATTTGAGTGCTGCTGCTTTCAATACAAATGGTCCCGGTGGCGGCGGTGGCGGTACAAGTCCCTCAAAATCACCCACCGACAGCACGGAGCAGTCCTGGGAGTCATTGGAAGCGCTAGCAGTCGGTCTCTACTCTGAAGCTTTAGCTGCTGTTGTGGCACTCATAAACAAAGCCATTTGCACTTCAGCGCATACAATCGCTTCCATTATGCTTGTCGATACACCAGGCTTTCAGAATCCAGCTAGTTGTGGCATGCAAACGGGTGCAACACTTTCCGATTTACGTCACAATTACCTGCAAGAACGTCTGCAGTTACTTTTCCATCATACCACTTTGGTGGCGCCACGTGATCGTTATGCACAAGAGTTGGTTGAAATCGATACAGAGGGCATGTCGGAAACACATCCCGGCCCATTAGTTTCGCTCATCGATAAAGCGCCACAAAATCATGTAGTACGCTCGTCGCAACGTGATCTACGCGAACATGAACGTCGTGGTCTGCTTTGGCTACTCGATGAAGAATCCATGTACCCCAATTGTAATGATGATACATTCCTGGAGCGCCTATTTACACACTACGGTGATCGTGAACATCAAACGTTGCTACGTAAATGCGCCGGTCCCAAACAATTTGTATTGCAACACTTGCAAGGCACTAATCCGGTGCTCTACACTGTTGATGGTTGGGTGCGTAATAGTCGTGAACATCCTGGCATACGTAATGCCGTCACTTTGCTGCAGGATAGCTCACGTGATGAGATAAGTCGTTTGTATATTGGTTCGTTGACACGTGGTGCTGGTGGTATTGTATTTTGCGGTTCCATTGCTGGTCTCGAGGGTACGCAATCGTTGCGCCGCGTCTCCAGCATACGACGTTCATTCACATCGGCTGGCGTTAAGCGCAATTCCATCATGCTGCAAGTCAAATTCACTGTTGATGGCATTATTGATACGTTACGCCGCACGGGCACACACTTCGTGCACTGTTATATGTTGCAACATAATGCCGGACAGCATAGTAGTTATTCGTCGAGTGGTTCGCCAAATGCTGCAGCGTTACATGCGAGCATTGAGGACATGGTGAATGTTCCTTTGTTGCGTAGTCAAGTGAGTAGGAACTGTCTTTCTGGGTTTCATTCCTTTCTTATTTATTTTTTCTTCAATTAGTTACGCGGCTCGCAAGTGCTTGAGGCGGCACGTTTACATCGCTTGGGCTTCCCTGAATCAGTTCCTTTGGCTGAATTTGTACGTCGTTTTGGTTTGCTGGCTGGTTTCGATACTGCCGGTTCCAAGGATATAACTGTCGAACAAATTTTAGCTGCTAACGAAGTAGATACTGCCACATACCGCATCGGACCTAGTCAAGTAAGTGCTTATATATTTATTTTCTTTCGGAACGAATTTGGTTGAATGTGAAATTTTAAAATTGAGTTCAAAGCTTCACTGAAAAAAACCGAAATAGAATTCGCACTTTTATAAACATCGCATTTGCACTAGCTGTGCGGAGTACACTGGTTCCGGATCAATCTGAAATCCAGTGAATCTGAATGCGGCAACTTTGCCCCAATGTCTCTGAGTTTTCAAATTTTTACTTGATATTGTTGATGTTATTTGTGGAGGAAAAAGACGCTCCGATGATTAAGGGGAGTGTTACTGAGGCGGACAGTCCTTTACCGGACTTCAATCAGATACTGAGGCCTGAGCCCGAATAGCGGGAAAGTTTTGTTTGACTATGTAGAACTTTTCGTCTTTTTCGGCTAATTCATTCAAAGGTTACGCCGAAAATGGGATAGATTTTTTTTGACATACACACTTTTACGGCGCAGACCTTCTATGAGCCAATGGAGTATGGTCCATAGGTATTGAAGGTGCTAGTTTCCTAGTACTCTCGTTAGAAGATATTGATGACTGTTGGCAGCTGTCGTATCGTACCATAATTACTCGGGTTTCCTGACCATGGGCTTTTCGATGTAAGTTTAATGAAACTTTTTTTTCTTAAATCGCATTTCCAAAACTTAAAAGAAAAACTTTCTAAACATATGTCAAATATTTTCGTGGATATTTTACATTTTATTCCTAAAATTGTGAGTAATGCCAGGGTTAAAAAGATTTTTCATTTCTTAAATTTTTGGAAATTTTTATTTAGCTAGATTTTTTTTCCAAATTTTTTTTTTTTTTATATTCAAAGAAAATCTTTCTGAAAACGTGTCAAATATTTTCGCTGGTATTTTACAAAAATAAAAAAAAAAACTTTAAAAACGAGTCAAATATTTTCGTAAAATTGTGGGAATATTGGGAAAATTTCCAAGCAACATTTTTTTTCAAATTATTATTTTTAATTGTTTTTGAAACTTGATGAAACTTAATTTTTTTTCTATTCAACAAATTTCAAAAAATTCAAAGAAAAACTTTTCAAATACAAGTGAAATATTTTCCTTGATACCCAACCCAATAAACAAAGAAGTAAGCTAGTTTATTAAACAATATTTTCCAAGTGTAAAAAGTAAATGTTATCCAAACGAGTTTGTAACAAAAAAATTTCACAAACGTTTAGATATGTTTTTCCAATGGTGTGGTAGCCTTGGAGAACTACCTTGAGGTGAACTCTCAGCGAGGTGAAAAATTTCTCAGTTTTCAAAAATAATGTTTGAAATTTTATATGCTTCATTTAAGTATATTGATTTTGTTATATGGGCATCGTGGTGTGACGGTAGTGCAGCTGGCCTACCACACAGAAGGACCTAGGTTCGAACCCCGCTACAGGCAACATGAAAAGTTATTTGAAAAGGTTTTTTAAAACGGGTGTCACGAACTTCTTCTCAGAAAAAATGCACATATTTGCCTCGCAGATGTAGACTGCATAAAAAATTGCAAGCAGCACACCAAAAATTTGCCCTTTATATCCTCTTGCACCAAATAAGAATTTATTAAAAAACAAAAAAATTAAGGAAATGGTCGGAATTCGAACTCGCAACCTTCGGAGCAAAATCCCACAACATATTCGTTAGGCTATTGGCCCGTTTCCACCGTTGTTGCCCAAATTGGAGTTTTATCAATCAGTTTTAAACAAATCCGTACTGTACATTGAATAAAACGTTTGTTAAACATTGTTTTCCAAGCCTCAATTCCAATTATTTAAAAAGGGATCACTTTCGTTGAGTCGACAATGTTTTCCAAACGTTTTACAATGATTAAAGTAAACGTTTTCCAAACGAAAAGCTTACAAAAGTAAGTTTATAGTAAACTTATAGTAAACGTATTTTGCTTATTGGGTTACATTTTTCACATAAAGATTTCTCATTTCTAAAGCGTTAGCTAATTTTTTAATTTTTTTCTTTACATTTTCTTTTTTTCAAAAGTGTTATCTCGATTTAGCATATTTGTCGTTGATTTTTGACGTTTTACTAAAAATTTGTGGATGCAAAAAATTTTCGAATTTGTAGTAGGTTTTTCATTAATTTGATTCGAATTTTTAGGGTTATTGTTTTTTTTTTATACATTTTTTAAAATCTATTTTTGTTATTGTCTGTTCATTTCACATAAAAATGGTTTTACATTTTTCCTTAAAAGAATTATTATAATAAAAAAATATTTTTTTTTTTTAAATTATGTACTGTTTTTAATTTTGTTTTAACAATTTGCAAACATTTTTTTTTTGATGTCTGCAGAAAGATTTCATACCTATAAGTTTTTCGAATTTCTATTAATTTTTTTGTGTATAAAATATTTTTTTTATTGTTATTTTTTTGTTGTTTATGGCCTTGAATTGTGCGAAATAATTTAAATTTTTTTTTATTATTATTTAAAAAAAATTGTTGCAAACATTTTACTTTGAAAACGTATGTCTGCATTATTTACGTTCGAATAACTAATGCACTCCCTTTTACCCTACATAATCGAAAACCTGTTGTTTTACTCATCAACTAAAGTAATCAAAAGATAATATCAATGCTGAAAATGATAATTAATAAATTAAATTAACATAATTTGTACCACATTTTTGCCAACAGCATTTAATTTATTATATTTATATTTTTTTTTCTTAAAAAAACTTATATGCTTAATTATTTTGTACATATGTATTTGTGCTTTGTTTACTCTTTCACGCATTTAATGTATTTAATTTAGCAACAACAAAAACGCTTCAGCGTCTCGTTATCTTGTTGAAGTACAAGTTTTGCGATTCTACAACCGACGATCAATTTTTATTTTATTAATAGGAGCAACTGCATCACATGTGCACCTTGTATATGTGTATGGTTATGTATTTAGTATCTCATGAACTCGATCGTCCAACTTTAATTATTCTCACGCTTGTTGTGCTCATAATTTATGCCATTTGGATAACATTGTGTTGATAAATTTATTATTTAAAAAGCTGCTATGCAAGAATTTCGCAGGCACTGCACGTCTTATGCGCACCGTTTCACCGTAACCAAACGATGGCGACTTAGAACGTGTGCTCAGATAGTATGTGCCATTTTTTGGTATAGCTGGTTCACCGCCCATGAACGTTGTAGCAGTGCATTCACCTGCTGCTACCAACAATGACGAACCATCAGCTGCTGCTGCAGCGGCTACTGTTGGTCCATTTGTGCAGCCACAATCCATTTGGTCCCACAAACTAACACTGCTGCCACTACTACTACTACTGATATTATTATTATTGTTGTTGTTGTTGTTATTGTTGCGTGGTTTACACTGTGTAGCACCGAAAGCGCGCGTTTGTCTCACAGATTCCACAAAGTAATACAAGGCCGCAAAATGATCACATGCAAAATCAAATTCAACAGCTGTTGCATTCGGGCAATGTGGCTGACCTAGACCCCAATTGACAAAGAATGATGCATGGCTAAGTTTTGTACTTGGATTGCCTAGAAGCGTAATGTCGGTGTGTATGGATTCGGTGTAGATGGCATCATTGGGTGCCAAACGTTTATCCTCACCGAGTGCTAATTGTACCAGACCAGCTGGATCGAGCGCATATATGACACCATAACGTTGTGGTCGAAGTTGTTTACCAGCTAAACCTGCAATATGCGCTCCAGCGCTATGTCCAATTATATAAATGGACTCATAGGTGATGCCAGTTTCACGATGTAAGAAATGTGTAAATTCCACTAATTGTTTGCCAATCTCGTACAATTGCCGACTAAGACGTCCATAGCTAATATCCATAGAGATTGCACTCCAATCGAGTATGATGACATTAAATTTTCCCACCGCTAGGTAGGCATCTTTGATAGCCGCATTCGAACAGGAGGTGCTTTTGCCGGTCCAGCCGTGTATGGAGATTCTGTAATAGTATGAAAAATATTCATTTACGAGTGGAAGTACGTAAGAGGAAGATATTGTTATCGATTTTTTAGTTTGTTTTATTACTATTACTTTTTAACGGTTAAATTTACCGAAGTTCTCAGTACCATTTGCCATTCTGCAGTTAAATTTATTATCGACTTATCGATTTTATCGATAGTGGCTACTTCAATCGACTATTTTTTGTAGTGCCGGGTTTAATATCAAAAATTTTTTTTTCGATTGTTATCGATTTCCTAAAATTTACTATTTTAAATTTTTTTTCCTTAAAAATTTTCTTATCAATATTTAAATTTTATCGATTTTTCATTTCAAAGATTTTAGATTAAGGCGGTTTTGGATTTTGCCATCTTTAGGTAGTATAATTTTTCACTTTTCTGTTTAATTCCCTTATGTCTTATTGGTTGTTTCTATTCGTTTACATTTTGATCGATTATTTTCAAATAAGTTTGCTTTTATGTTAAAAAAAATATATATTGATTATTATCGATATGACTTAAATTTCCGATAATTTACTAATTCTAGAAATTGGTTTGCTATCGTTTTGTCCGTATATTTTTTTTTACTGGTGTCAATAATTATTAATAGCATCGATTTTCAGGTTTCTGTTTGTTATAACTCCCGCTTGTATCGATTGTTATCGAAATGTATAATCTTTTTCCCATTATTTACTGTTCTTGGCGTTGTTGAGCCCTTTTAAATATTTTAACTGATATCGATACTTAATACTTATCGATTTTTATTGACATAGCCAAAATGTAATCGATCTTTATAATCGATTACTTAAAATTTCTTATATTTTATCGATTTTAAATGCTTTCTAAATATTTTAGTATTTTAATACTTATCGGCTTATTCTAAATTTTAATCGATAGCTTTTCATTTTTTGGAACCATTTACTATTTCCTTATTTTACTTTCATTTCCATTGATCGTATTTTCTTGCATTCCGATGCATGTTCTCTTACCGATAGTTTTCGATATCTTATCATCTCATTCTATTTCGATAGTATTTGATCTTTATGTCTACCATGGTTATCGATCTATCCCTAACAACTTAAGTTTATACTCGCATTGCCGCTTAACATAAAAAGCACTAAACAATTGCACTCACCTAACCGGCCACTTGGCATTGAAATATGACGTTTGTAGCACTTCGCGATCACCTGGTATCAGCACTTGTGCCTTATCAGGATTTTGTGGTGTATAAAGATCCCAACGTAACAGCTTGTTTCTTGTCTCACGCCACGATGGATTCAGCTGAGCGCGCATTTCATTCATTAAAATCTCGCGTATTGCACTCGATACCAATACTTCGCAATTTCCATTTTCATAGGAAAATTTCGCATTCACTCGCTCTGCAAGAAAAACGAAAGTAATGCGATGAGAAGACAGTGGCTTTTAAGTCCAAATGGTACAGTGATGCTCTCTACTGCAGTTATGCATACATTCACAATATTTATGGAACTAATTTTGTTGGAAATATTATCAGATTTTTGTATTAGCAAAATCAAAACTTCAAAATTATTATTTTATTTAAACTATAAAAAAAAATTTATAAATATTTATTGAACAATTTTTCCTGTTTTTTGTTAGTTTAAAAGAAATTTCTTAACATTTTTTCTGATTCACGTTTGAAAAAAAAAGTTGAGAAAACTTTTAAAATTTTTATTGAAGAACTTTGTAAATTAAATTCTTAATTTTTTTCTAAAAATTTGCACATTTGAAAAGTTAATATCGGTTCTTTATTTATGTTTAAAATTTTTTATACGATTTTATTGATAAAGTACTAAAATATTTTAGAAGACTTTTGCCAAAATTTTCATTTGAATTTGTGATTTTTTACATCAATTTTTACCACATTTTTTTTTAAATTATTATTTTTTTGTTATTTCATTTTAATTTTTTTTTTAAATAAGTTTTACTTCGTTTTTTTCATTTTCATTTTTATTTAGATTTAATTTAATTTTTATTTTTCATTTTATTTTAATTCAAAATTTTTTTTATTTTATTTTAATTAAATTTTTCTTATTTTTATTTTTTTTATTTAAAATTTTTTATTATTATTTTTGATTTTGTTAATTTTTTATATTGTTTTTATATTTTCTTCATTTTTTAAATTTCTTTGTATATTTTTTTTAAATTTTTTTTATATATTTTTTATATTTTTTTTAATTTTTTTTATATTTTTTTTTTAAATTTTTTTATAATTTTTTTATTTTTTGTATACATTTTTATTTTTTTTTATATTATTTATATTTCTATTTTGTATTAAAAATTATTATGATTGTTATTTTTTTTAATATTTTTTTTATAATTTTTTAATTTTTTGTATACATTATGATTTTTATTTTTTTTTGCCTTTATTTTTTTTAATTTTATTTTTTGTATTTAAATTTTGTATTAAAAATTACGCCACGGTTTTTGATTATACTATGTCCTTCAAGATTTTTTTCTAATTGTCTTGTTTATAAACTTTTTATAATTTTGTTGTTATTCAACCCTTTTCGGAGTTTGAAACTGTTCAATTTTTAGTTTTGCCACACTGCATGTAAAAATTTAATTAAGTTATTGAAAAATCTGAAAGCTCACCACAAATATTCGCAAATAAAAATATAAACACTGTCAAATATAACGGCATTTTGATTGTTTTCATGTGAAAAATCACACTTTGCTTAAGCGGCGTTAAAGTACTAATAAATTTGTTTACTATTTGCGCAGTTTTAAAAGCACTGTAGTGAATTTTTCGACAAATTTAAATTCTTCTTTTACACGTTTTTATGCTGGTCTTGCTTTGTGTTGCAAATTTTTGTTTACTCTATTGTTTTTGTTATTAATTAGATCCCGTTCTTGCATGAGCGCGGCAGACTTTCTTCACCATCACTTTTTGTTTTTGCGAAATTTAAAAAAAAAAAACGACTAACAAACGCTGCTTAGATTTAGAAGCAATGACCCAAAAAAACCAATCGTTTCAAGCCAGTCACAAATTGCAATTGCAATTACACAAATTTGGTTGTAAGCAATCAACCGCTTCGCCACACGTTCTGACGCGAAATGCAGCACGATCGCGGGCGCAGGCTCAGTTAAAAGAACATTGTTGGCTCAGCATACAATTAACTTGGCTGAGACGTACAATAACGAACAGGGCTACTACATGCTAGCAATACTTTGTTGCTATTGTTATTGCTGTTCATGTTGTTGTTGCAACTTTATCGTGGGTCCGATTTTGTTCTTTATCATGCAAACTCTCGTTTTTTAAATAAAAATTTTTTTGTTTGTGTTTTGCTAATCATTGCTTAATGTTGCTTTTGTTTTTGCTTGTGCTGATTGCCAATTAATTCGCAAAAAACTGGTAGTGTATGATAATGCGTCGTCTCGCCGGTAACAAACGCGTCTCAAGTCATTGTCCGCTAGCAGTGACGCTGCATGTTTCTTCTCATTTAATTAAAACAAAGGTTTCTTGTTCACGTGTTGTGACTCGAATAGGCAAAACTAGTTCTATATTTTCTTAATATATTCTTTGTATCATAAATTACAGTCGGCTTGTATCGGGCAGCCGAAGGAATTCAATCAATTTTTTACTACTAAATATCCCTTCATAATTACCACTGCAGCCCTTGCAGGGTTGATGTGGTGTTTGTTTTTGTTGTAACGGCAAAGTGCTCCTGGCGCAACATTACTTTTCTTGTTTCGAAGCTTGGTAATTCCAAAACGCAAACTCAACTGCCGACGTGCTCAAGGAGTTAAACCAAAGCAAAAACAAACATTTCCATTTTCGCTTCCGCATTGCAAAGGATTTCTCTTTGCATTTCATTATTCTTTGTTCTTATTCTTCTTTATTCTTATTCTTCTTTATTCTTATTCTTCTTTGTTTGCTATTTTCCTGATTTAAATACATTCGCTTGAAGAGTGAATTTTTATTAATAACTCGGTTGTTTTAGTTGAAAAAAAAGAAAGAAAATTTATGTTTTATTTTCTAACAAAAATATTGATTTGTTAATTTATTAGAAAAATATAGACAATTCATACATAGAAATGTTTCGCAAAACTACTATTAGTAGTGGTAATGATTACCGGCTTGATTGATTATTTTCCTGAAAATCGATTTAATGGTTGATTACCATTACTTTAAATTTCTAATGATTTCCAGTTAATTCAAAAATAATAATGATTTTTCACGACTATCAAAAATAGTCAGAGTTTTTTTTTTGGATTGTTATTTTATTTTTTTTTTAAATTTTTTGGCTTTTGATCATTTTTCTTGATTATTTTAAAAAAAATTTTTTTTCCTTTTTTATGTTATTATATTTTGTTAATTTCTAATAGAATTTTTAAATAAGTTTTCTTTACATTATTTTTTTTTGATTTTTCAAACTTTGTTTTTAACATTTTTTTTTAATTTTTTATAAATTTTTTGTTTAAATTTTTTTTTTTAATTTTATATTTTAAATTTTCTTATTTTATTTAAAAATTTTTTTTTTTTTAATTTGTAAAAAAAGGTGATGTTTTTTAATTGTTTTAAATTTTTTTTTAATTTGTTTAAATAATTGTAAAAAAAGGTGATGTTTTTGAATTAAGTTTAACTTTTATTTAATTATAAAAATTTCATTGAATTAAATTTTTTTTTTTAATTTTTAATTCTTTTTTTAATTTTTAAATCTTAAATTCACTACGACCGCGGTTTCGGTGAAAATTCCAGCTGCGGTTGCACACTAATTAATAAAATGAAATATGGAACCCTTGTATTTGTGTGCTTGCCGAAGCCTCGTACCATCAGGGGCACCTCGTGTTCATATACAAATGTGATTAAAATTCATTTAGCTATGTAAGCTTAGCATTCATTTAAAATGTTTGGCTCGAGTTCAATACGCCGTCGTTAATTGAGTGTTCTAAATTCTATGAATCTCTGATAAGTTTTTAATTTCAACAAAAAAAAAAAGATATATTTCGCTATAAATTCGTTTTACTCATCAAATTTTTTTCGTTATTTTGCAATCTGAACAATTTTAAAACAATTTTAGTCTCAAAATTTACGATCGCGTTTCCTTACAAATTGCCTTTGCTTTGCGCCTCATTTGACTGCCTGATGATCCCTTTTATAGCCTGTTTTATAGCGGAGTTTATTACTTAATTTAATGATATTACCAGCTTAACTCGAATTTCATTTGTAAAACTCATCATTAATGCAAAGTGTGCTGCAGCAACTGTAACAACAGCAGCCTTCATTTGTCTTACAACTATTTTATTAGACAGCTCAGAATTGCAATCAAAAGTCTTTTTTGCACATAAAATATATTCGATTTAACAGCCAACGCGATGTCGAAAGGGACATCTTTAAAAAAAACTTTTTTTATTTTCTTTATTTTTTTATTTAGTTTTTTAATTTTTTGTATTTATTTTTTTTATTTAGTTTTTTAATTTTTTGTATTTATTTTTTTTATTTAGTTTTTTAATTTTTTTAATTTAATTTTTAATTTAATTTTTAATTTAGTTTTTTAATTTTTTTGATGTATTTTTTTTAATTTTTTTAATTTTTTTTTTAATTTCGTTAATTCGTTTCGTTTCTATATTTAAAAAAACATTTTTTCTCTGATTTTTTTTTTTATATTTATTTTTTTAATTCGTTTATTTTCTTATATTTTTATTATTTTAATATTTTTTTATTTTTATATTTTTTTATTTTTTTTTTCATTTATATTTTTTTATTTTTTTTACATTTATATTTTTTTATTTTTTTTTTCATTTATATTTTTTTATTTTTTTTTTCATTTATATTTTTTTATTTTTTTATTTTTTTAATTTTCTTTTTTTAATTTATTTTACATTTAAAAAAAATTTTGTTTGAATTTAATTAAATTTTTTTTAAATGTTTTTTAATTTTTTTAAATGTTTTTTAATTTTTTTAAATGTTTTTTATGTTTTTTAATTTTTTTTTTTTAATTTTTTTTTTTTAATTTTTTAAAATTTTTTTAAATTTTTTTTTTCCAATTTTTTATATTTTGTTTGTTTTTTGTTGTTGTTTTTTGTGTATGTTTCGTTTTTATTCCTAGTTTTTTGTTTTGTTTTCTATTTTTTTTTGTTTTTTGTTTTGTTTTCTATTTTTTTTTGTTTTTTGTTTTGTTTTCTATTTTTTTTTGTTTTTTGTTTTGTTTTCTATTTTTTTTTGTTTTTTTTTTTCTATTTTTCTCTTTTTTTTAAATTGTTAAATTGTTTTTTTTTTTGAATTTTTTACACTTGTATGTTTTTACTTTTTTGTATTTGCTCATTTTTTATATATTTTCCGTTTTAATGTTTTTTTTCTACTTTTATTGATATTTTTGTTTTATTTTCAAATAATTTTCTTATATTTGGGCTCTCAAAATCTTTAAGATATTCAAATTGTTTTTCCTTTTTATATTTTTTTAAAAATGTGCTCAAATACTACGTTTTTAAAAAGTTTTTCTCATTTAGGAAAATATTTACATTTCTTTCAAATTACTTTTTATTAATTTTTTGTTTGTTTGATCCATTTTGTCTCTGACGTACTGTGAATGCCTACGTGCTTGGTATTAACTAGCGGCGTAGTATTTTTCATTAGCCCGTATGTTGCGAATCCGTTTGCGAAATGTCACCTAATCGCACAATACATTGCAATTGCATTAAATAATATAATTGCAAGAAATTAGCAGCAACTAGTTTACATGGTGAGAAAAATGCGCAATGAAACTCGAAACTCTTAATTAACTAATTTTTACACTCGTAATAAAATAACCTCTTAGATCTACCTTCAGTCTATCTCACAAAAAACGTTAAAATAGTTAGGTTTACTATTTAGAATCAAAATTTCAGCCAACTTTTTGTGAATATTTATAAAAAAAAAAATTTAAAAAATAAAATCTAATTCGATTTGTTCACATATTTTTTTTTTTTGGGTGTAGCACCATTTTTGAACTTGTCGCAATGGCATGACTCGCCGAGAAAATCTGACCTTGCCTGCTCAGACAAAGGTGTTTGCCTTCTGTGTCGTTTGCAGTGATTGTGATTGTCATTGCATCAGAATAGCTAACATTTGGCATCTAACCACAGTGGGTCGTTGGTACAGTGTGTGCCAAAATACCAATTTCAACCCCATAACACGTGCCACTAGCGAACGTTCTTGTAATATAATATTATAATTTTTTATGAACCCTACTTAATCCCAGTTGAGTAAGATAGCTCCTTTTTATGCTATTCAAAGTTAGTTGCGCCTAAAAATATGCTACACCCAAAAGCTAGTTGAGCTTTCGCCCAATCTGTTCGTTGTTTATACCCCAATCCGAAACCGATTTCTGTGGCTTTGCTTCACTGTGCAGCTAACCACCTTTCAGTTGTTCGTCGTCATTTGTTCGTTGCGTAGCTATGAAATTCTTTTGGCTTTGACTGCGTTTTGTTGATGATTATTGTTTGTTTGTAATTTTTGTAATTGTTTTTGGTAACAAAGTGCATTTTCTAATTATTGTTGTTGCAATTTTACGCCCGATTTGCTTTGGCCAGCAGATATTCCTTATAGGCTTTTACTTTTTTGTTTGCTTTTTCAAAATGTTTTTTATATCTGCTTGTAAGCTAAAAAATTTTCTATGAAACTTAAATAAAAAAGTTTTTAGTTTTCTTTTATTTATTTTTTCCTGTTTTTTTACGTTTGATTCTCAACTGTCATAGTTCCAAATTTTCTCCTCTTATTTATGAGCCATTAAGATGCATTTAATAAATTTTTTTCTTTATTGAATGTTTTTTATTCACGAAAAGCTAATTAACTTTTATAAAATATATAAAAAAAAATATAATAAAAAAATATTAAAAAAAAATGTTAAAAAAATAAAAAATAAAAAAGTTTTGAAAAAAATAAAAATATTTAATAAAAATATAAATATCAAAAAAAAAATATTAAAAAAAAATAAAAAAATATTAAAAAAATAAAAAATATTAAGAAATATATATAAAGTATTAAAAAAAAAAATAAAAAAAAATTAATATACAAATATTTAAAAAAAAAAAAATAAAAACAAATAAAAAATATTTATACATATTAATTAAAATAAAATAAATTATACATTAAAAAAAAATAAAATATTTAAAAAGAATAAAAAAAAACATAAAAAAATTGTAAATGAAAGTATTTACACAACTTTAAGTTTAAGATCCATTGTATTTGACACTTTGAACTTTTTGAAACAACTTACAAGATGCTGACTTTCGCATTCGCTGAGTCCGAAATTCCACATTTTCAACATCTCTCATATAAGATTGATCGTACATTTATGGTTTCATTTATAAAAGTTATTTATTATCTCTTCACGATCTTGGCTACAGCTGCATTCGTGTTTTATAATCCTACACCAACGGCCGGCATGTGCCAAATATTTCGTCAGTCAGACAGCGCGGCAACGGCACAGCCTGCCAAAGATCAAGTGACAACAACTTTCACGGTCAAGTTCACATTCACCTACAAAAATAATAAAACAACAAAAACAAGAAATGCCTCCGAGCAAAATATTGGCTTATTTATGTACTCTTGTAAGTACAGAGTCTGTAGCTATAAAATTTCAACATTGTCAGTGACTTCACTGGCGTGCGCATGGGCATGCTTTGTCGTCGTATCTTCGCTGTGTTGACGGAATGCAGTTTTACGCTCCTCGCTGTGTTGTGTGTATGTACATTCACTTGGCTCTTGGATATTTCATATGGGCAACAACAACGAGAATGTACAGCAAAACATGCTCACATTTCATATTCTTTTAATGAGCGCAATCGTAACAAATTTTATTGATAATAATGTAAGGAATAAAAACTTGTTACGTGTGTGTAGGTGCTTGTAATTACATGATCATATATCTTACATATCGATTTTTGCATATAACTTATGAATTCTGCCAATTTGATGCAGTCCTTTGAATGTAGGTTTGGCTAAGATATCGATCACATTCCTTTTAGGACTAGACGCCGACAATGGGAAATACGGAGGGAGAACAAGTTATCTTCCATCTGCATCTTTTAAGTAATGGTGGGATCAAAACGGTTTTTTAAATTTCTTTTTGTTTTAGTTTTTTTATTTTTTATTTTTTTTCTCTTTATTTATTTTTTCTATTTATTGCATTTTATATTTTTTTTTTCAAATATTATTTTTAGATTTTTTTTAAACTTTAAAATTTTTTTTTTACTTTTTAAATTTTCTTTTATTTTTTAGTTATTAAAAAAATTTTTTTGATTTTTTTTTATAGTTTGAATTTTTTTATTTATTTATTTTTTTTGTTTTTTATTTATTTATGAATTTTTTTTTTGTTTTTTATTTATATATTTTACTTTTTTGTTTTTTATTTATATATACATATGTATATATTTTTTTGTTTTTAATTTATATATTTTTTTTGTTTTTTATTTTATTTTTGTTTTATATTTTATTTTTCTTTTTTATTTTATTTTTGTTTTTTATTTTATTTTTGTTTTTTATTTTATTTTTGTTTTTTATATTATTTTTGTTTTTTATTTTTTTTCTTGTTCTTTTATTAATTTTTTATTTATTTTTTTTTATTAAATTTTTATTTATTTTTTTATTAATTTTTTTATATTTTTTCTTACTTTTTTTAAATTTTTTTATTTTAATAATTTTACAAATTTTTTTTTTGTATTTTCTTGTCTATCTCAGTTTCTAAATTCACAGTGATCTTTCGAGGTCTTTATACCCACGGTTTTTGTCCTCCCTATTTTTTCCAACCGGAACCCGGATTGCTTTCAGGCAGCAGATGCTAGCCCCGAAAGAGGAAATTCGACAGCTAGAAAATTTAAATCTTCCAGACGTAATCTTCCTGCTGTAGAAGTTTAATGTTTGGAATTTTATCTTGGGCTGAATTATCCACGGCCTCCTCTGCGTTGCAAGATCCAGTGTAACATAGTGTAATAATTAAGCGCTCATAATTTGAATCATAAAAATCAGTTTACTAAATTGAAAAAAAAAAAAAACTTGCTACACTGACGTTATTGCAATGTGCAATATGATCTGCACTTATCGTCATCACCATCAGCGAGCACGGTGCAGCGAACTATATGAAAAACAACAACAGCAACAACAAAACATCAAAACATAAACAAATTTGATCTACAACACAATTATCCGTCGACCGTGGCCAGCCAGCTCAAGTGTTCCACTAAACTTTAATCTTGATTTTCCTCCATACATACGTTGGTACGCCTCCAATCTAACTTGGCTTAGCTTAAGTTGATCCCCTGGCTTCGAGAGTGTTTTTGTTGCGTGGCGCGCATTGACGTGGATTTCCACGCTCGCATCATTCATTCATTACCTGATTCCGCAATGAAAGTAAAAATCGCACAAATCCGCTTTCCATTTCGTTTTGCCCGCCAAGCAAGATTAGTCTTTAAGTAATATTTACGCGAGACGTGTTTCTTTGTGCGTGGCGCTAAGTTGGTTCATCAAAAGTTGATAGTTTAATTGAAAGTGATTGCGAATTGCTCCGTTGGCAAATTATCGTTAGAGGAGCATAGTGTTGCCGTGATACAAAATGAACTAGTTTTTAAAGTATTTTGGAGGGTAACAAAAGGCCACCATATCCCACCATTCATGTCGGAGAGTGCTTGATAAGGGTTGGACTGAGTTCTACAACGTTTTGTTGTTTCCTGAATTTTAGTGAAAATAAAAATAAAAAATAAAATAAAAAATAAATGAAAAAATAAAATAAAAAACAAAACAAAAAAATTAAACAAAAAATGAATAAAAAATAAAATAAAAAATAAATAAAAAAATAAAATGAAAAATCAATAAAAAAATAAAATAAAAAATAAATAAAACAAATAAAATAAACAATAAATAAAAAAATAAAATAAACAATAAATAAAAAAATAAAAATAAAAAAAAAAAAAAAACAATTAAAATAAAAAAAAAATAAAAAATAAAATTGAAAATAAACAAAAAATAAAATAAAAAATAAATAAAAAAATAAAATAAAAACTAAATAAAAAAATAAAATAAAAAATAAATAAAAAAAAAATTAAATAAAACAATTTAATTCAAAAAAAGTTTATTGAAGAGAAAAAGAGAGCTAAATAAAAGGAAAATTAAAAAAAGTTACATTAAAAAAAATTTAAATTAAAAAAGAAAGTTACATTAAAAAATATTTTGATAAATTAAAAAAAATTTAAATTAAAATAAAATTAAATTAAAAAAAGAAATAAAAATTAAAATTAAATAAAAAAAATTTTAATTAAAGAAAACAAATTAAAATATAAAAAAAAATAATTCAAAAAATTTAAAAAAAATTAACAAAACTATAAATATAAAAAAATAAAACGATTAAAAATATAAAAAACTTAAGAGTCCGTTTTACTGTAAGAGAGCAATTCCTTTCATGGAAAACGTGCAATTGAATAACTAGTTTCGTCTGCGTTTCACACTAGTTTGTAACTAGTTGATTTCACTGCAGGGTTATAATGAAGATTAATGCGCTCAAAGAAAAAATGTATGAAGCGCCTAACGAAACTCGGCGCCACTTTTTATCCAAGCCGCTGCTTTACTGAATTTTTTTACGACATTTCTTTCATGCTTAATGAAACTAAATATTTATTTTTTCCGCTGAAAATAAAAATTTATTAAAACTTAATTGCCAATAAATGCAAACAGACATTTTAATGATAAACTGCATCACAAACTGTCGAAATAATTAAATTCAGCTGCTGCAGTGCTATTGAGAGTGCATTCGATGCTGCAATCACATCATAACAGCTGCTCGAAAGCGTTCACTCTTTGTATAAAAAATGTGCGTGTTTCAATTTACAATCAACAACAACATAAATGTGTGAACATAGTCGACATAGCAACACATTGCCACGAGCACGGGATGTGTGTGTCATTGCTGATGGATCAATAATTGAAGTTGGCGAATCAGCTGGTGGAGGTGGGGGGAGCAGTGCAGTGCATGTGGCTGCCCATGATGATTTTGAAGCTTACATTTGTCCCGCAGCCTCAACGCATTCCAATGGCACACATTTTGATTTTCTTGTGGGTAAAGAGTTTTTCAATTTTTGTTTCGAATTATGTGCGCATCGTGATGTGGCACGTGAAGTGTGGCATTTGTTGTTATTACTCTACGGTTTGCTGAGTGTGCTGTTTATGAGCAAAAGTGTAGGTACATAATTTGTAATTATCATCGATATTTTACTGAAATATTCTATCACTATCGCTAGTTCTTTTCTGTTGATAGTGAGGAACTATCGTTGGTGGAGTAACTTCAACTGAGAGTTTACTCTATAGTTTTTTTTTTTGCTTTTAACAAAAAATAAAAAAAAAACCATCATCCACATCGCGATACAAAGTAACCTCCATAATTAATTGTGTTATCGATAAATTTCACAACAGAAGAAAAAATCACTAGTTTTGATCCTCGTTTGCCATCGAACTTTTGTTAGCATTTCCCTTGTTTGCTCATCTGTTTTTCTGTTTGCTTACAAATCACGTTTAATGTTTTGTACAAATGCAGCTGCAATACAAGAAATTTCACAACAACAAAGTACTCAGTTGTCAGCGTTGAAGTGCTAAGCGCCAACAACCAACACTTGCGCTACCATTATAATCATTATCATCAACATCATGGAGTTGTTGGTAGGCATGATCAACGGTTATGTTAGCAATGCAACTAAAACCATTTGAAAAATATTTGTGCATAACATTTTGAGCAAGACAATAACAAACAGAGTAAGAAACTTTTGAGCATATATACAGTTGCGATCGGCATTTTAGCAGTGGTGAAGATATTGGAATTTATTTGAAATTTTTTTTTTTAGGAATTTTTTTATATTTTTTTCTGCGTATGGAACCAATACAAGCACACAAATCACAAAAAAAATTATGTTTTATTTTTTTTTTAATAAGATAAAAATTTATTTAGAATTAGGTATCTCGGCTGTATATGGACAAGCGAAATAGCCTTTATATTTCATGCTTGACCTCCAGCAATACAACGGCTAAGGTACCACTCGAATCGATTTAGTCGTTCTTTAGTGATGCACGTACAAACATACTATGTATGAACATACAGACGAACAGGTCGAAATCCAAAAAATTGTCGATTTAGCTAAATTGAGACTAAAAATTTATATTTTTACGTACTATTTATTAAGTGGGATCATCAGGCTGCTCCAATTTTAGTGGATTCTTAAAAATATTTTGCCCCAACTTTTATTGCCACCACTGTATACAGTCCGCTGTATATTTTCTTGCTCTAAAAATGGTACCTAAACTTTATGTTAGCCGCCCAGCAATATATTGGTGAAAACTTCGTTCAATTCTACGCAGCGCTTTTTGAGTGATGCGCAAACAAACATACAGACCGTCAGACAAAAATTCTAAAAACTGTTATTTTTTTTTTATAACTGCAAAAAATGTATTTGTTTCTATTCGGTGTTTATAAACATAAAATTTTATTTATGTACATACATATGTAATGTTTATATTAAAGCGCTGCTAATTTATTTAACAACACTGCATTTTTTGTGAAATTAGCCATCAGTTGCAAACGACAACTATACAATGAGAGATTGGAAACGTTTTAATGACATTGTTGGATACTTAAGCATGTCGATGTGACTACAATTGATTACATTCTTCTTTTCGTTTTCTTTCATGCTGCTTTTGTAGCAATTACTTTCATGAAAATGCTTTTCAAAAATATTTTTACACTTATTAACTTAGTTTGACAGGTTGTCTGGCTATTACTGAAATATCTTTCGTTCCACACATTTTCGTTTGAATAATTTGTTTTTCTTCAACTTTTCATTTTACTTCACTTATTTATTTTATGAAAAAACGGTAGTACCATGGCGTATACGCAACCTTCACTAAAAGGAATTTTTTAAAGGAGAAGTCGTAATGCACTTCATAACTATAGCATTCTCAGCTTTAGTAGTCCTCTAATTATCATTAACAAATGTTTATAAATCTCAATGTTTCGACGTAGCAGCATTCGATTTCGTGCATCAAGCGGCGCTCTGTAAGCTCTCAACCATTTTCTCCTACCAAAGCAAGCATGCTACCTTCGTTTTCACAATAACAAAATCCAATTAATCGATAAAACACAATAAAAAAAAAAACGAAAAAACCTCGCCAGTGTCATGATGGCATTGTCCAACGTTGATGCGAATTGCTGATGCCACAATTAGTTAGTATATAAGCATTTGTTTTTACATATGTACGTCCATTAGACTCGGACAAAAAAATTTTTTCTATTTTTTTTTTTTAAGTTACAGATCTTAAGCTTAATTTCTGACGTCAACCAATACTAAACGTAAAGTGCGCTGTCTAAAAAATACCACAAGACAAAAAATATATTTTGCCGGATATGGCAACACGCTAGATGGGTGGTTTTTACGTCAAATTGCCAGTTAGTTAGGATCGATCTTTTTAATTTGAATGAAATTTTGTGGGAAGTTTGCTTTTATTATAAAACAAAGTTCTGCTTAAAAAAATATATTTTCCTATATTTAAATTAAATTTTATTGAACACAAAATTAATCAATTTTGCTCACTGATTTATTTTTTTTTCGTGGACGCTGGATGTAAAAAAAAAAAAAAAACAGTTGTAATATTTTTGTTTTCACTTTATTTCAAATAAATAAATATTAAAAAAATAAAAATTTGTATTAGAAAATGTTTAATTTTTCAAAATCAAAGAAATGATAACCTCACCTTTAAATATTATTGTTTTTTTTTATTATTATAAATAAATAAAAATTTTGAAAAAAAAAAATTTTATGTTACAAAATTTTGAATTTTTATAGTTTGAAAATATTAAGGTTTGATGTTAAATTTTGAACTGAAATTTTTTTTTATTATGTCTCTGATATACATATCCTGAAAATTTCAACAGTGTTTTCTTTTCTGTTTTTATTTTTTCAAAAATATCAATTTTTGAATTTTGGCCAAATATAATTTTTTTTTGATTTATTTTTTCAACTTTCTAGTCGAATTCAGTTAGTTAGAAACAAGGTTGCTCAATTTTGATCAAACTTTTTTTGTTTTTTTTTTTTGTTTTGGTAGCGGAATATAAAACCAAAAATAAGTTTTTCCCGCCAGTATAATGTACATATGTCAGGCGCGTATTCAGGGGGGGGTTTCGGGGGTTCAAACCCCCCCCGAAATTTCCTAAAATTAAAAAATATACGTCTGTACTATAATAATTACTCTATTCATTTTTAAAACCCCTGTTAAGAAATTAGCATTAATTGCAAAATAAAAACACGAAAGAATAAAATTAAATAATATTTCACACTGAGAGAAGATATTGGTAGTCGCTAATCAATTATCAGAGCAAGTCTGAGAGGTCACAACAAAATTCCTGCAACGGTTCACTCATTTGGCGCATTAAGAAATTCGCGCAAAATTATCGGACTTGCTCTGCATAAGATCAACTTAGCTTCTCATCTACATAGCATGTTAACAATAGCAAGAGTAATTCGAACTCAAGTCTGTTGAAATTCATATTAACTGCTTTTCGAGTTATTAATACAGCAGGCAAAAATCGTAAGAATGAGTGCCTCTCGTTATTGTAGTCACAGTTGCCATGAGCTTAACCAAAACCATCACCAAGAAGTTAAAAAAAAAAATACCAAAAATTCCCAAGAAGTACACAACGCAGTGGTATTGAATTACCAGAGCAAGTGACAATTAAATTGTACTTATACTTGTCGGGTGATAATAAAAAGTGACGCTAATTTGGCAAAAAAGGATTGAAAAAGTTTAAAAGTAAAAGCCCGGTATGCTTTTGAAAAGAAAATGCTCATGAAATATTTTCAATTATTTCTTGACCATGAAATTGTCATGAATAGCCAAGAAGTTTTGACTTTCCGTTTTGCATGTTGAATAATTGCAAATAACCCGGCTTTTCTATGAATTTCAATGTTATTTTGCTATATTTTTTTTTTGTTTTTCCGAAGCTTCAGTTTACTAAAGCGACAACTACTTATTTCTTGCCAAAGCCAGAGTTGCGCAGGTCTCGTTTTTGTAAACATTTTCCAGAAATTAGCAGTAGAAAGGTAGGTAGGTAGAATGGCTGCGACGCGGGTCGCCCAAGTAGCTTATAGAAGCCGTTTTGATGCCATAAAAAACTCGTTTAAACCTACTTATATAATATGGATATCTGTTACAACCAACCAGAGTTGTTGATAAACTCGAGGATGTTTGAAATTCTTATCTCGGATATACGATCCAAGTTCCCCAAGAAGGGGCTCCCAAAGGATTTCATTCGCCTACCGGCTAGAGCCGGGCACCTACACAGGAAATGCTCAACGGTCTCTTTGGCATCGCTGTCTTCGCAGCTTCTGCAGTAATCATGGTGCGGAATCCCCATTTTTTCCGCGTGCGTGCCTATCGCCCAGTGACCTGTGAATACTGCTATGAGTTTGTGGGTGCTACCTCTTGACCTGCTTAGAAGACTCCTTGTCCTCTTTTCGCTATAGTCTGGCCAGGTGGATCTTGATATTGCGCAACTAGTGGTGTTTCTCCATCTCAATTGTGCTTTGTTCCGCGCCAGCTCATCGGCTTTCTCATTACCTTCGATACCTCTATGACCCGGAACCCAGGTAATGGATAGCTCAAGGTTAGTTAGTGAAGCCAAGATTTGCTTACATGCATGCACCACGTTCGAACTAGTGTGTGGTGCTGCTATTGCCTTTATTGCTGCTTGACTGTCTGTAAAGATAGTGACTCTCCCAGTTGTGTTCAGGTCCCTGAGTGATCTGCCGGCCTGCAAGATCGCAAGAACCTCCGCTTGAAACACACTGCAATGCGATGGGAGACTGAATGATACGGCAATGTCTAGGGACTCCGAGAAGACGCCTTCCCCCACACCCGAATCCATCTTGGACCCGTCGGTGTAGATTTGGATGCCGCTGTCAACTTCGACCCTGCCCCTTTTCCAATCATTCCTACTTGGAATTGAAGTAATATTCCTGCTCTCAAACGCCAGTCTGTGAGGATAGAAGTCGGTTCTGGCATTAATAGTGCCAGCTGGAAGATGGTTAAGAATGCTACTGTGACCCTGCTGACTATCCTTCCAGCACCCAGACTCCCTGAGTCTGAGTGCGGTTTGCGCCGATGTACACAGTATGTGTAAGTCTATTGGAAGAAGGTTCAAAATCGGATCTAAGGCCGCGGTGGGACAAGTGCGCAAGGCTCCGGTGGCACTAACACATGCCGCCCGCTGGACCTTTTGTAGGCTGATGACGTTGTAGTTCTTCCGAAGAGCTTCCCACCATACTACAGATCCATAGGTCAGCACTGGCCGCACCACCGCCTCGGACAACCATAGCACCATCCGCGGCCGCAGGCCCCATTTTTTACCAAACATTGATTTGCAGGCGTAGAAAGCGACACAGGCCTTCCGCACCCGCTCCTCAATGCACGCCTTCCAGTTTAGCTTACAGTCAATTATGAGCCCCAGATATTTAGTGCAGCAGTAGAAAAGTAGAAGAGATTCTGACACAAGAAATTTTTCTTATGCGTTTCATAGGTGTCATTTTATATAGAGTTTTTGGATTTCTTATGAACAGCCAAAGCCCTGAAAAAGAAAAATATTTTCCAATCCCAAAGGAGGAGCGACCGAGCACGTTTATTTATGCATTAAATAATTGTTCCATGTCTTTTTTCCCTATGGTATATCGATATATAAAAATTGCTGCAACGCTTCCAGTTTCCGTTGCTCCTAGCGAACGGTCCTTCTCTTCCCTTCGAAGGTTAAAAACTTCGCCAGGAGATGCTGGCTCTACTCAACATCCACTCTACTTTTGAAGTAACTCCTGAAGAAATCCTAAACAAAATTTCAAAACAAACAAGTAAAATAAATATTATTTTGTACACGGCTAAAAGTTTTACCCTAGATTTAAAACTTTTTGGGGCTGCATATACACCTAGACCAGAATGTCTGCGTTCAAAGTGTGGTTTGTTAAGAACTTTGCGCAAAATTCTCATCAAAATTTCTAACTTTTTAGTAAAAGTTTTTAAAATTACTAAAATCAAGTAAATCTTCTAGCAGCTTAAGATTGGTATCTTTGTTCACTACAATTGAACGAACTACAAAACTGCATACCTACGCGGAAAAAATCTAAAAATTTACTAAAAAGTTAGAAATTTTGATGAAAAGCTTTCGAGTTTTCTTAAATTTTTATGAATTTTCCACTAAGTTCTTAACTTTGAGTTGCTGTATTTTTATTGTGTTTTTACACATACTTTCATACAAAAATAATGAAATTAGTTAAAGTTAATTTTACTGGAGATTCCAAAAACCTTTTGCACGCAGACATACTGGTCAAGGTGTATGACCAAACCAAATTTGGTTTAGAATTAAATTGACGCCGTTTGTTATAGAAATGCGCGTAAATAAAATTATTTTTAATTTTAAACCGAAAATGTTAACAATTTTTTATTTTTTTTTAAATGTTAGGACTCGAACCGACGTGCCCCAAATCAGTGCGCAATGCTCTACCTAGTGAGATACCGCGCACCCATGAATTTTGTGCGAAAAGTACACATATTCGCTGTTTATCCTCGTAAAGTTTTAAAAAATTGAGCATTTTTGTAGGAAATTGAAAGAATTGGAAATTATTACCAAAATGATTAAAAATTGTATAAACCAATGAATGGTTTAAAAGTTAGGCTCAAATTTTCAGCCGTATAGAAAGAGAAAAATTTCAAATAAATAAAAGTATATATATGTAATATGTAAAAAATATAAATATGTATGTATTTACAGGTAATTCTTATTTACTGAGACTTTGGCCAAAACCCCCCCCGAAATATTTTCCTGGCTACGCGCCTGACATATGTACATGCATACAAACACATAAACCCTAAACACACATTTTACATGCAACTAAATTTGTAGTACATCACAACAACTAATTTGCATTGTTGTTGTTGTTGTTTATTAAAACTATTGTTGCATTGGCTGTTGTAACTGCCGTGCGGTTGGTTGGTTGTTTGGCTGCCTGTAATGCGCCATTAATCTCATCAGGTAATTTTATGTGATGACAAAACAATTTACCACTTAACTTTACTCGCCTCAACTTGACTCGTCAACAATTTAACTTATTTAACTTGGCTTTGACTCGACTTGACTTGCATTGTTTATTGTTGTTGGGCGTTTGTTGTAGTTTTTTTTTGACATTTTCTCGTGTGTGTGGATACTCTTTGATTGTGGGATTTTCGTGAGTTCGTGTCGGTTAGGTGCATAAATTTCATGCTTCTTCTTCCTTTTCTAGGCGTTTAATTTCACTGCTTTTGCAATCAGCTAATCGCCTTTGTTGTTACATGCAACAAAAAAATATGTAAACAAGTTAGGAGGCACTGGCGCCTCTTCGTTTGCTTGAAGATGTGTGAAAAAAGGTGCAATGACATGACAGTTTTTTTGACGTTTTGTTATTAGCTAGGTATTTTATTTGCTACTTTAGGTACTACGTGTGTATAAAAATCAGTATATATTAGAGCGAGTCGAATTGTGGGACCAAAATTTTTGTGAAAAACTGGCAAGAATTGTGTAAAGTTCAAGAAACAACTCTTCGAAAATCGAGTTTTCCATTTTAATAAGAACTGTAAATTGTTGTTTTTTAATTTTTTAATTAAATTTTTTTTTTAACTTTAATTTACAATTTTTTGTTTTTTAATATTTTTTTTTTGTTTTTGCTTTTAGTTGTATTTTTTATTTTTTAGTTAAAACTAAGCTTATTTTTAAAAATTAAAATTTTTTATTTAAAAATATATTTTTTTTTATTTTTTTAATTTTGTTGTTTTTACATTTTTACATTTAAAATTTTTTTTTTATATCTTAAATTTTTTTTTATTTTTCTTATTTTTTTTAATTTTTTTTTTTAATTTTTTTTTACTTTTTTATTTTTTTTTTTACTTGTTTTATTTTTTTCAAATGTTATTCATTTTTTTTATTTCTTAATTTTCTTGTGTTTTTTTGGTTCCATTAAAATTTTTTGAACCTTTTTAAATTATGTATATTGATTATTTAAATTTTTTCAATTGAATTAAAATTGAAATGGAAAATTTTAGACATTTTTGAAAAGAAAATTTAGTAACAGACTCATTTCGGAAATGCTAGACTTCTTCAGCAGCGACATTTTGGCACGATCTGAAATTTTAAATTGCTTTCGAAATAAAAAAATTGTAATTTAGAAATTTTTTTCTAAATTTTATATAAAATTTCTAGATCTGAGATTTAGCTCTTATTTTGTGTCCAAAAATGTCACAGAATTGAATTTAAAAAAATCGGCCCACCCTAGCATATTTTCAGTATGCTAAATTTGCCGTCTCTTTCGCCAGACTGATTGTCCCACTTCCCGGTAGTTTGTTTTATTTTTTTATCTGCATAATTAATTAACCATCAATAGATGACAAGGCGAAAAGAGTATGATGTGTGTTTACTTTCTACTGATTTCCTTTGCAATGAATTTGGCTGTGCCTGCCTCTGCTTCTGTCTTCGTCGCTGTTCCAGTTTCCTTATTTTTATCTCTTCCTGTGCGCTCCAGAATAAAAACTAGAAATGCAACAGAGAACCTACACTCAAAGGTTTCAAATATCTCGAATTGTTTCTTAAATTTAACGGATGTAAAAAAAAAAATTCTAAATAGAATTAGGTGGCATCTCTATGTGGTTACCTTGAAATATATTTTTTTTAAAACAATGCGATAATAATTTTGGTTTTTTACGCATGCTGGCACTTAATTTTCGCAAAATTACACAAAGGTGGCAACATCATAAAAACATACTCAGTTGAAAAACCTTGCGAAAGTTTTAGACGCTTTACAATTATTTACATATTAAATAATTACTCCTCTAATGTTATTTGATTAATCACTTTAGTAAAAATTTGTCGAAGTGGCAACACTCACAGCGATTGCATTGACAGATACCACATTTACTTTCATTTCAAACGATTGCAGCTTATTCGCTGTCAACAAGTTCGCTTCAAACAGAGCTTTAACAATCAAACATGTTGTGTGGTGTGTTTATATACCACATAGCAGATTTGAAGCATTGTGGTTGTCGTCTCCAGCTGCGCGTTGACGCTGTTTGCACAAGCGGGCGCCTTGTCTCAGCGCTCTCTGCCCTATCAATGAGTAGGAGCAGCGCCTACAGCGGATGATTGTATGTTTGAGCGCGCACCACTGCGCTTCAGGTGCGACGGAAGCGTCAACAGCAAACACACATGTGCGCTCTGTCGGCAATCATTGCTGGCACTTGTTTGGATTGCCTGCCAACAACTGCTGAGACGCGCTCAATTACAAAGCTACGCTCATATGTACATATATACTTTAAATGCCTGCAGACGAAGTGGAAAGTGTTGAAGCTAACAATGATGGTGTCGATGACGATAATGACAATTAACTTACACACCAAAAAGCGATGAAGACATTGCTCGCAGTAAAATGACATACTCGTACAGCGCTACGGCTCTTCATTGCTATGCTTCATTGATATGCGCGCGCGCGCTCGCTACATTGGTGTGTGAACTGGTTGTTTGGACTGTTGCAATCTACCTCAACAGCAATTTTTTCCAACAAAGAAATTTAGTAGCGTGCTGAACGCGAATGAAAACGAACGATAGCGGAACGGTTGCGCGGCCTAACTCGAAGCTACAAAAAAAAGGAAAGAAAAGAAAATTTAATAAATAAAAAGTTGTGAGGAAATCAGAAAGACATTAAAACTTTTGATTGACTCAAATGGGATTTTAATGCTGGTGCACACAGCGAGACAGTAGAAGAGATAGTGATTGATTTCAGCGCAGCTTATTTCAGAGATGTCAATAGCCTGCAGGCGCCAGCACAACAAATAACCTACAGTGTGCAGAAGTGAAAAGAGAGAGAAATAATAAAAATAATAAAAGTAAAAGTGTTAAGCGCTTGCACACAAAGGAGTTTTCCCGTTCCAAAACCTTTGGAAAATAATGTGAAAATAAATTTAAATACAAATTTTCGCTAAATTGTTTTTGTGTATTTTAATACGCATTTCCGGGCGCACCAAAGACGTCAAGTAAAAAATGGAAAAATCACACTCCACTAAAATGGCATGCGATCCACTCATGCCGCCCAGTTCGCCAACCATCTCAGATGCATGCTCCATTGCATCCATTTCTAGCTCACACAAGACACATCATGGTGGCGTGCAAAAGTTTTGTTCGAAAATACGTCACAAAATCGAGGATAATCTAGCACCACGTCTCACCAGCAAACTCTACAAATCATCGCATAAGCATTCGATATCGTTGAGCTCGCTTAGCATTGTAGACTCGACCAGCGGTAAATACACGGCTATGGGTAAACAATCCACCTTACCCAGCAAGCCAGCAAAAGTTGCCGGCGCGCAAACAACAAATACAATTTCCACAGTTTCATCAGCACATCGACGTCTTACAGGCATGCTGAAACATCAGCGCCAACGCATTAGCAAAACAACAACAAAAACATTCAATAAACATGAAATATCTGCGCCAATTGGTGAAGTCGCAACCAATGCGGGCATAATTTGTCCAGCTTTGAATGGTAAAGGTATAGTTTCAGAGGCATCAACTCCCTTGACGCAATCAATAACGAACAGCGTGACGAGCTATGAAAGTGGTGGCACCTATGTGGATAGCGATGAAGAGTATCAGCTTAGCTTGAATTTGACCAAACAATCATTGGAAGATGAAATTTTTGAAGAACTCGAAAGAGCAGCGCACGATGAATCGAAATTGAATGCGGTACTAAAGAATTTCGACCTGCTACTCGTTGATTATAATGGTGCGTCGGTGGAGGGCGGTGAAGCGCAAGCGCATGTAGTATGCGATGTTGCGGTGGTGGAAGCGGCAGCTGCAGCGCAATTAGAACTTTTAGCTTTAGAGCCACCAAACGCATTTGCTGATCATTCTGATAGCAGCGCGAAGGAAGCGCAAGGCAAGCAAGAAGTGATTGCTGCAAAAGAAGAGGAGCGCATGTGCGACTTGGATGTGCAAGTTGAGTTGGAGTCGAGGCAAGACAATGCTGGCTTGGAAGTTGCAACTGATTATGCAGCTACCGCGCAGCCTACAGACACGCTTAGCTCACTCAAAGTCGTACCAACAGCTACAACAATAACTAATGAATCACCAATAACTACACAGCCACCGGTGCGCCCAAAGCGCTTAGAGAAATCCAAATCATCGTTAGCCATACCCAGACGTAATGTCTATCAAACACCCGACACGCCAACACTACGTAATATCCGCTCCGCACTCGCAACGCGCGCGCGTTCCAAATCCGTTTGGGAGCTAACAACCTCCAATGCGCCGCTTTCAAATAGTAAAATTCCCATATTTAAAGCATTACCTTTACAGAAGCGCAGCAAAAGTTTCTGCAGCACTTCCTTAACGGAAGTGTTTGACAAGAATATGCTGCAGAGTAGCGGTACTACGAAAATGTTTGCTGAGAAGCAAGTTGTGAGCAATGCATCTACCGCTGCCACAAACAGTCAATGCCGTCGTCGTCCGCTAACGAAGGATGCGCGCACAGCATCCACGCTATCGTTAGGCGGCACGAAAATACGTTCACGTTCGGTATCCACCACACCTGCAACGCAGATGCAATCAAACGCACAAGTGCAGCAGCAGCAAGCTACGACGACGGCACAACGCGCCAAACGCAAGTCATTGCCCGGCGAAAAGTTAACGCGTAGCAATTCACGCCTACACATGGAGCGTACAAAATCTTCGATTGGTTTCAATGCGAAAACAGCAAGCGCGTTGACAGCGAGTGTACCACGACGTACGCCCTCTAGCGGTAGTTTGAGTGTTGGTGCTCGATCTATTGCTGGTAGTCAAGGCAACGGCAACAATCAAAGTAACGCAAACAATGCAACGCGTTCTTCTACAAACGCGCGCAAGTTACACAGCAGTCGCGATGAACTCTTGGATAAATGTTTGGAGAAAGGTCATGAAATTTTACGCAAAGTGGAATCCATTAATACGGAAGGTAGTGTGCGTAAAACAACAACAACAACAACACCAACAGCAATTGCAAAGAAAACGCTAATAACGACGAAAGCAACTGCGCCAACACAACTTAAGCGCACTGCAACAACAACAACGCCAACAACAGCGCCTACAAACTCACGTACGAAAGTGAAAACGACAACGTTTGGCAATGCAACGCTGCCAGCTAAAATTACGAAAGATGCGTGCAATGGTACGTTACGGCGCGCGCGCGTTATCAACACCGCACCATCTAACAACAACAGCAACACCACCAAGTCAAAAGCAGTTGGTGCGACCACAACAAAACACTTGAAATATGCGAATGAGGAGAAAGTGATAAAACCACAGTTGGAGCTCTGCAAAATAATACCACCCGTCTTGGGTGAAATGTCTGATAAACATGTTGAACTGTTGGTTAATGTGGTGCAAGCTAAACCGGTGTCGCCAATATCATCTGCTGCATGCAAAACAACTGGCGCTAAACAGCTGTTTGGACATGAAACAATAAAAACCATACAAGATCAACAACCGGCCATAGTCCAACCAACGGCATCTGAGTCAACTGCTGTGACAACGCTCCTGACCAATCAGCTAATCAGCAAAATCGATCACAGCCATGAATCAGATTCAGATGATTCTGGTCATATATCAAATGAGAATGATGCCACCATACGCACGTTATCCACTTCAACCGCTTCCAGTGTGAGTTTATGCGAATCCGATATTACAGAAGAGGAGAAGCATGACGTAGAAACTTCGATTAATAATAAAGTCGTCTCACCACCTCCACCGTCGGCCAAGTCAACAAAAATTTCTGAACTTATGGAAAAATTCGAAAAACAATCACAGGCAACCGTGGTGCCAGCTGCTAGTGCTGTAGCGCAGCAAACTTCACGCGCTACACCCACCAAAGTCTGCACTGCGACACGCGTCGCTCAATTGGAGCCCGTCCAATGTATACAAACTCGTGTTGAATTCTATCCAACCTATAGCAAAGAGGTAACTATTAGATTGTTTTAGAGTGCAGCGAGGTTTTCAAAAGTATATTAGATTTGAAGAAAAAAAAAATTTTTTTTAAAAATTATGAAAATAATTCCTTCGAAAATAAAATCAAATACTTATAATTCTACGATTGCATTTTTTCGGCCACTACATAGCAGATAATTACATATATTATTTTTAAAAAATTATTACATTTAAAAGTAGTAAACTATTTGTAATTTATACAAAATTAAACCTTCACTGGTTAGTAACATTTCCAAATGTAAACTGTTTCTACATTCCAATCACATTCCTCCCCATTTAAAAAAAAGTAATCAATTCCCTAAGTAATTCCATTCATTATCAAATTAATTACACAAAAGTCTTATTACTTTGCTTACTATTTGAAAATATTATCACTTCTGTTAATTTACTCTAAAGAATTTATTGAATTACAATTAAATTCTCTAGCATTTGGAAAAGTAATCATTCTTAAAACCCATTACATTTTTCAGTATTTGGAAAAACAATCTATTTACTCTACAATAAACCAGTTGAGAACAGTAAAATTACAATAAGAGTGGCATTACAATTGCATTACCATTACAATGACATTCCCATTACAATTACATCGTTCAATAGTAATCAAATTCAGTTTTGGTAACACTAATCAATTTCTATAGTCTACAGCAAAGAATTTGCGTGCATTACAATTCTAATTACATTTCGCATTATGTGAGAAACTATTCAGTTTTGTATACGATTACGTTCATTAGTATTTGAAAAAGTAATGGATCTTAATTAAAACTACTTTTCCTAGTCTACTGCAAATGATACTACATTTTATTTTGGTACACAGAATTAAGAACATTAAAATTCCAATTACGTTACTTATGATGTGGAAAAGTAATTCCTTGCAGTATTTGATAAAATAACCAATTTCAATTGCAAGTTACATTATACAGCTTTTTTAAAAGCACCAGTTTTCAAAATAATTAATATGAATTACAAGTAAATGACTTTGAATTTGGAAAAGTAATGCAATTACAATTACACTCCTTATCAAAATACTTCAGTGCATTATTAGATTACACTGAACTTGAAAAGCACCACTTTTAAAAGTAGCTAAAATGAATTACAAGTAAATTATTCTGTATTTAAAAAAGTAATGCTATTACAATTACATTAATTTAAAAAATGTTTTTATCCATTGCTCAAATTAATTACAAGAAGTAATTAGCAAAGTAATTGAACGTATTATGCATACCCTTTTTGAAGTTAATTAGAGTAATCGATAACTATTTCCAATTACTTTTCATTTGTAACTTTCCAAAGTAATGATTACGAACCAGCTCTTGTAGTTTAAATGCCTTCTCTGTTAACAATTCCTCATGTAAAATGTATTAAGCTTTATTTGTATATTTCTTTCTATCCCCTTTTGGTTTTGGCTCCATGTTTGTGTAAATCCAAAATTTTATAGTTTTTGAGATAGTTATTCATTTGATATACTTATGCTATCTGAAATCATATTTGAAAAGCGTAGTTTGTATTTTATTTTATTATATTCTTATTAGTAGCTAAGTGAATTGTCACATATTATTATTGTGCTTTTTATAAATATACTTACATATACATATGCATATATTAACTTGCAATTATTATTCTAATAAAATATATTTATAATAAAAACTGTAAATTGTTTTCTTTTTCCCACACTATGTAGTATATTTTGTTGGTTTCCTTTTCCATTTCTTTTTTAAAACTTTCTTTGGTAGAACCTGTAGAGCTTTTTAGAATTTCCTTACCATCAACACTTCTCAGCCTATATTCCCAAAATCTTTGTAATTTTTTCCACTATTGGTGCATAATTTTGTTTCCTTTTGGGTAACCCTTTAGCTCGCTTGCATTTGCAGAATTTTTGAAAAATTTTTAATATGAAATTAGTTTTTAAAATGTTGTTGTTATCACCTATTTTGTAATAATGCATAGACTATAACAATAATGATCCTCCACTTAATGTAAAAAAAAAAAATTGTTCTGTGTAACGCCGCGCCTCGTCGCACAATTGCATTGAAACCAATGTCCCAATATATTGATTCCTTGCACTCTCTTACCTTCCCCTCGAAATTACCCGTTGTTACTGAAAACGAAGTCAACTTTTGCGATTCTCATGGTTGTACTGTTTTGTTCGGCTGCGATTTCGTCTTAGATAGATAACAAAAACAACTTTAACGCCATTAGCATGCATGAAGTAATGTGGTTATTCACAGTCATATCTGTGTTTCTTCGAAATGCGTTTTAAAACTTTTTCTAATAACAACAAATTAATAATTAAATTGCAGTTCATAACTATTGTCGGTATGTTAATAAATACAAACGCATATCACGTACAAAATAAAAAAAAATAATAAAAATATGCGCTGGTATTTACATTAGACCCGGTTGACGCTATGCTGCGTTGCGTTATTGCGTTAATTTTTCAATAAAAAAAAGAGTGATGTCAGCCTAGTCATGAGACAAAAAAAATTTAAATATGTTACAATTTGCCCATGAGGTTTGCCGCCTCTGTATACAGCGGTAATTGATTATTTCCGTGGATCTTAAACTTTAAGTTTGATATGTAGCAATGCAACGCTGAAAATTGCACTCAATTCTAAACAGCGGTTTTTGCGTGATGCGCGATACAAAAAAGCAAAATTCTATAAACTGTTGTGTGTGTGATCCATAGTTAGCATCCTTGAAAATTTCCCATTTGTACTACTACTCACGTAGAAATTTTTCTATATTTACCACATTTTTGCCAACACAATGCGTTACCGCCAGTCCATTGCGCTTGCATCATTGTATCAGCGCATGAACAAATACTCCATTACACACATCTACATAATGTATGTTAAAATTATATGAAATGTTCACGACTAATAGCAAACGTTGTGTAGTTAGCGACACAATAAAAATTTGAAGTGATATGAAATGAAAGTTTTTGAATATTTAATTAATTGATTTGATTTTTTTTCTCCATTTACTAAGACAGCGAAATTTCAACGGCTTACGCACATGCGGGCAAATTTATTTACTTACAGCTAACAGAAATTAAAAAAAAAAGTGTAAACAACTTACTGACATTAGCGACAAAAGTCACTCAATAGGCAGAAGACACCTGTGCGCATGCGCATAGCGGCGCGTAATGAAAGTAGTAAACACATGCATATTAGTAAATACATTTAAGAAATAATGCAGGCACTTAAATCCGACAATGAACAATGAAATAACAGCGGCGCAAAATTTAATTTTTTTTTTTTTTTTTTGCTTAGCACAACTTTGGCTCAACCATGCGTACATCCCATTTTCAGTCAAAGCTTTTAGTGAATTTCTATTTTACTCCACCCGCATACCAATGGCTGCCTATTTACACCGAATTCAGCTATAAAGTATGATTAGGTCAAACAGATGCATTTTATGTGATGGTTTTAAGCGGGCTTGACACGACTATTTGGCATAAGCCATTAGCTGCTTTGAGTGATTTTGAGCAATTTTTGGATTTTAGGTTGTACATACGTTTGTATGTGATATCTAGTACATGATATGTTGGGATAGGTCCAAAAATAAATCATTTATACAGACCTGTTAAATTTGATAAGCAATTATTAATTAATTGATTAGACGGTTTTTTTTTTAATTGTTAATGATTATTTTAATTGTTTTCAAGAAAAGGCAATTATAAATTTATTACGATTAAAAAAAGAAAAAATAAAATGACTTTACAATTACGAAAAAAAAATTTTAAAAACAAATTTTAAACAAAAATTAAAAAATAATTAAAAAAAAAGTATAAATAAAAAGGCAACTTAAAAAAAAAAATTAAAAAGAAATTAAATAAATTTTTTTTTAATTTAAGAAAAAATTAAAAAACAAATTTATTAAAAAAATTAAAAAAAAAAAAAAAAAAAAAAAAACTTGAATGAAAAGGCAATTAAAAAAAATCAAAAATAAATTAAAAAAATTTTAATAAAAAGGCAATTAAAAAAAATTTTAAAAAAATTTAAGTAAAAAAGCAATTTAAAAGAAATTAACAAAAAAAAAAAAATGTGTTTATTAATTTTAACAAAATTTAAATAAAAAAGCAATTTAAAAGAAATAAACAAAAAAAAAATTTGTTATTGATTAATTTTAAAATAATCCTTAAAAATTTAAAGTAATGTTAATCAACCGTTTAATCGATTCTCAGGAAAATAATCAATCAAACTGGTAATCATTAAGAGTAGTGATCATTATGTACAAGGTCTGAACTTAAAAACAAAAACAAAAATATGATTTGTAAGCAATCGAAATTATTTTTAGCCTATGACCATCCTTTCATTTCGTTTAGGCTTGGGTTTAAACCCCCCTTCGGAAACCAAAGAGTTATATTTTTTAGGAACTGTAGATAAAAGATGTCCTCGAAATTTCATACAAAATCCTGGATCCACCACTGCTATAGAGGGAGAGGGATGAATACTTAAGGTCTTCATACCTAACCCTTGTCCCTACTCATTGGGGATGTATCGGAGATATTACTAAACATTTGATACTGACAAATCCACTTCGCTTACATTCTCATTAAATGCGCCATACGCAGCTATCACACGTATTTGACATCATCTACCCCAGATATGCGTGTAAATATGAATTTCTATCTATAACCTTCATCCGCTTTTTTGTCTCGTCACGTATCATGTCAATATTACGCACATAGTCCTACCCCTTTTTTATCATATCGATTACGAGATCTGCAATCAAACTTGAGCTTGAACCAATTGCGTAGCATCAAGTGGAGTGGGGTACACAATATACACAAAGTTGCTTTGGTTTATATACGTTTATTGTGTTTAAAAAGTACGTGACATAAGATTATATATTTTGTCTTTTGTCTTTTTTTTTTGCAAAATACAGTGCTTGTCATATAAATAGGAACACTAGTTTTCGTATTAAAATTTTCAGTTTTAATTCTTTGCAGCCAACTCAACCTTATTTTGGGTTGCTCTCATTTGCGTTATGTACACACTCATTGAGTATTTCAACAGTTTATTGAATTTTTGTCTGTATGTCTGCATGTTTGTACGCGCATCACTCAATAAGCGCTATATAAAATTGAAAGAAATTTTCATCGATTCATTGCTAGCTGTTTAACAAAAAGTTTTGCAACCATTTTATGCAAGGAAAATATTTTAATAACGCTGTATACAGTGGTGGCAGTAAAAGTTGGCGCTAAATTTTTTACAAACAACAAAATATTTATTTGTAGAGTTGTCTGGCATAGATGTGAACATAAAAAACCACTCATTTAGTCCTCTGCCATTGCTGTCCCTAATTGTGTAGCCATTACTGTATGCGAGTACATCACCTTTGCATTTATTTGCATCAAATGTCTTCTTCCCAGTAGACTTATTCCATTATTCCCCTTAATTTAGGTTACGATCGGTAGCATGGCGGAAAAATATATACTTTTTTTTATTATTCGATAAAACTTTTACAATTTTTCTTGTGCTGATCTTTGCTTTGGTGCATCACAGGTGTTCAAATTGATTTTTAGTTTCCCACTTTTATGTCGAGATTGTGTCATTTTGAAGGGGCACATTGTCTGTCATTGCAATTTGTACTATTCATCTGCATTATCTTTAGCGTTTGTTGTTGTATTGTGATGTATGGTAAACAAACACAGGTGGTAGAAGAGTCATGTGAAAGCTTTATTCTGAAATACAATTGATTGTTCTGAGGTACATTTTACAATTTCTGAAATACAATTGACTATTCCGAAATTCATTTTACACTTTCTGAAATACAATTGATTATTCCGAGATACATTTTACGAATTCTAAAGTACTATTGATTATTCTGAAGTACATTTTATAATTTCTGAAATACAAGTGACTATTCTGAAATTCATTTAACGATTTCTGAAATACAATGACTGTTCTAAAGTACATTTTACAATTTCTGAAATACAATTGACTATTCTAAAATAAATTTTGGAATATCTAAAATACAATTGATTGTTCTGAAGTGCATTTTACAATTTCTGAAATACATTTTACGATTTCTGAAATACATTTTACAATTTCTGAAATACATTTTGCAATTTATGAAGTACAGCTGATTATTCTGAAGTATATTTTACACTTTCGGAAATACAATTGACTATTCTGAAAAACACTTACACTTGGAAAAATCTACTATCTCGACTATCTCTATTTTTGCTTTCCTACTTATTATTACAAGTGTACTTCTAAGATATCCCTATGTCCTCGTATAGCACGAATTTATTATTTTAAAGTTTTAATGAGAGAAATCCGCCCCGCGATCATAAATGGTTCTTATAACTTTCATCCCGAGCACTTCAAGTGTCTTTCCAACTTACCACACCTTACACAAGATCTCTAAAAAATATGTAAGTATGTGGGAGTGCTGCCTAGAGAAGATGCTTTGAAAGGATTTCTTATTATTTATCATAAATTCTTGTAAAGCCATCAAGAATGCGATCGTTTAATTAAAGATTAGCAAACGACCAAAGGCTTTGCTATCTATCCCACTTAACATTAACAGTGCGCAGCGTCGCAAAGTACGACCAATAAATGTAACACTACGATGGCTAAAAGGGAACGTAAATCAATTTCTAAATAAATAAGATAATTAATGTGGTGCAGAAGGAAATAAATATTAAAGGTTTCGCATAAAATGCCCATAAACAATAGCGAGTGCAGCATCATCTTAGAGGGCGTGTTGAGTGGCGTGCAGACAATCCGATGCTGCTGCTTCTGCTCTTTTATTAAACCATAAACTGGTTTCAGATTACATCGCCGCCCAGGGTAATGGCATTCATAAGACGAAATAGAGCCAAACGACAATTAAAACACTAAAACTAAAAAACTAAAGCGCATTACTTCATGAATGAGATGAAAGAAATATTTATTGGGATTAAAATGTGCTGCTTTTTAATTTGAAAATTTTGCTTGGATTTGTTAAATGTTTTATTTATAGGCAAGCGCTATTCGTATAATATATAATTATTTTAAATTCTTTTGGCTAGATGATGATGGCATATGTACTTACAATTGCACTACTTTTCGCTTCGAGAAGATAGAAGATTTCTTTCCCATTCGTCATTGGGGTGTTTCTTTTGAACTCAATAACATAGATAGATTACTAACATAACAAGAAATGGCTGAAAAAATAATGAGACTATCCCGGTCACAGTTATTGGTGCAGTCACGATCTTAATCACTACCTATGTTACGGTCACTATCATTGTTTAGAGTGTAACCACTTTCACGGTCGCTGTAACTCGGTCACAATCATTGTCACGGTCTAAGTCACAGCTACTGTCACTGTTCCGAACTTTGTCGCTTTTATTATTTCACTATAGTTTTGATGAAATAAGTTATACCGCTTTACTGTTGCCGTCGCCGTGTTTTCTGTTGCTGTCAGTGTTTCGGATATTGCCGCTTGTTTGATCGCGGTTCAGGTCACAGTTGCTGTCACTGTTCCATATATTTGTAGCTTTTGGCGTCACTATAATAATTATCGTATAGATCACAGTAAGTGTCACTGCTCCGGTCACTGTTACGTTAAGGTCACAGTTGCTGTCGTACGGAAAATGTCGCTTTTATGGTCACTATAATTGTCCAGGTGCCGGCCATTTCTTTTGTAAATAGCACCGCCTAAGTCACGGTCACTATGATTGTCATAGTCCTCATATTTGTCGAGGTCGCAGTCACTTTCACTGTCTAGGTCACAGTCTCTGTCACTGTTACGGAATTTCATTCCTCTGCAGTTGAATGTCAGTGACTACGTCGCAAAGTATCACAGTGACTCACATAATCAGCCTCTAAACTTTTGTTAGTCCCCCATAAACAAATCTGAGTAGCAACCCAAAACCGCTTAAATAAAGCTACTTGCGGCGACAACGCGCTGTGAGCACTCTGCGGTTATTCGATCGCATCAATTGTTTGTTGTTTTGTCTGTTGAATGAGTTGATTACCCTTTCGAGTTGTACATTCGATTTGTTGTTTAGTTTTTTTTTCAGCGTTCCCCATTTAATTGCTGTTTATTTATTATGGCCCATACGTTTATTACTTAATACATTTTTTAATGCAGCATCACTTTTTCACTTAAAATTTCTTTCATTTGCCGCATCTTAATTTGTTTACATAAATTTAAAATTTTTGGTTAAGGGTTTCTTCATTTGGCTTTCGCTGTCTTTGATAAGAAATGCGGTTTTATCGTTTGAGTTGTTATTTGAATCGCTTGTTAACTGAATGCAAACATCAAATTTTAATCAATAAAACGCTGCCATATTTTTTATTTTTTTTCAATTAAAATTTTATTGTTTTTCGCTTTTTCTGTGTTTGCTTTTGTGTTTGTTTGCAGACCCTTTGATTGGCATTTGCGTGCCGAGGTTTCCATTTGACTTCGCTGTTATAGTATGTGCGACCCATTCGGCCACGCCAATCGATCAATTACGGCCAACTTTCTCATATAGCTTTTGGCAGCAGCGTTCAAAAATACAAAGATGAATAAAATAAAATTGAAAAAAAGGTGACATGAAAACCTTACATCACGCAATCGTTGAATATGCGCTCGCATGCGCTTTTATTTTTTAAATGGTATACAATTTTAATTATTCTTTTAATTTTTTTATACTTTTTATCACATTTCGGATGCAAGTTGTTACATCATAATTTTGGCTGTTTCTTTTACTATTTGATGTACAGTTGTGGTGAAAATTTTGGTAGAGGTGGAATGTTTGGAAAGTATGTATTTGTAATCGATTTTATAAAAATTAGACTGCAACTATTTTTGCAAAAAAAATTTTTGCCAACTTTTATTGCCACCACTGTTAAAAAAGTAAATAAACTGTTGCCGTACTGTAAAATGTATGCTAAACAATGCATCGCTGAAAATTTCATCCAATTCCATGTTGCAGTTTTTGAGTGATGCGTGTACAAATATTCATACATACCGGAACAAAAAATTTAAAAAAGTATTTTTCTCTGCTATGCCACTATGAAAAGACTCTGCATTTTTCTTTTATATTTATCTACATATAATGCACACACATAGTTTATTCTGTTTAATAATTAGTACTAACACAATTTTGAGCGCAACTGTTTATATTTACATTTCCCTTTGTTTACTTTCGCTTTTGTTTTTTGTGCGGTATGTTTTTTGTCTTCTTTTTTTTAATGATATGCATTTTTGTTTCATCTTGCGGCTAGCCAATAATCGTCTTAACTTATAATCACTTCACTGATGATAAATTACGATTTGATTTGATTGGATCTGTTTACTAAACAAAGCGGATGCTATACGTTTCCTTGTGGGCATTTATTATGTAAACTTTCTTGTGCAAAACAACAAAAATGTTTTTCACTCATCCGTCATTGAATATTCCTGGTTTTAGGAAATGAAAAAAAAAATGCAAAAATAGAAGAAAAAAATCAAAAATAGAAGTAAAAAAGAATTAAGCAAGAAACAAAAAAAAAAAATTAAAACTCATAAAAAAAAAAAATATTAAAAAAAAAAAATTAAATTTAAAAATTAAAAAATATTTATTCAAATTTTTCCAGTTAATTTTTTTATTGCATCACCGCCTACATTTTTATTGCCACTTCAAAGATTATTCAAATGAACGTGCAACAGAATAATTGTTTTACCTTTTTTCAACTTTAATGTATTTCTTGAGTATTTCAAAATTTTGTCATCTCTATACAGTTATTTATTTAGTTTTATTTTATTATTCTTTACAGATTTTATTCCGTTCTGGTGTTTTGAGTGAATTGGAGGCGAAACGTGATGAATTGCTGTCGGATCGAATCATACAATTGCAGGCGTATTGCCGCGGCTATTTGGCACGTAAACAGGTGGCGCGTCGACGCGTACAGGTGGGTGTGGTTGTTGTGTTATGTTTGTATATTTGTATGATGAAATTTGTGTGTTTGAGGTTTTTAAACACACCTCTGCATCGTAAAATGTTTTAATTCTTTTTTCTTCTTTTACAACTTTTTTTTTGAAAATTTTCTTGGCACTGCTAAAATGTGATGCTATATTTTAGTACTAAAAATGTTTGTTTTAAAGATTTAGTACAACAATTGAGTACGAAATAGCACGTAAAATACTTTAGTACTAACTATTTAGTGCAATATTTTAGTACTTAAAATGTATTAAATATGTTTAGTACTAAAAATGGGGTACAGCATTTTAGTATTAATTATAGTGACAAACTTCATTACTAAAATTATAAAATGCTAGTATTACTTAAGATATAATAACTTATTTTAGTACTCAAGCAGTACAATAAAATATCGCGTACAACATTTGACTACTAAATACTTAGTACAATATTTTAGCACTAATAATGCAGTAAAAGTAACTAAACTATTGGTAAGATAATCAAATTGTGGTACGATATTCTTATAATAAATATTTAGTACAATACTTTAGTACTTAATTTGTAGTAAAATATTTTAGTACTAAAACTGCTGTGCAGCATTTTGGTGCTAAATCCTCAGTACAACCTTTTAGCACTAATAAAGTAAAAAACAGTTTTCAGTACTAAGAATGGCGTACAACATTTGAGTACTAAATATTTTGTACAATGGCTGAAAACTTAAAAGTAGTAAAATATTTTAGTACTAACTCTGCAGTACCACATTTTGCTGCTAAATCTTTAGTACATTATTTCAGCACTAATAATGTAGGAAACAGTTTTTAATACTAAGAATGGTATAGAACATTTTAGTACTAAATTTTCAGTAAAAGATTTCGTTAAAAAAATTTCGCTACCATATTCTAAAAATAAATATTTAATACAATTATTTAGTACTCTCATGGTAAAATATTTAAGTACTAAAACTGCAGTACAGCGATTTATTTCGAAATGTTTAGTTCAAATTTTTAGTATGAAAAATATAGCTAATCTTAAGTTTTCAATTAATTAAAAAAAATTATATAAAATTTTGCTGGAAATTTATATAAAAAAAAAATTTGTAAAATTATAAATTCGTAAATTTTGTGCCAACACTAACTAATAGTCGTACAAAATTGGTTCAAAATTCAACTACGTGGATAAAATATTCAGTTCAAAAATTTATTCAAATTTGTGTAGAAGAAAAAGTTGTAATTCCTGTTGTCTTCTGCAAAAAAAGAGCAAACTTGTAACTTGTTTTCACTTTTCATTGCACATTTTTAAGAAATACACAAAATTCGCTATGCCCTTTTTGCAATTTCTTTTTGTTTTTGTTGCTAGTTTTTTTTTGCTTTTAAATTTTTGTTTTCACTGTTTTTCAGTTTTGTAATTAAAATGCAGTGCGCGTTGCAAGTTGTTGAAATTGATTTGTTAGCGATAGTCGTACTGGTATGCGACTTATCTGTCGCCAGTAGAAATATACAATTACAGTGACTCTTAGTAAAGCGGGGATTTTTCGTTTTTAAAATTTCCATAATATATTTTTAATTAAAAAAAATTTCTTTTGATAATTAATTTAAATTTTACATTAACATTGCTCAATGTTTGTTATTTAATAAAAAAAAGAAAAAAAAAAAACAATTATTTTTGATATCTCGTAAAATTTTTATTTGTTATTTTTTTTAGTTTTCATTAAAATTTTGAAATTTTTAAATCAAAATTTTTTTTTAAATAAAATTTTTTTGAATAAATTTTTTTTTATTAAAAATTTTTTTGGTATTTTATTTCAGAACATTACGCCTGAATTTAGAAATCTGGGATAGAAAATATAAATATTTTTTTTTTTGATAACAACAATTGCAAAATATAACCAAAATTCAAAGTTAAAAAAAAAAAAAAATTTATTATTTTATTTCAATAATAAAGCACTGTATGCGCATGGCTATGCAAGTTAAACTAAAAAAACAACAACAGCCATGTTGACGCATGTAACACTTGTTATAACAACAACAATCAAACTGCTTGTCACTTTTGCGAATTGTCTGCTGTATAGTGGATATGCTGTTGACACATTGTCATAAATAGAAATCACTTTTATATTTCCTGTTTAATGAAATTTCTTTTTCGATATTTTCCTTATTTTATAATCGCTTTTCAATACTACACTTTATTTGCTTTCTTCGACGGTTGTTCAATTTGCAGTATAAACATTTATCAACATTTTTTATTGTTATTACTGGCATTATAATGCTTATGAATACAGTCGTGGACACATAAATAAGCCATGACAAATATTATTGCTTTTTAAAATCATTTCTATAAAACATGGAGTCAAAGTTATTGAAGTTAAATAAAATTTGGTTTGGAAAAAAATATAAAAATAAAAATTTAAAAAAATAAAAACAATTTTTTTTTAAATACACCAAAAACATGGACAAAAAAATTTTAATTTCTAATAAAATAATTTTAAATAAATTTAAAAATTTTAAATTTTAATAAATTTCCACATCATCAAAATGTATATGTTATTTTTTAGCACACAACTGTAAAACTCTTTAACATTTTTATGAGACATATCCATTGATTACATTCTATTGCAATTTTATTTATGTAAAGTTTTTTAATACCTTAAACATTTTTATCCACAGGAATTGGCTGTACGTTGTATTCAACGCAATGTTAAAGCGTTCCTTGCTGTTCGTGATTGGCCTTGGTGGCGCCTCTTGGTGCGTGTAACACCACTTTTAAATGTTCATCGCACCGAGGAGCAGTTAAAGTTGGCAAATGAAGAATTGGCAATGCTACGTACCAAATTGGAGAAAATCGAAAATGATCGTAATGAATTGAAGACTGATAATCAGAAATTGGAGGCAAAGGTAAGTGGGGGAAAGTTAATATCGTTGTATTTTTAACTGAAAAAAAAATTAGTTTAGGTTAGTAACTCTAAATATAAATATTTATTTCACGTTAGGTGGATTTTATTTCACAAAATTTTCTAATTCTGGAGATACGGGAAGTATTTGCATAGTATGTGTCCCTTTATTCAATTATTCGATTAAGTTGAATAGTCGATTATTCACTAAATCATTAATTTGATTAATCAATAAAAAAACTCGATTCACCAAACCAAAGATTATTTGAATAATTTAAAAAATGGTGAATACATAATAGAGTTGGTAATATTATCGGAAATTTTTAACCTTGGGATTTTGGGATATTTTTTTAGGTAATCCCGGCAATCACATAGACTCGCAAGACAATCAAAATAGGGATTAAAAATTGTATGAAACATCTGATTAATATCAAAAATTATCTGGTCGATTAATCTTAAAATTTTTTTTACTTGAGTGATTTTACTCCTTGAGTAATTCAAATTTATGCGTAATCGATGAAGTGATTATTTCATGATGTATTTAAACAATTTTTTAAATGTTCTGGTTTTTGATTAATCTAAAAATTGATTATGTACACCATCTAGTTCGCTTTTTGAGTAATAAAAAATCCATATTAATCGATTGGGCACATGATTTAAGTAATAACTAGTAATCTTAAAAAAATCGGTTTTTTTAATGGCTCTAAATAAAAAATGTACCATTTTAGTAGATAATTGGACGTTGGTAATCAAATTTATTGAAATCATTTGGTGTTTGATTAATTTAAAAAGTCACTCTGTACTTAAGGTTAGTTTTGGTCTTGACTAAGAAATGGTAGGAATTAGTCGATTAATCAAGTGATTAATGTTATAATTAGTCATGATTATTACAAATACTTTTTATTTAGAAAAATAAAAATTTGCTATGCACTCCTTTAAAATCACCTATGAATTGTTGAAAAATAAAAACTAATCAATGAATTGATCAAAATTATTGATTCATTTAGTGTTTGATTAATCTAAAAACAGATTTTAACTATGATGAAGTTTTTTTCTTGACTATTGAAAAATGTAAATAATTCACAACTTTGCACAATCAAATAATCTCAGTGACCTAGATTTATAAATCTCTCTCTTTCTCTCAGCACCGTCTTGTTGGGCCCTTTATTAAGTCGCCTTTATATACAAAGACAAGAACTGCCATTTCGGTGAAAATATTTATACAAAAAATATTACCAAATTTTTTTTTTCATTTGTTTATTTCTGCAGCATTCCTAACTGACAGTGATTTTTGCGAATAAACAAACATTGAAATATTAGGGTGTGTAATCTTATGAATGGTTTGATTGGTTGGTTGCCGAAACCATTGTTTATGGGGTTGTTGTAGTGTCATTATTGTTGTTAGTTGGTATCGTCAATAAAGCAGATGAAGTCCTTCCAAAGCCGTGAAAAAAAAAAAAAAAGTAAATAAAAAAACAACAAAAATTGTGTAATTTTTTGCCTGTCTCTCTCTAAGTTTGTACACGCATCACTCAAAAACTGCTGCATAGAACTGAATGCAATCTTCAAAGGTGTATTACGAGTTATCTAACTTAAAGTTTAGAACCAATTTTAAAATAGTCAAATAGTTTGTTTACACTGTATACAGTGGTGGCGATAAACTTAAGCTCAAAAATTTTGTATAGTCAGATGTACTAGTATGGTAAAGCAGTCAACAAATCGAGATATTTATAAAGGAGCTTATCTAAAATCGCGAATAAATGCACTCAAAGTTAGGCCTTTCTACTTGATTTTGTTTTATTTTTTTCTAGAAATGCTTTCCCTAGCTCAAAATAGAGCGTATCCAAAGTATCAAATATGTTCATGCATTTGCGTATATGTATTAGAAATAGTTTCTTAAAAGAAAGCATGAAGAAATCAAAAATTCTTAAGCAATCAGAAAGATTCGTAATTGAAACAAAATTTGAAAAATGTTCAAAACATCTGTTTAGCTAGCAAAAATATAATAATTAACAACTCAAGGCAATGCGATATGCCCACGACATGAGTGTTTTATTTATGCGATTAAAAAGCAAAATACATAAATTGTAATAATGTACAAACATATTGAGCACAATATTTTTACGTATAAATACAGCAGTGGTCATGCAATTGGGGATGCCATTTTGTCATCAAAATATGCGTATTTAAATATTTTTTTATGCTTTTTTATAAAAAAAACTTGTAGAGAGTAAAAAAATATCAAGAAGGCGTGGCAACACCCATTTAAATTATTTTATACTCGTACTGCACATTTCTGGAAGTATGTATGCTAGAGCACTAAAATTCGATTAAAAATTAACTAAGGTCGATCTCGAACATTTCCAGTTAATAGGGGTATAATGCTAAAAAAGGCGTGGCATCTCCCCCAGAAAATGTGATTTTTCATACTGCCTATCGCTGGGGGTATTCATAGTTTCCTATGTATATAGAATGAGCAGTAGTGGCGCCTAAACAAACTTATTATCACATCTACAATTTCAAGCTCAGCCAAATATCAGATGTGATGTCTGTTCTCATTAGCACGTTGAACTTTGCATATGACACAATATGGTCTTGTTAATAACGAAATGCATTCAAGATAAATTTTTAATATTTTCTACAAACACAATTCGGGCGTTTATTTTACTTGTTAGCTGAGCGTAAATGTTGCTTGAACAGAATTAAAAATGCGTTTATTTACTATTTTATTATTTAAAATAAAATCACCATGAAACCCAAACAAAAAATAATAATAATAATGTAAAAGTCAACAGAAAATGAAATTGTGTAATCAGCGTAATGAAAGTGTAAACTCAACGAAAGGAAAATGCACTGTTTTGTGTTCGAGAATTTGAAAGAAATCACGTTTGTTTATTTTTGAAGTGCATGCTAATTGAAAAACAGCAAAAAACATTTGTTGTTATTTAAATAAAAGGGAAAAAATGAAAGCGTTCTGGAAAATATTTAATCTGAAGAAATCTGATCGTTCAAAAGTATTGAAAAAATTAAAAAATTAAAAAAAAAAATAAAGAAGAAAAAAAAATTAAAAAAGAAAAAAAAAATTAAAAAAAGAAAATAAAATTAAAAAAAAAAACAAGGTAATCAAAAATATTCAAAAAAGAAAGGAAAAAAAACTTAAGTTCACTAATCGTGAAAAATCATCAATTTGATTATTTTTTAATTAATTGGAAAATAATCTTAAAAAATTTAAAGTAATGGTAATTAATCATTTTGATTATTTTTCAATATTTTTGATTTTTTTTTTCAATATTCTTGATTTTTTTATTATTTTCAATATTAATTGAAAAATCATGACTTTTCTTAAATCTTTTTTTTCATTAATTTGAAAATAATCATTAAAAATTCAAAGTAATGGTAATCAATTATTAAACAGATTCTCAGAAAAATAATCAACCAAAATAAAAAAAAAAAAATCAGAAATAATAAAAAAAACATTCTTTGATTAGTTTTGAATATTTTTGATATTTTTTAATTAGTTTTAATAATCGTGGAAAATCATGATTTTTCTTTTATTATTTTTTAATTATTCGGAAAATAATAAGTACTGATTGAAAGGCAATTACTGTGTTGTTGTAACTATAAAGGTACTTCCAAAAATTTATTATAGAACTTTTTTAAGATTAACAGCTGTAGACGAAATATTAGTAGTACTATTATGAAGAAGAGAAGCTATTAAAAACGCTTTACTAACACATTTTTGTCTCACCCTGGTCCAGATATTTGTCCATAACTCCAAAACTGTACGAGTTGTCGAAAAAGGGGATATCCATAGATTTTTGTTAGACATCTAGTAATGCAACAAGTAAAGCGTCGTTCAATTCCTTTAAATAGTTTTTGAATGATGCGCGTTCAAACATACAGACAGACGGACAAACATTTTTTTTCTTTGAATGCTATTGCCTCACTAATGATTTCTCTTCTCAATTTTTCGCAAAAGGGCATAGAACAGGAAAAAGCGGGCAGCTACATACCTCCTTATGTTCAAGCATTTAGGTACCGGAACGACCCGAATATGGTTCTCTTCAAAAAATCTCCCTGTGTTATTTTAGGTGCATTATTTTGGAATAAATAAACTTTCAGCTAACTTTCTCAAATATTTTATTTATTTTTAAACATCACTTTTTTTTGATTGATTTTATTCCAACAAGTTGTTCCTTGCTTGGTATTTGTGAAATGCATTGCGTCAATTTGGTATGCTCTGTGATCACTTTGACTCACCACTTGCTGTGTGCCTTCGATCAATTCATGCAGCACACATACAATCACACATACATATATGATTGTGTTTTATTTGCTAAATCTCTTTCATAGAAATGCATTTGAAATATGTACGACCACTGCAACTTGTCTATATAAACATTTATTTTTAGTTGGCCTTTCTAATGCTGACCGATAGAGCATCGCACCGCCAAATGTGTGACTATTCTACGAATATGCGTTCGAGTGATTTACTTTTTAGTATTCTTAAATTAACTTTTTTTTTTAATTTTATTTTTCTGTTAATGTTGCTATTTGCGTTTCCACAATTGTTGTCGTCAGCGGAAATTGGCTTTAATTTACTTGTTGGCAGCAATTTTTAATTACTTATTTACTGACTAGAATAGTTGAAACTCAAAGAAGATAAATTAGAAAATGATATCAAATCAACATCAACTTAAAATCATATCATACCGGAGCATAGTCAACATCACACCACGTCGCACTTAATTGTATTAGATTTCTTCTATAAATAAATATCAAATGAGATTGAATAAAAACAACTTAAATCACATCACAACATAAGAAATCAAATACAAAAATTCAAGTCACGTCATCATAGGAAATCACATCCAAGTATACCAAATCAAATCACATCACATCTATCATATCAAAACAAAAAAAGTCAATTCAAATCACATCACGTCATAAGAAATCAAATCACATCACATCATAAGAAACTACATCCAAGTATTGCAATTCAAATCACATCAAAGGGAATCAAATAAAGTTGGAACAGTACAAATCACATCACATCATAAAGAATCACATCACATCATAAGGCATCAAATTAAAGTATCTACAGCAATTCAACCCACATCACCTCATCAGATTTGAAATCAAGTTTGAACATTCCAAATCACATCACATCATAAGAAGTCAAATTGAATTACATTAATTCAAATTAAATCACATCATAAAAAATCAATTCAAGCTAGAGCACTGCAAATCACATCACCAAATCAAATTACATCGCAACCTAAAAAATGAAACCAAGTTTAAGCATTGAAAATCGCATCACATAATTTCTTCGACTTTTCTCTAATTATCCTCCTTCATTTTTATGTACGTTTTAACGTAACTACAAAAAATAGAAATGCACTTACATAGTTTAATTTGATTTTCTCTCGACATACTTCGCCACTAAATAGTCATACCAAAGCACTACTCGAGATCTGTTTCATCTCAGACAAATTAAAAAGAACATTTGACCGAAATTTTGAAGATCAATATTTATTATTTACATAAACATGCAGACGTGCGTAAAACTGTGAGCAATACCATACATGCTACACAGTATTTTAAGTATTAGGGTGGAGCAAAATATAATGAAAAAATTGTTGTGAGAAATACTATATTGAAATTAAAACGTGTTATAGAAATGGTTTTTATGTAATTCTATGATCTATGCATAGACATCAGTCAATTTTACTATACGTACAAAATTATTTTGATCCAACTTGTATTAAAAACACTGTTTTAAATTGGAATAAAGCACTTTCGTGCTGTAAGCTGGATGCTAAACTTTAAGTTAGACTTGTAGCAATAAATCGGTGGAAATTTACTTTAGTTTTATGCAGCGGTTTTTGAGTGATGCGCGTAAAAACATACAGACAAACTAACCAAAATTTTATAAACAGTTTTTTTGGCTTCTAGAATTTAACTATTTAATTTGGTTCCACCCTAATATGTGCATAAATTTAAAATTTTTGTCGAATTGAAACCGAATGTTTGTTGGTGGTGTTGAAACATAAATAAATATTTTGCGATTTGCAATTAAAATAAGCCAGAATCTCGTCAGAATATTAACGACTTAGTGTGCTAATTGAGGCCACAGTGCCACCAACGATCCAGCAAATGAGTCTCGCAATATCAAATTGATGATCCTAATGATTATTTGCCTGAAGCAGATCAGTTTTCGAGAGTAAAATACTTTCAGTGCGCGCGATGTCATATAAATTTTTAATTATTACAACAACAACAAGCAAGTACTTGGCCAATAGCAATACACAACTGTTCGGATTCATTTTTCATTTCAAATGCTTTTTTTTTGTTGGTTCATATTATTATTTCAATTTTGTGTTTTACGTTTTTGAGTGTGCCGCCCAGTAACCGCAATATTTTCTCTCATCTGAATTTCAATTTCCTTGACGCTAATAATGGCCTGTTCATCTGCGTATTGCGTATGTTAGTAGCTGGTGATGTGGTGTAAGTGACGATATGTGCTGTTGTCCCAACTAATGATGACGTTGGGCATCGTACCTCAGCAAGCAAGCGAGAATCCATTTGATTTGCCAAAAAATAGCCAAAAAAAAAACAAATTTGCGAGCGTTTTGTTTCTATTCTCAGCGCGACTAGATTTGAAACGCGATCATCATCAGCATTGAGCAGCTAAAGCAGCCAACAGTCAGAGCAGCCAACAGCCGCGGCAATCAGTTAGAACCGAGCAGCAGTGGCGTATCGATCGTACAGTTAACCGCTGAGTGACAAAAAATTCGCTAGAAATTCACCGCAAAATAATTCGAAAATAAACAATTCAGTGCGGTGCTGAAAATTGTCTCGATTCGTTCGGTTGTATATTTGAGCGGATACGGTAGTGCCACTGCGTTTAGGCGTGCGTGCGATCACTTCTAAACGGAAATCGGATATAATTAGAAAACTGTTTTTATTTTGTTCTTGTTTCAAATGAAAAATCGCTGTAAAGCGTGTGCTTAAAAAGTATTTAGTGAAATATGTAAAATATTGTTTCAGAATATGACTCAAGTGTGAAAAAAACAGATCACTCGCCTTACTCAATATCATGCGTCATTGCTTCTCCAACATCACAAATTTTTTTTCATTTCCTAAAATATTGACATATTTGAAACACAAGATACACGATTTGTTTTTAGCACAAGCACTAAGCACAAAGAAATCAAAAAAATAAATATAAAAATAAAAATAAATAAAATAAAAAAATAATGATAAAAAATATCTCATGGAATAATGAAATCAAATCCGTTCAAACTAAATCAAGCTAGTCATATGAACATTGGTCAAGTCAAGTTACCTCTAATCAAATATAGTCACTTTAAATAAAATAAAATAAATCCAACAAAATTTATGCGAACAAATTTTGTTTAGATAAGTCAAATTAAAAACCAGACCAAATTAACATCACAGATCACATCACATCACTTCAAATAAAATCACTAAATAAATCACTAAAACCGAAGGCAGATTCAACAAAACTCAAAAACAGATCAATTTAAAGCAAATTTAATTTGGAAAAACGAATTCAGATCAAATCAAAGCAAGTCAATCTCAATAAACATCAATTTAAGTCGCATTAGCTCAAATGAAATAAAATCACGTCATGTTCAATCAAATCAAACGCAATCAGATCACATCAAGTTAAAAATATCATATCAAACAATCACATCGATTCAGATCAACTACAAGCTAAGTGAATAAAAAAAAACCAAGGAGTGACAATCAAAATTAAACGAAATCACATCTCAAAAATTAAGTTAAAATCCTTCTAGCAACATCAAAGTTAACTTAATGAAATTTCATCAAATCAAATTAAATTAAAATAAAATCACATCGCCTACTGACTGGCCACGTTAAATTTTATAAATTTGGACAACTGAGCCAAATATGTACTTCAGGTTAACCAGCCTCAATGCAACGAAATTAAGTGAGATCAAATCAAGTCACATGTAAAAAATCAAATCACATCATTCAAAAGTATGCGACATCACACGAAATTATATCACATCAGCTTCAATGAACAAAACATCACATCACATCAAATCAAGTCAGGTCAAATAAAATAATTGAATTATTTAAAAAATAGTCATATGATAAAATTGAGTCAGATCAAATCAAGTCACATGAAAGAAATCAAATCACCTCATTCAAAACAAATAAAAATAAAATAATTTAAGTTATTTAAAAAATAGCCAACGATCCTGTTAAGTCATATCAAGTCAAGTCACATGAAACGCATGAAATCACATGAATTGAAATTAACAAATATCACACGCAATTTCGACACAGATGCAGAGATATCGAAGAAAAAAAAAATAACAATAACTAAACTATTTAGGATCATGTGACAAAAAGTTGCCTTACTCTAAATCATATCGAATGAAGTCAGTTTAAATAAAATCATATAGAAACAAGTCAAATAAAATAAAAAAAACAACATCTACTATCAAGAACTGTTGAAATAAAGTCATATCACACAACATGAGGTGATATTAAATCAAGTCAGATGAAATCAAGTTATATGCAAACACAACAAATTAGTAAAATACAAAAAAATAAAATAAAGAATAAAGAAAACAAAATAAATCGCTCATATCCAAAGAAAAATTAAATTCTATAAATTATTATTATTTTATTAAGCTTAGACCTATAACAACGGAAATGCTAAAACAGTTTGAAAAAAATATATTTTTAAACGTAGAAAAGAAAAACTATACACAAGTACAAATACTAAATAAAAAGTAAAAAAGGAAAACAAAAATAAAAATAAAAAAGAAAATTATAAAAACTTTTGCGCTTAGCAAACACGAAATCAACGAAATACAAAACGAACAAATACAAACGAAATTTTTTTTTGTTTAACAATTGCAACACAAACATTTTAAATTTGCACAATTGAAAAAAAGAGAAACGAAATTAAGTAATAACAAAAACCAAAAAAAAAAACATACTTTCAAAATATTTGGCAACCAAAAATTGGCAGCTCCCCGTACTCTACAACAACACCAACCATTCGCACACAATACTTCAGCCCAACGCAGAAAAGCATTAACAACAATAATACACACAAAAGCGACCTTCTACATCACAACATATTAAGTGACATCACTTAACCCTTTGTTGCAACGGCAGCATTATAAGCATCAAATTCAAAAAAAAAAAAAAAATTCTAAACAAAGAAGGAAAACGCTTGTCGGACCATTAAACCGCAAGAGCAACACATACATACATATACATGCCACACATCACAACAACAACAACAAAAGTGACGCCATCCAAAATGGCGCCATTACAGCCTGCACTTTTGCTCACCGCTAATCGTGAAGTTGAACACGAAGGTGGTCGTGAATTGAATGAAGTAACGATTAGCGGTAATGACATTACAACAAATACAAATACAGTGTCAGCCGCAAATGGTACGCAATCACCGAGTGGTGCAACAACAACAACACTAAAAACGAAAATACAAAAATCCGAGCACGAAACAAACGGACCGGCCAAACATGCAGAGATGGAAAAGAGCGAACCCAGTAAGGGACTAACCCGGCGCTGTTTATCCGCTGTTAAGCAAGTAGAGAGCGGCGTGAATGGAGATGTAAAAACAACAACAAAAACTACCATAACAAGAACTATTAGCAGCAGCAAACTCGCGAAGCTGAGTAAAGATGGCAGTTGCACGAGTTTGAAACCGCCACCAAAGACCTCAACCAATCACAAAGAGCCAACGACACAAAACGCTGCTACCCAGAAACCCACAAAGCCGCTTGACACGCTACACACAAGCACAACAACAAATCACACAAAAATCACAACAAACAAAAATACTATACAGCCGAATGGCAACACTATACAGCCGAATGGCAACACTAGCAACAACAACAGTGCTTCCGAATCCATTGTCACTTCATCATCGTCACGTTCAGTGTCTCAAACGCAAACGCACGAAAGCTTGCATCCATGCGTAAATGTCGAAAACCACAAATTTCCCACATCATCCCATGCAAAAAATGTGACACAAAAATCTGCAGGTGAAGGAAAATTTTTAGAACGTGTGCTTGAAGCTATGCGTAGCTCGAAATCGCAAACCCCAGGTAGCTCTATAAAACCAAGCGACACCTTTGTTGTGCCCGCGAAAGTACCACGAACATCTTCAAGCAGCTTAAACGATGCACCACTCTCACCGCCACCGTCAACATCCACATCCACAAATGGGCCGAATCCATTGAGTAACGGTGGTGGTAGTTCGTCCTCGTTGTCGTCCATTACCTCTGTTAGTACTAATGCGTCCTCACGTCCACCCCGTCCACCACAAGCGCAACAACGCGCGCGCAAACAAGCCGCCGATTCAAGGCAATCAAATGGCATCTCGAGCATAGCTAGCTCTTCCACAACACCTACCCGTCGCTCCCAACAGAGTTACGATTCCGAAGATGGTCTCTACCAATCCTCTTATCAATATCGTTCCACTGCTACCAAATCCTCAACCAAAAGTCCTAACTCCACCACCACCACCAATGCCGCCAGCACCCGAGCACACTCGTCAATTACATCGCCCCTCAGTAATGGTTATGGTAGTAAAGGCATTTCATCGTCTGTTTCGTCGGCATCATCGTCTTTGTCGTCGCGTATTAGCGGTAATTTAAAATGTGTACCCAGCATAGCTGACGAAACAGCCGTTGAAGTCTCATTGCAACTTCCACTTTCCAAACCAGATTTTCTCTCTACAACCGGCTCGAGTGGAAATGCTATACGCAGCAGCGCTTCGGAACGTTTGCGTTCGCTCTCACAACGTTCACCCAGTCCAGCTTTATCGACATCGTCGCGTTGTTCGTCTTCGTTCAGCACATCACATGCGCCGAGTAGCGCTGCAGCATCGCGTTCTACGCCATCACGTTTGAGCGCAACACCACCACGTCGCGTCTTTCCACAAACTTATACGCGCGGCGATCAGCTCGATGTCTATCAAATGCATAACCTCGAACAATCTCCTGTGGTGTTTGATGCTAATCTCTCATTTGTTTTGGGTTGTAAAAGGCAACCCGTACATCAAACAGTGCGCCCATCGCCCTCGTTTGAAGATCCACACACCACATCAGCCTATCTTTCGGAGAAAATACAAAACTTCTTGCGTCGCACTGATCATGTGCAAGAGGAGTGGACTGCATTGGGCAAACGTGCGCGTCGTACTGGTTCGTTGGGTCCAGCAGGTAGCGTGGCCGGTAGTTTGGATAGTGGACGCACCACGCCCACAAATTCTGTTTACGATGATTACGATACAATAAGTTTGATTGAACGACAACGTGAACGTAATAGCATGGAACGCGGTTCGTCAGTGGGGCGTACACGCTCAACACAAAATATACTCACGAAAGCCTTTCAATTGGCTAAAACTTTGCCACACACGCCCACATCGCGTTCGAATTCGATGGCGCGCGAAATGTCGGAAATATCGGATGATGATCGCACCATACAAGAGGAAGCGGATGACGGTATCGATGAGGTAGGATAGAGAAAGAAAGTGTAACCTTTTTAGATTTTAAGAAAATTGTGGTTTACGGAGAATACAAACTGGAACTCGAACCTAGATTGGGACCTAAACTGGGACTGTGAACAAAACCGAAAAGCGAACCTTAACACGGTAATACCGAAAGCGAGACCGAAACTCGGACCGACGACAGTACATAAATTACCGAAACAGGACTCGTGACTCGAATGTGGAAGGATACCCAATATAGCCTGGAACTCACCAAAACCGAAACAAGACTCATAACTGACACCGATGCTGAGACTAACATTCGAAATTGAGACAAGAATCGAATCTAAAGCTGGAAATGAATCCACAACGCCCCGTTCAGAGATCGAAAAATGGAAGCGAAAACTCAACCAAGACAGACACTGAAATTGGAACTGGAACTGACAACGAAATTAAAAACGCAACCAAAAATTAAACCGAGAACGAAACGAAACCCGAAACACATACGACAGCGAAATTGAAATCGGAACCAAAAATGAAACCGCGACCGAAACGAAACTCGAATAGAGAGTGGAATCGAAACCGCTTAGCGAATCCGAAGTCGACACCGAAAACCCAAACTGAGACCGAACCGAAATTCCAATCGAGTCGAATTAATGAGGGAGTTTTACAAGATTTGATTCACTTTCTCAATGCATTATGCTTGTTTTTTTTGAAAATTCGCCGGCCAAGACATGTTTCATTTTAGAACTCTTAAATTTTCATAAATTTCTGTTCTTTACATTAATCGGTCTAGGTCACTAGATGACCTTGGATTTTTGAAGCGCACAAGATTTATGAACTTATTTTTTACACTCAGAAACATTTATAAATATTTGTATATGTACATATGCTTTACTACATTTTTTCTAATATCGTGGGCGTTTCTAGAGAGATCTATTTTTTCTCTTTTTTTTTGTTCTAATCGCATTGTTTTTTTTTTTTTTTTGGTAAATAAATATTCTGAACAATAAATATATGACAATAAACCTGACATTCCTTGGCATTGGTTAATTTTATTATTGACATTACTGGCTGCTATTTGTCACCAATATGGAATAAGTACACCGTGTTACAAAATTTAAACCATCGCCCAGTTTCTAGGCCGAATTTGAAATACTTCTTTAAGTTATAGTGCGCCGCCGTTATATTGTGGCTTCCTTTGTATGTTGGTATTGTGCTGGCTTAACATGCCAAAGGCCCAAGATTCAAGTACCGGGACAGCTGCCTAACATCAAAAATGGTTTGAAGGCAGATCTCGCCATCGTGTGAGAAAAAAATTAATTTTTCCATACTAGATACTAATATTTTAATGACAAGTGTGAATAAAAAAAATCACTTTGAATTCATCCGATGCTAAAATTATAAATTTTCCATAAAAGTTTTCTCTCATGATTTTTCTTAATAGCCATTGTACACACGTTGCGGTTTTAATTTTGAATTGTTAAAGCTGACATCTGCGGTAATAAAGTTGATTCAAATGAAATGGCATAAAGACCACATCCTGACACATTTTTTGGTATGTTTCGTTTCGTCTAAGCGATTCTGGTCCACATTTCCCCCCAAAAAACAGAGAATAAAAATCTTCAGTGCCTATACTGGTATATAGAATATCACAAAAAATGTAAAAGAAAATAAAAAAAATTTACGAAAAAAAAATTTTTTTAAACAAAAAAAATTTAAAAAACTAAATAAAAATTTAAATTTAAAAAAAAAAATTTACGAAAAAACAAAATTTTAAAAAAGAAAAAAAGCTCGATACAATAATACAAAAAATAAAAAAAAAATTTGAAAAAAATATTAAAAAATTTAATTTTTTAAATTAAAAAATAGTATTTTTTAAATAAAAAAACAAAAAAATAATTGTTAGTAGTTTTTAAAAATACTTGATTCATTTAAAACAAAAAAAATTTAAAAAACTAAATAAAAATTTAAATTTAAAAAAAAAATTTAAAAAATTTACGAAAAAAAAAAATTTTAAAAAAGAAAAAAAGCTCGATACAATAATACAAAAAATAAAAAAAAAATTTGAAAAAAATATTAAAAAATTTAATTTTTTAAATTAAAAAATAGTATTTTTTAAATAAAAAAAACAAAAAAATAATTGTTAGTAGTTTTTAAAAATACTTGATTCATTTTTGTATAAAACTACATACATAGTTAATTTTGAATTCCAAAATAAATTTGTGGAGTAATTACTAAGGAGGGAGTAAAATAATCTCACCAATTTAGTTAATGTATTCAAAAAAGTGTTGAACCAGAATTCAATGAGAAAAATAATAACAAATCACACAGGGTTAACGCATACTAAATTAAAATCAAATCAATCTATTTTTTTAAACGCATTCTACCACAATCTACCAAAAATTTACTCGCGTTCCGCCCTAATGCTCGTGCTAAATTTATTTTTTAATTGACTGTTGTTGAAAATTTCAGTGACAACATGTTCGCCCACGCTGGATTTTGAAATTATGTCACTTACATACATTTTAACATTTCAATATTTTTGGGTTGGAATATTTTTAGAAAATGTAGTTCATGCATAAATATATTTGTTGGTATATAAATTAGCGTGTTTCAAAAAAAAAAAAGTTTTCAAAAACAAACTGTTGAGTGGCAGATAACCCTGTTTCAAAATATTTTTAAAAAATAACCTGTCTCAGAATTTGTTTGAAAAAAGCGTTGCTTCAAAATTTTTTTCAATAGCACCCTATTTCAAAATTTGTTTGAATAACGCCCTATCTCAAAATAAGTTTCGAAATTGCACTATCTGAACGAAAATTTCAGGCATTTTCAACTGAGATAAATCGTTTTTGAATCAAATTTTGAAATGGACCGTTTTTGAAAAAAAATTCAGAGATAGGGCGTTTTTGAATCGTATTATAAAAAAGAGCGTTTTTGAAATAAAATCTTTAATAGGGCTTTTATTCAAAGTATTTTCAAATAAAAAACATTTTTTTTGTCCTCTCACCCTGGTTTTTAGAAATCGCACTTCTACACTTTCGTATATAATGTGACATAAAGCCAAAGAATCAGAAAAAGTCACATGTTTAGTTCTTTTAATTTGATATTTTTTAAAAAATAAATAAGCCCCGCAACCAAAAATATGGAACAAAATAATTCTCAGTTTTTTTTAAATGTCAAATTAATTGGAGTCGCGTCTCAAGAATATGCTGTTTGGTTTATGCCATATCATTGAGATGTCATGTGATACATAAACATCACACGTGATATTATTACAAGTGAAATATTGCCAAATTGTAAATGTCACCCAACTCAAAAACCATTTTATTTATTTTCTGTTTCCTCCATTCTCACTCTTTACAGTTATCCGAAATGGCAGTGGATCTTGCCGAAGAGCGCTCTACCGCCAATATCGCCACCGAACGACTTGAAGCCGAAACAGCCGAACGTTTGAAACTTGAAAAAGAACTCACCGAACAACAAAGCAAAGTGAAGAATTTGCAAGAAACCAGCGAAAAGCTAGAAATGGAACTAATATGCGCCAAATCTGATTTGAATGGCATATCCGAAGATGAAGATGCGGAGAATGAAGAAGGTGGTGGTAGCGGTGTTTTCAAATTGAAATATGAACGTGTGGCACGTGAGCTTGAGTTTACGAAGCGGCGCTTGCAGACACAACATGAACACGATTTGGAGCAGCTAGTCGGACTGAAAAAACAACTCGAAAAGAAGGTATGATAAATGTTAAAATGATAAAATGAATGACAATACAAAATTATTATTGTTTCTAAAAAAAAATCTACATCTTTTCAGCTCTCTGATGCCTATGAGGAGGTCGAGGAGCAACGTCAAGTTGTCGGTCAATGGAAGCGTAAAGCGCAAAAGATGACCAATGAAATGAATGATTTGCGCATGTTGCTCGAAGAACAGAATGGTCGTAATAATATATTGGAGAAGAAGCAGCGCAAATTTGATACGGAATGTCAATCGTTGCAGGTGAGTTCGTTGTGGCGTTAGAAAGAAGTGGTTTTATGTTTTCATTCACTTGCATTTTTGTTTTTTTTTTTCTTAGGATGCGGCTCGTCAGGAACGTCAAACAAAAGATAGATTGTCGCGCGAAAAAGATGTGCTCATTGCTGAGAAATTTACGTTGGAACAAACATTGGCGGTAAGTGAAATACTTTCAAACTAATCTGAGTTTCTTGGAGATCCTTATCCTCTTCGTCGTTAGTTATGTTCATAAGAATTGTCTAGGGATGCCACGTCATTGCACTAAAAACCTTTTTGATCCACTGCTTTGAGTGAATGTTCAATTAAGCAGCCGGGAGTTGAGGGAACCCAAGCCATTTTCCTCAACTTCCATACTCACTGTGGTCAAAAAGCAAATAATAAATACCCCAACGTGTTCGGTTCAAAGAATATCCCCGTGGTAAGATATGCGTAGTACGGTTCGAGGTGTCAAACCTGTCGTGTCCGCAATAAGCGAACAGAAGATGTTAGTTCGCGACTCTTATTGGGAAGGTACAACAACAATCATCAAAATCACTACCATAAGACTTTCAAGGACTGTAGTGCGAACAATTAAATTTGTTCACGTCAATCATCAAGGAAAATAGTCTTCGTAGATTAGCACTTTGTTGTTGTGGCAGTAGTTGGGCCTGCTTAATCATTTTCGTAGTTGTCTCTTTAACTTCAACTTATCATCTGATATTGTTATTATCCATGGATCCGTGTTTAACTCGTATTCTAAAAGAGCTTTGATTGTTATTTTTATTCGTCGGAAAAAAAATTTACTTGTTTACTCGTACAGGCAGGACCACCTTTATATCATTCCAATGGTCCAGCATTTCGTTTTTCGATCTCACTCAAAAGGTGCTTTTCTTGTAGAACTCAGCGTGACAATCCTCTTTCTACGAGCTGTTCTTATTGTTGTTGTAGTACCTAGCTCTGGTTAGTCGGCGGGTCCATTTATGGAATGGCCATTTGGCCGCAATCCGATTCGCTAGGATACTAGCACCCTGTGGTACTAGGCAGACTGTCATGGGACCCATTTGATTGCTCCGCATAACGGGGATTGATCTAGATTTTCGTGGGCGTATCTACTGTGGGTATATTCTAGGTCCATTTGTTACCTCGGTGGTCAAACTTAGAATTACGTCCCGACTTTGAAATTTATGCGGAAACGGATTAGCTCTGTACCGTAAGCCTTTTTTTCATTCGTGTGTTATACCAATGCCTTGGCAGTCCCGCGAGCTTAATTACTTTGATTTTACCCGTCTAACTGCTGATATTTCAGTAAAACCCTCAAGCATTCCTTTGATGTGGTTTAAAGTAGCTTTCGTTGGAAAATTCAATATTTTGAGTATCAAAATTAAATTAGTATGAGCTAATACTTTTCATACAATATCGTGTCGTTTTTGCTTACCGAATCTTAATATTCGTTCAGACACTAACACTGAACTGCCTACCACGATTGTCTTTTTCTACCACATAACATATGGTGTTTGTTGCATTTCTTATTTAAGACTGCACAAGAGCATTTTTTGTAGGAGTGGACGCTAGCTTAAATAACTAATCCCGATTCTGACTGTCCCGACATTTAAATTTTAAGGCGCGAGCTTACCAATCTTTCACAAAATGAGCTCACTTCTATTGTCTTTGGTTTTTTATTTTTGAATCGGGATAATGCCATCATAAGTATTGGATTATCACGTTCACTGTCTCTCTCCATAACTTAAGTGTAGATATACAGCTCACCGATATCCTGACGCACATCACTAACTTTTTTTAAAGAATATTTCTATTTACTTCACTTTACTGTTGTGTTCAGTTTCGTTATTTGCTTCGCTTTAATAAAACGTCTTACCTATGTACATACCTGCGTTCCCTTTGGCAGCATGAATTCTTTGCTTAGTTCTCATTCTTTATGTAAGTAACTGACTTCAGAATTGGTATCTTATTTTCTTTTGCATTTCTTCTTTGATATCCACGCTCTGTGTTTGTATGTGAAACAAAAAAAAACTGACTGGCAAGCCATATCAGAGTATTAACCAGCCAAGCGGAGGGAACCACTTGCACACGTTTTCAACGATTTATTTCACGATCGGTTAGTTGACTTTGTGCGCTTCATTTTCACGCACGTTTTTTGGGCGCGGATAGTGACTTTTGTTGTTTTTGTATTTGTTGTTTACTTTGGGTTGTTTGTTTATTTTGTTTAATGTTATTTCCGGTATATTTCAACGCATTATTTATTTTGATAATTTAAAGCTCTTTCTTGTCGCATTTTCTGAATGAGTTGTTTGAAACTGCAAATCAATTTTGATGTATGTTGTTTATAGAAAGTGAAAAGAAATAAAAAAAAAATTCATTGCATTAACGTGATAATAAAATTAACACTTTAGTGTTAAAAGCAAAAATAAACAAAAACATTAAAAAGTAAAAGAAATTATTTTGTTGTCACCTCAGCGGCGCCATTGCAAAGTTCAATACAGCTGTCCAAAGAAAATGTGTTTTGAAGTAAAATACAACAAAATAAAGCAAAGTGATGCAATTGAAAACAACAACAAATGTCAAAGTAAATAATGCTTCATAGGTTAGGTGACATGACAATTCACCTTTGATTGTTGAGTTAATTGAAAAAATAAAAAAAAAAACACTTGCACCAATATTTCAAAATAACACATAAAGCAGAGTTATACTACGCATTAAACTATTGAGCTGTTAAGAAAATAGTCATTTGTGACATTTGCCAGCTGTTAAAGTGTTGTAACTTACTACTTAGATATTGTATCATCGCTGATCTATCTGAACTTTGTGGCATATCACTGCCTAGACGTCAAACATGAGCCGTCGTCGTTTTACATCATTGCGACAAGTGGGTTTTTGAGATTTTAAAGCAATATTATTAAGCGAACTAATTTTTAAGTACATAAATAAGAAAATCCAAATGCTGTGGAATATTTATAAAGGAATTTTTCTTGACCAGATAGCGCTCAACTCTTATCGAAATATCTTATCTCTTACTTAAGTTCTGAAGTTTTTATTAGAACGAGACAAAGTATTTGTTGTAAAGCGAGTACCGATCTAGTGGGGGGCGCAGAATATAGCTGTTGTAAAAGTGGGATACAATCCACTATCTGTACTTCCAAGGGGTTAAAAAAAATCGTTCCCCCGTCGGTCGAGTTGGCACCAGAAGGTGTGTCTCAGTGGTTGAGGAGCTTAGAATATATCCGAGGTGAGGTCCTAAGAGGCGACTAAGTCTAGAAATGGCAATGACTTCAATGAACTTCATCTGCATCTCACCTCCCATTATTAACCTTCGTCTTCCTTGCTGAAGGAGGCGTTGAGATGACCTAGAAGGCTTCAGTGGTCAACATCTTTTAGGAGTGTTTTTGCCGTCTAAAACAACAACAACCAGAGGGTGATAGTCCGGACCAAGCCTGTTAAATTATGATTACTAATCGTAATGATTACCGGTTTGCTTGATGATTTTTCTGAGATTCCATTTAAAGATTGATTACTTTTACTTAAAATTTTTAATGATTATTTTCAAATTAATTACAAAATATTTAAAAAAAAAATATTTTTTAAAACATTTTTGTATTGATTAATTTTTATTAAATTTTCTATTAATTAATTTTTGGTTTTATTGATTTTTATTTTAATGAATTTTTCGTTAATTTTCATTAATTAATTTTGTATTAATTAATTTTCATTTTAATAAATTCTTTTATTAATTAATTTTTATATTCATTCTTATTTTAATACATTTTTTATTAATTAATTTTTATTTTAATAAATTTTCAATCAATTAATTTTTATTTTAATTAGTTTTTATTTTAATCATTTTTGTTTTAATTAATTTTTATTTCAATTAATTTTTATGTTACTAAATTTTTGTATTAGTTAATAAGTTTTTATTTTAATAAAGTTTTTGTTAATTAATTTTTATTTATATTAATTTTTATTTTAATTAATTTTAAATCAATTAATTTTTATTTTAATTAGCTTTATTTTAATAATTTTTGTATTAATTAATTCTTATTTCAATTAATTTTTATTTTACTAAATTTTTGTATTAATTAATTTTTATTTTAATAAACTTTTTATTAATAAATATATTTTTAAATAACTAATTAATCATCATCTGATTAAACAACAGCTTTATTAGTCACGAAAGTAATTAATTAAAAATTTATTTAATCCCACATCCCTAGTGGTGCTAATAAATAACTTTTCTTTAAATTAACAAAAAATATTTCTTTATCTCATTTTGCCCAATTATATTTTAATCACTTGAAATGTGCATTCATTTTTCATACTCTGGATATGCCTAAGATATCAACGACGGAAACCACAATCAGTTGAACATTTATTTCTCTTGTTTTCAGCATTTTTGAATTTTTTTTTTTTACTTGCATAAAGCAGTCTTCAACAATCGTCAGCCGTCAACCGTCAGCTCTTAAAAATCGTTGCGGAGGAGTACACTTCCCGTTTAATGATTTCTCAGGCACAATCAACTATATATACATAAGTGTCTCGATAGCTTGTTGTTGTTGTTGTTTTTACACATGTTGCATGACTACCACTTACGTACAGCTGCTATCCGAAAAAATAGCAGTAAGATTTTATAAATCCGGATCTCAGAATTTGGTTTAAGAACGTTCTGTCCTAGAATTTGTATCAAAAGCGATCCACCTTAACTTATATTCAATATATTTTCTGCTGATATAGAATCTTTTTTTTTTTAACAAAATAGGGCATGCTTGAAAAATATTTGAATTCCTGTTAAAACTTCACTACAAAATCAGAAGCACACAACGCTGCCTAAAAAGTTTCACTTCAAAAATAAATGTTGTAAAATTCTCAAAATTTTCTGTTACTATTTTATTGCACATAACTGCATATATACAAATACTCTGTCATATCTTAGTTATATCCATAATATCTGCTGAAGAGCTCATTTGAAGTCTTGGAAATTGTGTGAACCAATTTCAGTTTTTTTTTTTTTTTGTTGCTTTTTATCTTATCTTTAATGCGTGTGTATTAACCTCTTATTTTTAAATACTTCACATTATGGAGTCTCTCATTAAATTTTTTTAAATTCTTCGACCTCAATTAGCTTAACCTTTTCACACATTTTTAAATTATAATTACTGCACAAAAACTTTCTTCTTCATTTGAATGGCAGTTACACTTCAAGCGCATTTCGTTTTATGGCACATTGACAGTTCTTTCTAAATCAGTTTAACTACTTTATTTGAGTATTTCTTCATTTAAAGAAAAATGAGAAGCTGCCTTTACTGTAATAAATGAGTAGTGGTGCGCGATTTTAAGTTGTTAAAGAACCGGTTCCCTTTAGTTCGGACTGGGTATTTGTATGTACTCCATTTAAGATCATTTTAATTTATTTCTCTTTCAAAATTTATGTTATGTATTTTATAAAATGAAAATTTTAAATTAAAAATCGCTCGACTTATAGTGGACTATCAGTTATATTTCTAAACTTTTTTTTACTTTATTTCCCTTTAGAAAAAAATAAAAAAATAAAGCCCATTTACTATGTTTCCCTTTTGAAAAAAAAAAATCAAACTCGATTGACTTTATTTCCCTTTGTCATGCGAAATGCAGTCAATTGGCCCTCTTTCATTGAAAAATAACGTATCTTTATTGTGCGAAATAAAGTCAATTGACCTTATTTCCGTTGAGCTTGTTACCTACACGAAGGATTCAACAGCTGCTTGATGCTTATTTTTTCAGCTATGGGTCTCTGGGTCAAATTTCCTTATTCCCCGAACGTTAAACAAGAAAAATTTCCAAAGCAGAGTCCAATTTTTGGATGATAAATCAAAGACTCGTCGTATTATGAACCTCGTTTTTTATATGGATTCAATGGTTCAGAATGCTTTCTATATTTTTTGAGCTCTTGGCAAGACTGCTTCTTTGGAAACAGAGCTGATCCGTTATACTTCTCAGGAACTGTGGATAAAGGATGTCCTCGAAATTTCCCAAAATCCTGGATCCACCACTGTTTGGAAAGGTATTGGATTACTCTAAACGCCAGCTCTGGAAACTACCTGTTCATTAAAAGACCCAGTTCCCGAATTCGTTTACTACGCAACACTAACAACAGTATCTAATAGCAACAACAATACAACTTGTGACAATTAAACAAACCATTAAGCTTCAAATTATTAACTGTGACGTTCCACTAGCCTAGAACTCTTTGCAATGTTACTACGTCAAAGTTATGAGTAAAAAATGAGTTGTAACCGTAAATTACATACATACATACTTATAAATAAAGTTCATGAGCACACCCATCCAGAGGAGAGAGGGCGACCGTACAGTTAGTCAAGCGCAGAGATTGCTTGAGAGGTAGCAAATAGCCATGACCATAGTTTGGTTCAACGTTTTTTTTTTTTTTTATTTCTTTGTTTTACTGTTATGTTAGACATACTACGTCGACTTGGTTGCATGATGGCATGGTGCAACATTGAATCGGCTGCTCGCATTTTCCTCTACCCACATTTTTGGTTGATTGTGCGTCTGTGTGCGATAATGTTGGGCACGCGCGTGCAGCCAACAACCAGTGAACCAGTCAACCGGTTCATTATGATATCTTCTTTTATGTCGTTTAAGTGTAATAACGATGTGCTACATTTTTTTATTGTTTTTGTATTTCTTCTTTCGAGTTGTTTTTGTCTTATTTGGTAGCTTCTTGATCTAATTATTACGCAAGTTTTTCCACAGAATTCACGCAGTTGGGGGAATGTTAAGCTTGTTACTTCATCCCGAGTGTTGCCACTGAATATGTTTTTATAAGGTTGCCACCTATCTGCAATTACTTTCGAAGAAATGGGATATGACACAATCTGTAACAACCCAAAGTCAATTTAAGTCGTAATTAAAAAAAAATATTTAAAGAAAATAGTTTTAAGGTTGCCACCTAATTAAATTTATTTTTATCTTGAAAACGATTTTGCGAAATCTCTCAAGTATGTGCATTTTATCAACTGAAATTCAATATCCATTACTTCAGTTTTGACACCGAGTAAATTTTCGTAATTAAGAAAAAAATTGAAATACTTACTTCTGTTTCGCCATGTTTTTACAGGGTTGCCACCTATTTGAATTTTTGTTTTAATGTAATGGTATATGCCAATGTGGGTAACAACGCAAAGGCAATTTAAATCGTAATTAAAAAAATATGTTTAAAATATAGCGTTAAGGTTGCCACCTAATTCAATTATGTTTTTCATTTTGTATATCCGCTATTATGTATATTAGAACCGACTTTCAGACATACATATTTATTCGATTATGCATACATGTATAGTTAGATATATATTTTATCTACTGCTATGTAAGCTTTCTTACTTAAGGGTTGCCACTTATAATATTTTTAATAGGTTGCCACACGTAGAATTTTTTTAAAAAAGACTTTTTAGTGAATTTTTTTTTTTAAAGTACTTTATACTATCTATTTTGCTGATGAGAGTCTAGAACAAACTATGATTGATACGGTAACCCCTAAAATGATCAGTCGACAAGTATTTGATGGAGAAACCACTTCCATTATGATGTAACTATAAAGACTTTCCCCCGAATACTTTTCGAAGTGCTACTTTCTAAGAGCTTTAAGCCATTCTCATCTAGAACAACACAGTTGAAATGTCCTTTCAGATTACCTATCAACTATTGGGGGAAGTGGGCCCGTGATTAATTTCTCCAGGATTTTGCATTTCACTTCCATAGGCAGCTCACTTGTTCATTTTTTTAGTAGTGATTTCTTCTATATTAATTCAATCCATTTTTCGCTATTCCAGGACACTCGTCTTGAGCTTGAACTCAAGGAAGAGAAGTTGGCGTCGCTACAGCGTGAATTGGAAGAGATGACTTTCGGTGGTAGCACCGAAGAGGAAATCGCACAGCTTCGTCGTTCCAAGAATGAATTGGATAGGCGTGTCAAAGAGCAAGAAGAAGAACTGGATGAGATGGCCGGTCAGGTGCAATTGTTGGAACAGGCTAAATTGCGATTAGAAATGACGCTGGAAACAATGCGAAAAGATGCACGTCGTGAAGCGCAGCAACGTGACGATGAGTTGGAAGAGGCGCGTAACAGCTCATACAAGAAAATTAAGGGTAAGAAACGAAACAAACGCTTTCGCTCTCTCTATTTCTAACTCTCTCTTTATTTCTCTCTCTCTCTCTCTTTACCACAAACAGCATTGGAATGCCAACTGGAGACTGAGCATGAAGAACGCACTTTGTTGCTGCGTGAAAAACACGAACTAGAGCGCCGCCTGTCATCCATGGAGGATCAAGATCGTATGGATCGTCAGGCCGAAGAAGCGGCCACACAAAAACTTAAACGTGATTTACGTAAATACAAAGCGCTCCTAAAGGACGCGCAAGCGCAATTGGAACGTTCAAAGGCGGAAACACCAGGCAAAGCGCTCATACGACAACTGCGTAATCAATTAGAGGATGCCGAATCGGCGCGTACGCTCGCCATGAAGGCACGTCAAGCGGCTGAAGCGGAACTCAACGAACTACAAGCTATGTTTGAGGAGTCACAAAAGGGACGCAATGATGCCGAAGAACGTGCTAATAGCGCGCATCGTGATCGCGCCGAACTACAAGCGCAAATCGAAGAAAACGAAGAAGAGTTGGCCGAATTGATGAAGAAATATAGCGCCGCTGTCAAACAATTAAATACCGAGCAAATTGCAGCCTCCGAGTATGAGTTCAAGTTGTCCGAATTGGAAGCGGAACGTAACAATCTCAAAGAGCAAGTGAGCGAGCTACAACAACGTTTGGAGAATGTTGAGAATATGGCTGATCCATCGACAGCAATGCTATCGAAACGGTAAGTGTGCTATAAAGCTAGTTAACTATTTCAAATTTTTATTCTAACTTTTCGTCCCCCTCAACAGTTTGGAGCTACGTACCAAAGAGCTAGAATCCCGCCTCGATCTTGAACAAGCCACGCGCACACGTCTTGAAGTGCAGGTTTCACGCCTCAAAGAATCTCTCGATAAGATACAAAGTGATGTGGCACAAGCGAAAGCACGTGAAATGCAAGCACAAGATGCGCTCAAAAAATCCCAAAAGAGTTTGCGTGATATGCGCGAGGAATATCATGTGGTGGCGGGACGTGAACAAGAAATGGTAACAAAGCGTAAAGATCTCGAAAAGAAATTAGAGCAAGTCGAATCAGAATCGTCTGCATTAAAGAATGATTTACGTTTGGCGCTGCAACGTATTGCCGATCTGCAGCAAGCCATGGAGGAGGGTGATGACGATGTGAGCGATAGGTAAGTGTAAGATGCATGTGAAATAAAAGTATATTTTGTTTCATTTTCTAATAAAACTCATCCATTGCTACTTACAGCGAAGACTCACAGAGCACAGATGGCACACTGAGCGATTTAGAGGAACGTTTACGCCCCATCAAAGTGAAACGCACCACAAATGGCGACACACTTAGTCCGAGTACGACTAAGACGCTGGTGCGTGAAAAGGATGACAATAGTCCTAGGTAAGCGCTTTACCGACAAACAACTTTATTATATAGAAAACAAATTAGGTTTAAGATATGTGTCAAACAAACAAACTTTGCGGGGTTTAGTGGGTATGAACATTAGGCCTCTTTTTCTGCTTGCACGAGACTTACGTAGTTTTCCCTATAGACACCGCAATACGGCAATAGAATAAGAGGGAGGTCGAAACAACTGACGCTAATTAGTAAGCCCAAACTGTCATAAAGTGGAACTCGATGGCCGATCCACGGATATAACTTATTTTGCCACTCACTATTAATCTTCTACTGCTGGGGTTTTTACGTTAGGCTCAGAGCTAAGAATTTAACTTTATTTGATGGTCTCTTTTTCAATCGTTTGTTTGGAAGGTTAAAAGTAAAAGTCACGGGTTGGGTGATAGTTGATCCGGACCATTGAAGCAGTGAGCATATGACGAGCAATTAAAGGAGTTCAGTTAGCGAATAGTTGCAGGAGTTTCCTTACATTAATAATTTGTTGTAGAAATATTTTATGTAAGTATGTATTTTATTATTTAAATAACTACATTATTTGATTCTAATCAAGTATTCCACTTATACACCACCACAACCTCAACACCACCTAATCAACCGTATCCATATACCCGTTAACGGCACGCCACAACACCACTACTAACTAATGCAACAACAATAAAATAACAAAAAAATATATATCATATCCATCACAAATATCATATCCACATCCTGGCACGTTCTTTCTCACTTGCTCAATAACTCGCATAAACAAACGCTTTGTCTCTCTTACTCTCTCTTGCGATTTTTTTTTTTGTTTTCTTTTAAACACTCGGCTTATCTCTATCTCTCTTTTGCGCGTTTTTTGGTTTTATTTATGTTTCGTTTTGTTAAAACTCTTTTCTCTATTTTTTTTTTTAAATTAATTTTCACAAATTTCACACACCTCCCATCCATTAACTGTTTTTCGTGTTCCGCTTTCCAATATACGTTTTGTGTGTATACAAAAACAAAAGCTTTTTCTTATTGTAGAATCATATTGACCTCACCATCATCGCCGCATATACATAAAATGGCGCGTCAAGCGAATTCAACAGAAAGTGCGAGCGGCGAATTGGATAAAAAGCCAGCAACAGCTGCTACATCGATTACGTCGGCTAATAGTATTAGTATGGTGGAAAATAGCAACAATGAAAGCTTGAAAAATGGTGATGCCGTATCGTACGCTTGAGGAGAGTAACGTTAAGCAGACAAGCCGAAGGAAGTGCAAAGGCGAAATTCAACAAAATATTGACATATGCTGCAAGCAAAACATTTTATGGTGTCAACAAGCAGTAGCTGCTTTTTTAAAAATATCAAATTTTTATTTAATTTTTAAATATAGCTTAGCTTAAAGAAAAGCAATAAGAAAGTTATGAAACAGAAAAAAATAAAAGTTAGCAGATATTCAACTCATCAGCATATTTAGTCAGCAGAAAACACGTCATGTTAAAGGCAAAGCAATACAATTTTACTATGTCAAGAGAAAAAAAGAAAACGAAAGCCAAATAGGCTGCAAAAACAAAAAACATTGTAATGGCAATCTATTTAATATTTGCAAGCACGCAATTTCGCAATATAAGAAAACAGCAACAAAAACAACAACACCAAATTACCATATGCATAATAAACAAAAACAAATACTTGCAAAAATAAATAAATAAAATAAAAAAATATTTTTAATATTTTGATACATAGACATTTTCGAAAATCACTACTACTAAATATAATTATTAGAGAAAAAGAAAAAAAAAAGAAATCGAATATTTAAAGGGGCATCTAAATAATTGCCTACCAATTAGAACAGCAAAAAACAACAACAAAATATATAGTCAAAAGAAAGTAAAACAAAAACATTTTAAATACAAATATAGTGTGTTTCATAGCTATCGCACATACAGAGTTAACATTTTTAAATTATTTATAAAACTTCATTTGATTTTTAATATTTTTCTGTTAGAAATATTGATAGATAGTAATATAAAATTGTATTCTAAACAGTGTGCACAGCTTTAAAAAGTTTGAGAAAAATTTTGAAAACTTAAAAAAAAAAATGCAAGCCATTTTAAATCGAAAAAAGGCGAATACAGTTTTGTAGCGCAACAAATTCTAGCGTAAAAAAGTACAGAGCTTAAATGTTTTGAAATAAAATTTAATTTTTCTCTAAAGTAATACGCTTTTTTTCATATGAAAACGATGGTTTATAAACCGATTTTCAAAACATTTAAACGTTGTACTTTGTTCTACTACGAGTTTACTTTTTTCGGTTTTATGTTTAAATATATTAAATTTTTTTTTAATAGAAATTTTTTTCTGCTCTTTGATGCATTATTTTCTTCTCATTTAAAAGTTCAAATCTGAGTGTGCTATAGATATGAAATGCACTATACATACATACATATATAAAGAATAACTGATTAGCAATATTGAGTTAGTTAAATGATAGACAGTACTACATTATTACCAAAAAAAAATGTTTTTTTTTTTTGTTGGGACTTGGCTATAGATATGTCTTACTACTTTAGAAGTAAGCGAATTTTGAAAAATTAAATTAAAACTTTTAAGCATTCAAAAAATAGTTTTTCATATTAGAAAAAAAATGTGTCGCAAAATAATTTTTATAACACTTAGTTGTTGTAAAATTTTATCGATTAAAAAAAAAAATTAAAATGCTTAGTTTTTTGAATAATTTTTTTATTCATATATGTATGTATCTTTAACGTGTAATTGTTCTCAAACATTTTTTGTAACTTTTTTATGAAAAAGAAATCGTAAAAATGTTGTTAATTTCCAAAAAAAAAGTTTCGAAATGCTTGTTAATTTTAAAAAGTTAAAAATTCAATAACAAATATATCTAAACTCACTTATAGTATAGTTGTTCCACTTTTCTCAAAATCAAAAAAAAAAATTAAAAATTTTGTCATAATAACAAAAACTATTTCATGTTTATTAGAATGACTTTGTTCCATCTATTGTCAAATTATGTTTGAAAACAACCAGTCTGCTGAGTGGGGTGCCATCTTCAATGTCATTTTTCATTCTGAAGATGGCACAACGTTGAAACTTGTTTATTTTCAAAATGTTTCGAAATATATTCATTTAAATGTGTTCAAACAATTTGGGCTCAAAATTTTAGCTCTAAGAAATATTTATCTATAGCAAAGTCCCTGCTCTTTGTACCCAATTATGTCTCTCATTAGGTCAGTTCTGCGGCAATAATTCTGCTTTTGTTATTAAAATTTTTTTTTTAATTATTTTATGTGAAGGCAAGAACAGCTGATGATTGCTTCTTCTGTTACTTGTGATTTTTTGAAGACGGCATATTGAGTCCAATTCGCCGCGCTTCAACAAATTGCGTATTACTGCCGCAGAATAGCAATGTATTGCAAAAACACAAAAACAAATGCAAAAACTGAAATATACTAAATAAAATTTTTACTTAGCTTGAAAATAAAAATATTAAATTTTTTGTAAATACAAAAATTATGTATTTGCTTAATTTGTATTTATGTAATGTTATATTTAATTTAATTTAAAAAAAAAATATTCAAATCAACGAAATGTTAAATGCAAATTATTTATAAATTATATTATAATTAAGAAAATGGAAGTGTCAAATTGGCTGACTGTTTGTGTTGCATTTGCGTGAGGCAAATCGGTTATAAACCCGAAAATGCCGCGATCGGTAAGGAAATATATGACAGCGCTATATGAATGTGCGTGTATGTTTTTAGCTACGCTAATTTTTATTCTAGCAATTTTTTAGTTAGTTGAATTGTATTGGCAGCCATCGGCAACAGCGGCGTTTTGACACTTCTTTATGTTGAGTTTTTCTACTTTTTCGCTTCTTTTGAATATCTTTTTTATAAATTTTTTTTTTTGCTGCAACGCGTTGTATATTTGTTAAATGCGTAATTATTGAAATTTAGGTTGTTTTTATTTTTTACTTATTTGTGTGTATTTTACAATATATTTATATGAACGTTATTTGGAATTTTTTTTTATTTATGCTGCTATCTTCTCTATTATGTTTAAATATTATTTAAAAATCGGTTATAAGCATATTTTAATTTTTTGTAATTTAAATGTATACTTTTTTGTAATTATAATTTTTTAACTTTTATTAAATGAAATATATGAGAATTATACAATTGAAATGTATTTGTTTTTTATTTTTAAGTTCTTTTGACACTCTGACTGAGACGTGTCGTTTGAATGAAAATATCGCGATTCGAAAATAATAAAGTCACATCAAATGCGGACTGCCTCAGAGATTCTGTAGCCGAAGTGAGAAAGTAGATGATGTGTAATAAGAGGTGAGAGGCATCATAGCCTCAGGTCAACCTCTTTTTGCATCTCTCACTGAAGGCTGAACGATCCGCTTAGCTTCGAAATTTGGTTGAAACAACTCTTAAGTTTTAAGTTAAAAAGGTGACTTTTTGTGCCAAAAGCGAGGTTGATATTGAGTTACAGATAGGGGTTTTTTCGAACCCCAGCCAGGATATTTTCCAGTCTTTCGTCTGTATAGTGTTTTATCGATCTTTTGTTGTTTGTTTAACTTCTTATGTTCGATTTTGGTTGCTGTCGTTATTTTTTTTTTTTTTTGGATCACAAATTTATTACTTTTAATTTTAAAACAATGATAACAAATAAAAATAAGCACAAATTATACGTTAGTCAAATTCAAATACATATATACCTAAATTGTTTATTTTTGCTGGCCCATAGTAAATTATCATCTCTAAAAACTCAAAGAAAATTATCTAAATAATTGAAATTAGTAAATCGTTGTTGTAGTTGCAACCCCACCCAAAGACCAAATTACTAAACTGCTTTCCGTCATAGCAAATGTTAAAATTGCTCCAAGTGCCACAAGCGCTTTGACTTTTATTTAAAAAAAAATTTAATAACTTCTTTTGAATAAAAACATGACCTCAAATTTTTCTTTCATTGTTTAAATTAAAAAATTTAGGTTAAGTTCCAGCTTTATTTTTCTAAAAAAAAAAAGCTTTGATAGCCGTACTTTGTTTCCTAAAGCTTATAACGGTACTAACAAAAGTTTACCTTCCTATCCTTTGATTAAGTACTTACATACGTACATATGTATATCCATAATACCAAAATCATATTTATAATTAGTATTTATGTAACTTAGTAAATAAAACTTTAAACTCATATAAAATATTTTATGGTAAAATCCAACAAAAACAAAAAAAAAACACATTTATAATACATAAAAAAATATATATTGTTATTTAAAGGTAAAAATGTGTAATTTCATTGTATTAATAGGGGCAGAGAGAGCGAGAGGAAAGTGCGCGGAAGAGGAAAAAAATAATAAATTTTCCAGTTCAGTGTTGCCCACCACTGGATTAATGTATTTATCTTATATTGGTGAGCCCTTTGTTCGCATAAAATAAAATGAAGTAAAATAAAATAAAATAAAATAAAGTAAAATAAAATAAAATAAAATAAAATAAAATAAAATAAAATAAAATAAAACAAAATAAAATAAAATAAAATAAAATAAAATAAAATAAAATAAAATAAAATAAAATAAAATAAAATAAAATAAAATAAAATAAAATAAAATAAAATAAAATAAAATAAAATAGAATAAAATAAAATAAAATAAAATAAAATAAAATAAAATAAAATAAAATAAAATAAAATAAAATAAAGTAAAATAAAATAAAATAAAACAAAGCGAAGTAAAATAAAATTAAATAAAGTAAAATAAAATTAAATTAAATTGAATTAAATTGAAATAAAATAAAATAAAATCAAATCAAATGAAATAAAATAAAATAAAATAAAATAAAATAAAATAAAATAAAATAAAATAAAATAAAATAAAATAAAATAAAATAAAATAAAATAAAATAAAATAAAATAAAATAAAATAAAATAAAATAAAATAAAATAAAATAAAATAAAATAAAATAAAATAAAATAAAATAAAATAAAATAAAATAAAGTAAAATAAAATAAAATAAAACAAAGCGAAGTAAAATAAAATTAAATAAAGTAAAATAAAATTAAATTAAATTGAATTAAATTGAAATAAAATAAAATAAAATCAAATCAAATGAAATAAAATAAAATAAAATAAAGTGAAGTAAAATAAAATAAAATAAAATAAATAAAAATAAAATAAAATAAAATAAAATGAAATTAAATAAAATGAAATAAAATACTCACGACTTTTTTCTTTTATCTCTCTTAGCAAGCATTTTTATTTATGGAAATATTTCCAGCTTTTCATATTAATAACTAGCATTAGTAAGTCTTCATATTTAACAATAACAACTTTGTACATTCCTCAATTTTGCTCTTTTAAAAGCGCTTAAAGCAACTACTTATCAAACATACATATACAACTATATAATACTATTTAAGAAAATGTTACATAACAACTCAACAATTCTTACTTAATGCTACTCCTACTCTCCCCCACTCGTCAACTCCACAACTGCATTGCCCTCCTCATCGATTTCAACAGACTCACCATGCTCCGTGCCATTTCTCACGCTCTTATCGAAACGCGATGAAATTGTGGCCACACGTATTGCGGCCTTAAAACCGACGCGCGCTTTTTGCTTGGCCAATTTAGCTTTCCAATTTTCATCGCGCGATGGCAATTGACTCAAATATTCAAACATTTCTTGATTTTGTGGATCAACAATGCCCAATACAGACAAACAACCATCAACGGTACCCAAGACAATGCAACGGCCATCCTTGCTACTCTTGATAGCCGTCAGCTCAGCTTGCAAGCGGTAATTCGCAATCATTTCGGTATCGGACGAACGAAAGACTCGTATGGTTTTGCGTCCACTATGATAATAACAAACATATTCGTCGTTTTCGGTGAATAGACAAATCACTGAGAATACACCTTCGGCTACTTTTGGTATGAATGTTTTGACGGTCGTACCTTTGCGTAGCTCCAACATTTCCAAACCACCCCTAAAATGAGATGTAAGAGCAATGAAGTTTTTTTTATTGTTGAGTAGAGAATTTGTTGTGTTACCTCGTAGGCGCATAGAGTCCACATTTGCCATCTCTGGTTATCGAGCCGCCCCATTTGGCTATGGAACGCACATGCTTTTTACTCTTTATATCCATTATGCTACCCTTCTCACTGCTAATCACAGCCACTTGGTTGGCTTTGTGCGGCATTGGTACCAAGGAAATTACCTCCTGAAAGTTGAGAAGAAGTGAGAAAAAAGTTAGAACAAAGGAAAGGGAGGCAGACTTATCAGTCTCAGTTCGCAATAAGAATCAACTGTGTGCGCTCAGTCGGACGTACATCGGTATTGGGCTACCCTTAAACTTGCCAAGGGAGTCTTACAAATAAGGAGTGGCTGCCAAAATCTTCATGGTCTTACAGAGCACCCACGTCCCAGATAAAAAGTTACAAGACAGAAGCTGAAGTTAAAAAGTTTAGACCTTTTATAGCATGCCAATGTCCGTGGGTGGCGGTGATGGCAGAATGAAAACGACCTTCGCCCACGAGGAAGTATTTTGGGTCGAGTAAAGCAGCAAAGGTGCGTTTAAAGTAGTCCCTAAAACTGTCGCAGCCCACAGAGCTACAGATACGACGAAGGTCATGATCAATCTCCGTTCGTTTTAGCTAGAACTGCCTACACCAAAGATCTGTTTGAGGGGTAGATAACTATCCAAGAAGCCAACTAGGTCTGCCGCGTTAATACTGTCGTTCCTGAAGCCTGATGTTACCGGTCGAGGGCAAGACGCTGACTTAGATATCTCGTCACTTTTCGACTCGCAAGATAATACTCACCTCGATATGCGCAGTTTTATCCACTTACGGCTAGAGGAACCTATGAACCCTAAAAATAATTTACAGAACGTCCACCCCCCCTTCCAAACTCACCTTAATTCCACAGCCTTTTAAAAGTATTTTCGTAACAAATGTGCCATTGGTAGCACTGTAGACGGCCAAACAATCTTTGTTCATTTTGTCCACCGTGCAAACAATCACATAAGCCGCATCAGCCGATATGACAGATTGCCTAAACGGCAAACCGGGCACCATACGTATTGGATATTCGAAGCGAAAGATTATATTTCCTTCTACAAAAACAAAAGTAATTAATCGCAACATACACTTTACCACAGCGCAGCACTTACCCGGCACCGCGCGCACCGTTGTTATAGCCGTCAAACGATTTGATTCCTCACCCGCTGCAGCAGCCGCCTCTGCCGCTTTGTTATTAATATTCGGACATGACACCGTCAACACTTTGTAGCCATAATCCACCAACGTTATTTGTTGTATGCCCGGCTGATCGTCACGATAGATCACTTGCTCCGATATGCGATTCCAAACTAAAAACTTTCCTGTCTCTGAAGAGATAATATAACGTCCATCGGGTGTTATTTCCGCATGTGTCACAATTGCACCCAAAGGACTGTCAGCCAATTTGGAGAGTAAACGTCCAGAACGTGTATCCCAAACACCAACACAGCTGCGTGTTACCGTAACACCCAAATCCACTTCGGATAGGCTGTGTGTGGTAAAATAAAAACATTTTCACCTCACGCGCAATTTCATTTACCCACACTCACCTTATATTATCGATTTGCAATTCATGTCGATCGATTACATGCACTTTCTCGAAAATATTATTGATATTCCACACCTTCACGGAACGATCAATCGATGACGTCACAAGATTATTCCAATTACCTATGGTAAGCGCTTCCAATTGTATGATACGTCCAAAGTGTGCATCAAGTATTTTGGCCAATTGTTGCGTGTGTAGACACCAAACATAAAGATTCTTACGTACACCCGCCACCGCATAATCCATTTTCGAGCTCACCATAATCGAATTGGATTGCATAATGCGTGTCGTTATGTTGCGCACGCCATGCGGTAGCGCAAAGTACATGGCATCCTCACTCAGACGTTCATCATCTTTGCCAAAATCCCAAATGACAAAACCTTTGCCCGCCGTGCCGAGTAACATGCGATCATCTTGATCCAAGCGGAGTTGCAATAGCATTTCTTTTTCATCGTTTGGGTAGCGCGGTAGTTGACCTTCATGTATCCAATCGATCGAGTCGGATGTTTCACTTTGTTCGAAACGGAAGATACTGACCTGTTGCGAAATATGAAGTTAAAGTGGGTGTCGAAAATGGGCATGCAAAACGAGTACTGTATGAGACGTAATAATAAGCTCTATGAGCGTTTTGCCGGCATCGACAACCTAAATAACCTAGCCACTAATTTCCTATTGGCGCACAACAATGGAAGCGAAATAAATGCCAGGTTTTCCATTCCATTAGAACGAGAAAGCTGAGAATTTCACGCAATCATTTCTTTCTTCGAGATGACGAGCAGCTTCAGTCAATATTCTTGGACTCACAAAAGATGTGCTTGACCATTGAACTTAGCCCTGCATTTTCACTGACTCATACCAACCCCTTTGCTCATTGCAATCCGTCTATATTTCTACGTCAGTCGACACTGTCACGCATCATACTCAATCCCCTTAGTCCGGATTTACTGATTTAGCACCGAAACGGAGGCATCCAACAATCGAGTTTATGCTTCAACTTTGTTCTCTAGTCTTCTCAGGAGACCGAAAGACCAATTTCTTTGACGATCCACTCATCAATTGATATCACTTGCAAAGTATGCGAATCTAGAGGATCGCCTCATAGCTCCAGGTATCGGAACACATGCAACTCCTCGAACTCTTCCTAGCATGCTACTTTTTTCAATTTCTGGTCCAGAGGACTTGGTTAAGGTTGGAAGCAATCTGCAAACCTAACTAGGTTAAGTCTAGTTTTTCGCTGGTGATCAGTGTCCTGATGGGACGCTCCCCAATTGGAGTACCCTCCAGCTTAACTTATTGAAAAATCCTCTATTGAAATTCCATTGAAGATGACGACGTGGTACGAGTATCATGAGTCAATTAATCTTTTGCTAGGCCCGTCTCACTAGATGGTCACGGTATCCAAGACTCTGCAACTTACTCACCTCATAATTATTTTCATTCGCGCATCCATAAATCCTTGTACGTTCCTTATCGAGCGCAAAGGCGCTAAAGAGATACAAAGGTGCGGAGTGCACCTCCTTGCGACAAGAGTTCAAACGTAGACGGGTCTCATTTATAGAACCAGACCAAAAGATGACATTATAATCATTGGGACGCAGAAACTCCATACCTGTAAGCATAAGACTTAAGAAATCTTTCAATAGACAAAACTGGGAGCACAAAAACTTACTCAAAATTTCCCAATCTTTAATATCGCCATGGATATTGTGCACACCCAACAAATTGCCGCGCATATCGAACTGAGCCCAACGTAGTTTACAAGTTAAAAAGAGGCTAAAAAGTAGACGTTGAGTATTTCTATATTAAATGAAATTGAATTACATACCTCTGATTCAGCAAATAGAGTCCACTAACCGGACCATCTTCCTCGCCAAATGGACTATCGATTACAACGAATTCACTCGATAACATATTCAATAAAACTGTTTGATTATTATTCGAATACGCTGCAGCCCATTTATTGTCCGGACTCAATACCAATTGTTGCATAATACCTTCAATGCCCGGATTAACATCACGCGTCAAATCCGATGTGGAGAGATCAAAAGTTATGAAGTGCGTCGAAATGGAAACCATATAACGCAAATCACTGGTTAAACAAAAGGCGAATACCGCAAACTGATGACCCTCGAGTGAGTACTAGAAGACAAGCGAAAAACTTATTAATAACAGAGCGAGAGACCAAAGCACAAGGTGTCCAACTCACTTTCAGTGGACCACCCGGCGTGTGTAGACAATGATTCACTGGTATAAGCGAACAATCTTTTGGACCCGATTGATCACAGGCGCGCAACAACATTTTGATATTATTATTTCCACCAATTTCCGGTAACAAACGTCCAATAAGTTGTGGTGCTAACATATTTGGATAAACGGCAAGTATGGCGCCACCTAGACGCAGCGCATCTGCAACTAACATGAGCTCACGTCGCGCTTCTTTATTGTCCGTATTCGCAGAGGCATCTTCAAAATCCGCAAGCACAGCTTGTAGTGGGCAACTTGAGAGTTTGGCATGCAACCAATCGTAATTGAAGAGCACATGCTCGAAGAGATCATTGAAGCGACGTGAGCGCACGAAATGGAAGGGTAATTCGCCGAACTAAGTGGAATGAAGTGGAGATTAGACAAATACCAGTTGAAATTAAGTTTTTTAATATTAGGAGGGAGGTGGAGGTAGAAAGAGTGTTGAGCTTTTAGGACCCATAATCATAGTCAAATTAAAATAGAGTTTTATCTACTAAGACATGATTCTTAAATAACCAAAATTTCATTTCTGTCATAATCAATTTAAAATACATTTTATGTCTAAAAGGGAGTTTTAAATTTAAAATGACGGTTTGTGTCTATGCTTTTGGGATGTCACAACGCTTACTCTAAACTTGAGTTTGGTGTTTTTCGCTTATTGCCACGGTGATCTTGCAAAATATTAAAAAAAAACTTCATACCACCAACCAATTTAATTTCATTTTAGCTAAAATAACTGACAGAGGGTGACCTTACATAACAAAAAATTTCTTCATATCACCTATCAATTTAACTTCGTTTTAGCTAAAAAGAGCTGACACAGGGTGCCCTTACAAAATATAAAAAATTTCTTCATACCACCGACCAATTTCATTTTGTTTCAGCTAAAATCTTTGTTTAAAATTACCATAATTGACTAAGATTTTAAATGTATTTTTAAGTAAATATTTTAATTTACGACTATGATTAAGAGCCAATATACGTACCTTTCTCAAATTGTAACGCTTCGAGCTGCCATCCTTACTGGTGAAGACTAACGGTTGTATTGGTACTTTACGATCAGCTGAACCCTCCTTCTCAGTTAAACCAAAACGATGCCTTTGTATCTCTGTATAACGAAATGGCTTTGGTACACCACCACCCCAAATACCCAAATAATAATCAGCAATCATTGAATGGAAATACATTGCCATATTCATATTCTTGAAATAACGTTCCTTAGCAGTATCACGAAATTGTCTATGATACCAATTCATCACATTCACACCATCCGCTTCACGTTCACTCAAATAATTCGGTAAATCATTACGTATACGCGTCCATAGCAACGGTGGTATACGACGTACTGGTGGCATATGATATTGATAGACATCATCCAATACTTTATCATCCAATGAAATCAAATCCTCCAACTCACTCTCGGATAAACCCGACTTGGCTGCCGTTATATAAGCGAGCGCATGAAACACCAAAATGCGTCCATGTTGTTTCTCAATACGTTCAAATAGCATCATTATAGAATCCATAACAGTATTTGCTAAATGTGTCTCTTGCGGTTTGGTATAACTACGCCAACGACAAATTTCGGCAAAGACGAGCTTAACAAAAATCGGTAATGAACATTTACTTATCGCATTCGCAACTAAACGCCATTGATAATTATTCAAATCACGACACGCTGTCTTCATCCACATTTTAATGACATTCATTGCAAGATCTTCACCCAGCGCGGTTACCTCGATAAAATTCTCATCGATATCGATCATTTTACGTAGCACATAATACTCTTGCGATACAGTCGGATTGGATTCTTCGTTGGCGCATGAAATGATGATCTGTGGTCAGGAGTGGTTTACAGCAAAAAAAATGTAGGAAGAAAATTTTATGAATTTAGGTGTTTTTTTTTTTTTTTCAAAGTGTATGAAGGCTTGAGTGCGTGCTTACCATGCTTTGAAAAGAAATTTGACTTACATGCTTATGGGGTTATATGTATACTACGTAATGTGCTTAGGACATTTTTTGTGATGACCATTGTTTGAATGTTTCAAATTTCCTTTGCTGTGGTGTATTTACAAATTGTTTGGTTTTTATTTAATTAATTAAAATTTGTTTGTTTCTCCAAATTCTGATTGTGCTTTAGCAGCGCAAGTCAAGCAATTTGGAGAGCTTATACAATTGGAACCAATATATCATAGGCGCAAGCTTTAAACTACATACTTTTAAAATAGGATATAGTGTTAAGTGATAAACAGAACCGTGAAATCGGATCCAGAGAACCTACTCTTCCTATAATTTGTTTCTATAATGTCTTCATAAAGATTTGAAGGCATATTTGTTCCCTTTTTTTTGTGATCGAGTAACTTCACATCGAACGTTGGAAAGAGCATAAGGGGAAGGGGAAAAAAGTTACAGCAACCAAAAAATTAAAATAAATTATATAAAGGGAAATAAACAAAATAAATTAAAATAAAATAAAATAAAATAAAATAAAAAAAATTATATAAAATAAAAATTAAAATTATTAATAGGTCTATAGCTCGTACCGAACCAGGATACTTAAAATAAAATAAAATAAAATAAAGTAAAATAAAATAAAATAAAAAAATAAAATAAAATAAAAAAAGAAAAAAAGATAAAATAAAAATAAAATAAAATAAAAAAAAATCAAATAAAATCAAAAGAAAAAAAAAATATAATAAAATAAAATAAAATAAAATAAAATAAAATAAAATAAAATAAAATAAAATAAAATAAAATAAAATAAAATAAAATAAAATAAAATAAAATAAAATAAAATAAAATAAAATAAAATAAAATAAAATAAAATAAAATAAAATAAAATAAAATAAAATAAAATAAAATAAAATAAAATAAAATGAAATAAAATAAAATAAAATAAAATAAAATAAAATAAAATAAAATAAAATAAAATAAAATAAAATAAAATAAAATAAAATAAAATAAAATAAAATAAAATAAAATAAAATAAAATAAAATAAAATAAAATAAAATAAAATAAAATAAAATAAAATAAAATGAAATGAAATGAAATGAAATGAAATGAAATGAAATGAAATGAAATAAAATGAAATAAAATAAAATAGAATAGAATAAATAAAATTTAAAAAATTAGACTAAAGTAAAATAAACCGGAATCGGTTCAACGCCCACAACCTGTTCATTAATTGCCCAGAATTGCACATCACTACATATGTTGAGACATATATACTTACTATATATATTCTATATGTACTACGGTTATATAAACATGCATATTTACAAGGGGGAGTCATGCAGCTCAAAATTTTTTGGTGTTTTTTGTTTTTTGTTGAATGGATAGAAAACATGCAGAGTAGTTCATGCTTTTAAATTAAAGTGGAAAGCGTTTTATACGGGAGCGACATGTCGACTTTGCGACTTGCGTCCGACTTGTCACGCCCACTCACCTTACAGTGTCGGGGCAAACGTGTAGGTATCCACGAGACTTTATTCGAATCTTGTGTACCTGTTAATTGATCGACCGAATCAAGATACAAAGTTAACGGTTGGCTCTCGCTTGCATAAGTCAATAATTGCTTAAAATGTGCCGTTAAAGGTACTAAATCGTCGGGTATATTCTCGAATGGTAGCATATAGTTGTAAGATATCTGCATTAGAGTTTAGATTAGTAGGAGTATTGAAAAAAAAAATTAAAAAAAAAAACAAAAATCAACTAAAGAAAAAGATAGAACAAATTAAACATTTTGTACTTCATCACTCACTTGCTGACAAATCGAAATCAATGTTGGCGTTAATGCACTCGAATCGGGTGTTGTGCCCAAAAAACGTATCACATTAATTGGACGCTGACTTGCAAACCATTCGCTTGCCACTAGCGAAGCACTTTTCGCAAGCATCGATGTCTTACCACAACCTCCTTCGCCATAAAGGACAAGTGGTTTATCTGAATCCCCCAGCATATAGCGCTTGATATGTTCTAAATTATCTTCACGTCCATAAAAAACTTTTACCGAATTATTACAAGCGTGCAAATGCTGTAGGATTTCAGTCACTATCTGCCCCTGTGCACTGGAGTCTTCTTTACGCATCGCACGATCTACCAGCTTGACAATATTCTTGTAGAAATGTGATATAAAATGATTGAGATATTCTTCGTGTGTTTCAATGTCTAAACCCTCACGTCCAATCCATTCAACTGTATATCTTTAGTAGATTAAAAAAGAAGCAGAAAGATTAAGTACTACCTAATTTAGCGTATCTCGAGTTCTTCATACTAACTTTTGCATATTACTCGTTTCAATTTTATTGGGTAAACGCACATCACGCAAATCTCCGAGCAACTTGGCTGATTCCGTGTCCAAACTGCGATTTATAATATCCACAAAGAGTGATGCTTTCTTCAGATTTTGTAAATTTATATTGTTGATGTAGCGTACATAAGCCAGACAATGGTTTTTGGTATTCTTCACATCCAATATGCCATTAATGACCTCGCGTTCAGTTACTAAAGATACGTAGAGTTCGTGAAAGTCACAAGTATTAGTATTTTGATGTGATTAAAAACCACTTAAAATTGTAGTCACGCCCCTTTCTTACCTGACATAAAATAGTTATGCACACATTCCTTGTCCATTTTAGCGCTAGCGCCCAATGAGGCCGCGGCTTTTCTTAAGAGTTTTTGCATTTTGTTAAGCGTATCCCACCACACCGCTTGATCTTCGGCTTGCAGTTTGGGGACGCGCTAAAGAAGACAAATTTTATTAGTGAGGTTAGATTCAATTTCTAGCTCTCACAACTCATTGCATCTCACATTATTTCACCTCGTCTCAGCTGATCTAAAGAGCATCGAATAGAAAGAAACCAACCAATATCAATTCATTGTAAGAAATACACCAAAATTCGCCTCCTTAAGAATTACAATGGATTAATTTTGTTTACCACGTGGTTGGTTACTTTTCTTTCTCGATCCCTTTGGCTGTTCTTAACTTAAATAATTCATGTAATTTCATCGCACCCCGTTTTGTCTCATCTATCTCAACTCATCTCACTTTCTCTATCTCACCACACCTCACCCCAATTCATCTTATCACCTACAAAATATCTTACCTTGTTATTAAAATTAATCAAAATCGACGAGATCGGCTGTAACACCGACATCGGTGGCACCGCATTGCTATCCTTTTTGTACCACAAATCGAGCAGCGCACGATCTACACCCATCGATGTGAGTTCTTCACTAATCAATTGCAACTCTGATGAAACAATGTATGTTGGTATCGGTCTATAGCCATATTTTTGTCCTAAAAATACGATGAAATTTGGACCCATCGAAAGACGTTGACAATTTTGTATCTCGCGCATACACAATTCGGTGGTCATGTGATCATCGGTGGCCTCATCACGTACACCCCATCGCATGTCCACAACCTGTAAGGGAGAGTAATGAATATTAAATGTAGTTATGTATGTATGTATGTCTGTGTGTACATTAGGGTGTATCTTATTCTCAAAGCGAGTAACCAGAGCCAATCCCTGGGGGTGGTTTTCGTGTCCAAATAAAATATGTCCTCGAAATGTCATTAAAACGTCATTCTGACATCTGATTGATTTACATTTTTGAAGCGATTTGGAATTCGAATAATTGAAATCGGATGTATACCGGAATTCATTCAGTAGAAAGTAGTAGGTTGTATTGAAAGGGTAACAAAAGTAACATAAGTCAAGCATTTTTGACATTTGACATTTCATAGTGGTGAATTTGTCACCTTAATAAGAGATACCTCACTACGGTACTTTGCTCTCTTTTGACTTATGAAAATCGTACATTAGACTATGTGCACACTTCAACTCAAAACAGCAATCTTTTCTATAAATCAGTTGATACCTGCCGATCTTAGTTTCATTTGACAGCGATTTTCAATGATACTCGATTAAATTGGGAACCGATTGCTACTTCACTTAAAACTTGATTTGGGTTAAACTAAGTGTTTTTATTTTCTCGTTTTTTATTGTTGCTGTTTCCGACAGGGTAAGAATGTGAGTTTTGCTGGAACGGTTTTTCGTCATCCCTTGTCAGTTTTGATTTGGAGACTATCCGACAATCGACGTTGTGCCATCATCAGTGTCCTTTTTCGTTCAAACGAAAACTTTTGTTTTCATAGCTCTAGTTTGAGCTAGTGTGTACAGAGCATTAAAAGTATTCGAAAAGACTTAATCACGGATTAAGTACGTTTTTTTCATTATTTTATATATTCTATTATTTAAACGACATCGGCCTTATAATTAAACTAGATTTCTGACTTCGGATTTCAGTCCCTACTCCGATAAAGTTAATTTGAAAAATTCGATGCCAGTTCAAGTAAAGTCACTTCTTCAACATTCCTAATACAAACTCAATTACTAATTACCTGAAATTCAAGTCCATGCTTCTCGCGACAATAATCCTTGATGCGCGGATAACATTTAGCCATCAGTGTATTCCTTTCCATAGTTGTATCTACAAATATTAAACACAAGACAATTTCAAAATCAACCAAATAATTCTTCAACTTATGTAATGCTTATACAATACTTGTTAATTACAAATAGCATTACACGCACCTGTAAAAGTCGAACTAGTAAAAATGCGCACAATTTTCGAACTAACTGGCGGCAGCGATTCAAGCGAGCCCGCAAAAATCGAATCGATAGTACGATCATCCATTTTGAATTTTTTTTTATTTTAAGAATTAAAATTTCGCTACTTTCAAATTTTCAACTTGATTTGGGAGGTGCAAAACCTGCCAACAAAAAATATATATATATGTATATAGGTCGCGACCTCCATCCGTTTTTTGTCTGATTTCACTGAAACTCTGTATGCAACTGTGATGAAATGTGTCTGAAGAGAATGTTAAATCCGCATTGACAGCAACATAAATTGGCCAAAAAAAAAAAAAAAATTATAAATGAAAATTTTGTTGTTTGATCGATAATATCCGTTAGTATTTAGTAGTTGGTAGTTTTCGCACAAAACGCGACCAGCAGATATGCCAGCTCAGACGTTTGAGCAGCGTCAGGGGTGGGATGTAGCCGAATTAAGTGAACACATGTGGAAATGGATGAAATATTGCAGGTGTAAGACATACAACAGTAATCTAGTTAGATGTTACTACATACTCGTATGTATGTTTGCAGCAATATGTATGTGTGTAGGCGCATTAGGCTGGTGCACTTAAAGAAAAAAAAAACTAACGGAAAACTTCCACTCCAATAATTATCATTACATGCAACGAGTTTTAATCAAATTGTTATTGCTCGCTGTCTGCAGATTGTAAACACCCAAGAAGGCGCATAAAACCCCAAAAAAAAAAACAGTTTTTAAAATTTTTGTTTGTTTGTCTGCACGTTTGTTCGCTCATCACACAAAAACCGCTGCCTAGAATTAAATGCAGTTTTCTGCGAAGTAATGTTAGTTGCTTAACTTAACTTTTGACTTCAGAGAATTATTGTTTTTCTTAAAGCATACAGTGGTGGCTATCAAAGTAAGTTTAAAGGTTTTTATACATATAGCGAAATTGTAACAAGCCAATATCTGCCCGAAACAGTTGTAAAGTTAAAATTAGAAAATAAGAGAGCCGTTATAAAATAAGAAAGCGCAATAAAAAAATTCTTACTTTTTACCTCGCTGTATGTACATATGTTTGAACTCACATCACTACCTAACGCATCCATATTTTTTAATGACGTTCCACAGTTACATTGCTGGAAATTCAAATTGAAATATAGAATACTTGTTACAGTTTGCGCGTATACATATATTTTTATTGCTGCGTGACGAAGCCTCATCTTGTTTTTATCATAGAAACACTTCCAATTTTACTAGGATCCACACGGCTGCATCCTTCACCAATTTTTAGCATAAAATTTAAGCTCAGCCTAATAATATAAAAAAGTTCTTGTTGGTATATCTCCGTAAGTATTCATGACAAAGCCGTAAAGAGTTCTACCATTGTATAGAAAAGTAAAATATTCGCATTTTGTATTATTTATAGGCTCTAAAAAGCAGAAGTCATGCAATAAGAAAAGCTCGAAATTTTCACACTTCGTCGCATGCAAATTCGATGGCCTTTTCTTTCAGGTGAAAATTGGAAATCTATTACCCCAATTGAGCACCATTTTTGGGTTGAAAAATCACCGATTTCAATGTTTCTAGACGGCTTGTACCTTGGACGATGTTAGATACCATTGCAAATAGATTGTAATCGGGAAATGAAAGGTGACGGAATGGGAATTCCAGCCAATCTGGAAATACATTGGATCCATAGAGGATTTTTGGTGTTTTTCCGACTGTAGTTCTGGTTATATGAGGGATATACTGATGTTAAGAGTACTTTGGCGGATAAAAATCCGTTACGATCCGGTAAGTATTAGCTTGTGGTAATCGCCCGACTGCGATGGAAATCAATTAGTTGACTCCGTAAGCAGAATCGATTCAGATTTTCATCGCCTCTTACGACAACCATACTTACCTCGGGCATATTTCAAACCCCTAACCCCCAAGGGTTAGTTTTATGCGGGCCTGTTGAATTTAATTAGTAATTAGTAATCAATTGATAAGACGGATTGTTTAATTGGTAATGATTATTTTAATTGTTTTCAAGAAAAGGCAACTAAAAATTGATTACGATTAAAATGAAATAAAAAATAATAAAGAAATAATCAAAAAAAAACTTTCGATTATGAAAAAATCAAAAATAATCAAAAAAAGATTTAAAAAAAAATAAGAAACTAATAAAAAAAAGGAAACGAAAAATAATAATTTTTACGACTATTACAAAAAAATCCTAAATAATTAATAAAATCAAAACAAATAATAATTTTATACGATTAATAACAAAAAATCAAAAAAATTATACAGCAAACAAAAAAAGAAACATAGTAAGAAATAAAAAAATCAAAAAAAAATTATTTTTTATGTTCATAAAAAATCAAAAATAAAACCAAAAAATATATGCAAAAAAAATTTAAAAAAAAATTATAATTTGTTTCCGATTTATAAAAATAATCAAAAAAAAAAACCAAATAAAAGAAAAATAATCAAAGGTTATCAAGAAAACCAAAAAAAAAAATACGTTTTTACGGTCATTTAAAGAATCAAAAAAAAAAACAAAAAAAATCAAAAAATATTAACAAAAAATCCAAAAATATATACATAAAATGTTAAAAAGATACAAAAGAAATTATAAATTTCTTCGATTTATAAAAAAAAATATATTTTTTTACGATTTACAAAAAAATTCAAACATAATCAAAAAAATTTTAAAAAAATTATTTAAAAAAATTCAAATAAAACTAGTAAGGAAGTCTAAGTTCGGGTGAACCGAACATTAAATACCCAGCGTTAGTTTTTAGAAAAAGGGGGCGTGGTTTTCATCCGATTTCGCCCATTTTAAAAACCAATCTATGCCGAGCCTAAACAGTAGCGAATTTGGTGGGAGCGGCCACGCTCCTTGCTTATAAAGCTTTAACCGCTTACATGAGCCAAAAGTACTGAATCGATCTTTTCAAGGGTTATACCATGTCCTATATATAACTTTGGAAAAGAAGGCGTGCCATGCCCATAACTTTTAACGTATTTTGTGAAATTTTTCGATGTACGGATATATGTGTCCATTAATCAATATTTACATAATTTTAAAAAAGTGGGTGGTGGCACGCCCACGGATTTTATTATGTTGTTTGTCCCTATTGAAGATCAGTTTTCATTGCAGATCTTTATGATACTTTCACAGTGGCTTGTTAATAGTGAAATGTTGATATTTTGTTTATTCACTTGTGGGCGGTGCCACGCCCATTTTCCAAAATATTACCAAAAAACCTTTAAACATCACAAATAACATCATCAGGTGAATGAGTGTACTAAATTTTAGCATTATATCTGTATCAGTTAAACAGATATTGCATATTCCGGTTTCCTAACTCTCGTTTAGAGAACTTTAGTCCAAAAAGGGGCGTGGTCGTTCACCGATTTTTCTTATTTTCTGTGGTAGTACTCTACATAAACATAACATACCTGGAACCTAGTTTCGTAAACCTATCTCAGATCGTTCTGAAGTTATTAGCAGTCGAATTTGAAAATTGCTTGACTCATAAGTGGGCGGTGCCACGCCCACTTTCCAAAATTTTGCAAAAATAATGTAAAGAATATGAAAATTGATGTATGTACAAAATTATATTATTATAGCGGTATCAGTTAATTAGATATGGACTTTTCAATATTTCCACCTCCTTTCAATATAACTTTTATAAAAAAGTAGGCGTGGTCGCCAAGCGATTTCGTTTATTTTCTATATCTGAATTTAACACAACAATAGTATGCCCTCTACAAAATTTCGTTATACTAGCATAAACTGTTCTCAAGTTATTAGGAGTCAAAATTTTAAAATTTCTTCAAATATATGGGGGCGGTGCCACGCCCCTTTTCAAAAAATTTGGTAAAATCCGCCTAAGAACATATAAATCAATACATATTGCAAATTTTATCATTGTAGCTGCTTCTGATATTGAATTAACCCGTTTTATACGTTTTTCGAAATTTTCGATATCGAAAAAGGGGGCGTGGTTATCATCCGATTTCGCCCATTTTCAATAGCAACCTACCTTGGCCAGAAAGTAACCTGTATGCAAAATTTCATGCAAATATCTCAATTTTTACTCAAGTTATCGTGTACACGGACGGACAGACGGACGGACATACCTTAATCAATTCCTCTTTTCAACCTAAGAACTTTCATATATGGAACTCTATATCTAACTCGATTATTTTGTGCCGTTACATAGTACCGTTATGTGGACAAAATTAATATACCCTTGTACTAGTACTAGTACGCTGGGTATAAAAAAATTTGTATAAAAAAATCGAAACAACCAAAAATAATCCAAAAAAAAAATTTCATTGTTTTGCTTATTTTCGGTTTTTTTTTAACAATCGTGAAAAATCATGTTTTTTTTTCATTAATTGTTAATTGATTGGAAAATAATCATTAAAAATTTAAAGCAATAGTTATCAATCATTAAATGGATAAATTGAACCGGTAATCATTACGATAAGTAATCATTATTTCATAGGTCTGGTTTTAAGACACCGTTCGTATCAGTTCAAAAATCCAAGAAGCAACTGTAGCGTTGAAAGGTTTAAGAGCCAATTATGTAAGTTTGTTCTTTAATAAAAAATTTTTTCAAATAGTCAAACGAAATAGTCTGTTCATGTTCACTCAGCCGAGAAGTTGTTATTAAGAGAAAATATGCTTACAACAATTAATTTTATGACTGCTCCGAATAATTCGGAAAAATTTATGATACATTTCTACGCATAAAAACTAAATACCAAACTCATTTACATATTAGTTAAGCACATTAATATGGCTCATATGTGCCATAACTTTTGTTTATTTTTTGCGCCATAATTTGTTGACGTTCATAATTGCAAGCTCAAGTAAACTCGCTGCCATTCAAAAGGAAGGACCTGTTGCTTCGTCATAATTTATTCTTTGTAAGTTTGATTTTTTTTGGAATTTCCCACCCCAATTTAGTCAGCAACAGGTGTTTTGTGCGCTTTCAGTCAATCTGTCTATTTGTTTTTCAGTAGTTTACTTAGTCCTTTACCATTCTAGTTCGTCTATCAACAATTATTAATAGGAACGTGTAAATAGTTATGGCGCGTGCCTTTTGTGGGCGTTTACTTTGAGGGTCCTTGCGTGTTTGTGGTTGGCAATTTACGGTTGCGTTGTACCTTTCACTGGTTTGATTTACACGATTTTGTTGTTGTTTTATATTTAATTTTCATTGCTAACTTGTATGATGTAACTGCGTCATTGCTGAGTACACTTCAATCAGTCTAAATCTACCCAATGAGCATTTCTCTCAATGGCAACATTTGCATTTCTAAGTTAAATCATTTATAATAATTATTTCTCGATATTTATAAAAAAGTAAACGAAATAAATGAATATCGTAATAGCTTATATATCGCAAGTTTACTTTAAGTTAGTGGATTTTCGGTTGGTAATTATTATTCAAAAAAAAGCTGTCCTTTAAAAACATTTACAAAAATGTTTGTTGGGTACACATTTACGCTCATCACCCGGACTTGAGCTTGTGCGAGGAAATTAAAAAACGAAAACCTTCTTTCAAAGTCAAAGCTGTCAGTGAAAGTTTGGAGTTGCTCGTCGTTCACTTTCAAAGTAAACAAATACTTTCAAGGACTTTCTAAATAAATACGCCACCACTTGCAGTCAAAACAGCGGCAGTTTCTTTTAGAGTTTAATTTTTCCGTTTTCGCAGATACTACAAATAGTGATTATGTACTTGTAAATATTTTGAAAGTTTGACGCAGTTCTTTTAAATCATGATTACTAATCGTTATGATTACCAATTTGATTGATTCTTTTCCTGAGAATCCATTTAATGATTAATTACCATTACTTTGTATTTTTAATGATTATTTTGCAATTACATAACTGAAAAATTAACAAAAAAAAACCAAACTTGTTTTTTAATTTTCTTTATTTAATTTGATTTTCGATTATTTTTTAAATTTTTTTTTGATTTTTGTTTCGATTGTTGTTAATTTTTTTTTTCTAGTTTTTTTTTAATTTTTGCTTTTATTGTTTTTGATAATTTGTTTTTGATTATTTTCGATTATTGTTGAGTTTTGTTTCGATTATTTTCGATTTTTTTTTTAATTTTTCCGTTTTCGCAGATACTACAAATAGTGATTATGTACTTGTAAATATTTTGAAAGTTTGACGCAGTTCTTTTAAATCATGATTACTAATCGTTATGATTACCAATTTGATTGATTCTTTTCCTGAGAATCCATTTAATGATTAATTACCATTACTTTGTATTTTTAATGATTATTTTGCAATTACATAACTGAAAAATTAACAAAAAAAAACCAAACTTGTTTTTTAATTTTCTTTATTTAATTTGATTTTCGATTATTTTTTAAATTTTTTTTTGATTTTTGTTTCGATTGTTGTTAATTTTTTTTTCTAGTTTTTTTTTAATTTTTGCTTTTATTGTTTTTGATAATTTGTTTTTGATTATTTTCGATTATTGTTGAGTTTTGTTTCGATTATTTTCGATTTTTTTTTTAATTTTTCCGTTTTCGCAGATACTACAAATAGTGATTATGTACTTGTAAATATTTTGAAAGTTTGACGCAGTTCTTTTAAATCATGATTACTAATCGTTATGATTACCAATTTGATTGATTCTTTTCCTGAGAATCCATTTAATGATTAATTACCATTACTTTGTATTTTTAATGATTATTTTGCAATTACATAACTGAAAAATTAACAAAAAAAAACCAAACTTGTTTTTTAATTTTCTTTATTTAATTTGATTTTCGATTATTTTTTAAATTTTTTTTTGATTTTTGTTTCGATTGTTGTTAATTTTTTTTTTCTAGTTTTTTTTTAATTTTTGCTTTTATTGTTTTTGATAATTTGTTTTTGATTATTTTCGATTATTGTTGAGTTTTGTTTCGATTATTTTCGATTTTTTTTTTGTTTTGATTATTTTGGATTTACTTTTTTTACTTCGATTTTTTTTTATTTTATTTTTTTTTGATTGTTTTCAATTGTTTTTTTTTTATTATTTTTGTTTTGACTATTTTTGATAATTTTTTTTTAATTTTTGTTTTTGATTATTTTCGATTATTTTTGACTTTTGTTTCGATTTTTTTTTTTTTTTGATTATTTTTGATTTAGTTTTCTTTCTTCAATTTATTTTATTTTATCGCTTTTGATTATTTTCGATTATTTTTTATTTGTTTTTTATTATATTTGTTTTAACTACTTTTCGACTATATCTGACTTTTGTTTCGATTATTTTCTATCTTTTTTTTTTGATTTTTTTCTTGCTGATTTTTTTTATTTGTTTTGATAATTTTTGATTTATTTTTTTATTATATTTGAATTTTTTTTTTTTTTTTGATTATTTTGGATAATTTTCTATTTTTTTTTTTTTTGTTTTGTTTTTTTTTTTTTTATTATTTTCGATTTTTTTATTTCTTTTTTGTTTTGGTTATTTTTGATTTCTTTTAACCGTAATCAATATATACATACATAATTTCCTTTTCTTGAAAACATTTAAAATAATCATTACCAATTAAAGAATCTATCTAATCAATTGATTACTAATTACTAATCAAATTTAACAGGTCTGGTTTGACGAGCTCCACACAAGTTCGGTAAAGTAGATAATAATATCATCACTTGAAAATAAAAAAAATAAAAATTTCAAATTATTGGTGGCTCCTTAAATTGCTGTGATGGCATTAGGAGTGCCTGCCTTTTGGTTTTTGAGCACAAGGGTCTTACCTTCCCGATCTTCCACTTCTCCACAACTATCATATTTCGAATTTGAAATAAAACAACGCTATGTATTAATTATTATTATTTTTTTTTTGTTATTTAAAACATGTGATTCATTTTATTTGTATATAATTTTTTTGCATACATAGGACGTTAGAGAAATTATAAGTTAATTTTTATTGGAACAAAATATGCACGTTAGAAAATTAAATTTAAAAAAATATAAAAAATTGTAACAATTTACAAATGTGTGTTATGTTACTAAAACTACAGCTTACAAATGTTAGCTAAAAAAAAATAATATTTATACGCAAATTAGACTTAACAAAATAAGTTATGAAAGAATATGAAGGCGCTTGTTTTGTATTTTAGTTTATTTTGTTTATGTATTTATATATGTGTATTGTATGTGTGGATGTGTATGTAACTTTTGCAGTGAAATGTATTACTAGAATACTTTATGTAATGAATGTTTACGTGTGTAAATTCGTTAAACTACGTTCTTATTTGAATTAATTTATAAAAAAAATAAAATATTTATAAAACGTAAAGAAAAATGTAATAAAATATCGAAATTAGTTAAAATAAATGTGTATGCTTACATTTAATGAATGCTTAACAATTAATAACACTGTACTACGGCATTTTTAAGGGGCGCAGAAAAATTACAAAGCTTGTTCTAAGAACCTGAAAGACCACTGCGAGTAGCAGTGGAAATTTGGCGCCTTGGAAACATTTTACGTGATTTCTTTTTTGTCGATGGCCAAAGACTTTTTATACCATCCGCCACCATACAATGACCATCAATGTGTTGCACAGTGTTTATTTATATAAAATATGAGTACGTAATAAAAAAAAAGTTTTCTCAACGAAATTTTGCAGCCAAATATCTTAACTATTCATTTGAATTGTTTAACTAATAATTAACAAAGTCTGTATGTATGTAAGTAGCACTTATTTAACTAGAAATGAAATAATGAAAAACTTGCTTTTAAGTTACAGAACGATTAATTATTAATAATACGGATGTAATAAAAAATGGTATAACATAACTTATCTAGGGCATAACATAACAGCGGTGAATTTCGAGGCAGCAAACTTGTGCAAAATGTTACACAATGCACAGTATAGGAAATGTTTGATAGGCAGATTTGCATTCTCGCATGATATACATTTTTAAGTTTGTATACATTGTTGTGATTTAAAGCGTTAGCTAGCAAAAGAATACGCTTACATATATATTTTTCACATAAATCATATTCATTGACAAACAAAACTTCAAACCGAAAGTTTTCTAGCTCAAAAATATAATTTTTATACATAATTTTGCATATTCATAACAAACAGTTTAGTTAACATTTTTTTCAATTTTACTGCTATTTGATTGACCTTTATGTGGGGGGTTTCGACATGGAATGGCTCATTAGCAAAACGCATTTAAATGTAATTTTCTAGTCAAATGAAGTGAGGAACTAACAAGAGGCTTGGATTTATTTGCTTTTTTTTTGTTTTTCATATGAACTTTTACAAGTTTTTCAATACCCAAAAAAGGGTTTACTGAACTACTAAAACAATTTTGAAGTTTAGTAAGCTTTAAAGCATATACATACATACATATTTGATATATGAATATTTATGAAAGTACAGTTTTACTAAAAGCTTTACATTAAGAAATTTGAATTTTTTTTATCTCAAAGCCGTCAGTTTTTTCTTTCGAAAAACGCAAAAAAGCAGAATATTTTGTATGTTTTAGTAAAAAAAATGTAAATGAATTCAATCAGCAAAATGTATCGTTATTCGAATTTTTTTCTGGATGACTGCTTTCATTCAAGAAATAAAGAAATAAATGAATAATCTATATAGAACATTAAAATTTAAAAAATGGACAATTTTTTCAAGTTCGAATTTTTTCCGAAGTCAAGGTTTAGTAGTTTCTTCATTCAAGGGATTAATGTATTTGTTCCGCCAAAGTAGTTTTAACAATACGAATTTTTTTGTTTTTGTTTATTGAAGTACCAAAAGCCAAGAAACTTTTAATTAATAACGTAATTAACCTAACAATATGCAACTTTAACACGCAGAAACCAAACTGTATATATATTAAGTTCAATATGAAAATCTATTACCACTCAACTAAACGAAAATACGGCAATCTCAAATGCAATCAATGCTCTTGCAATTGCTGCACACTTGTTCTACCTATTTTGTGTTTCTCACTCTCATATAATGTATGTAAGTATGTATGTGTGTATGATGTAACTACTTTTTTTTTTTGCTCTTTCTTAAGCACGCACAAGTTGCCCAAACTTTACGTTCCAAATTCATAAACAAATATGACAGCTTTATAATTTCGAATTTCAAAACTTTTGAGACTCGGTTACATGCACTTAACATAGCTAAGAATGACTTAGAAAATTGTTTTAGAACCTTCAAGTGAGTATGCTAACTGAGCCATCTTTATGGAAATATCATTTTGCAAAGCATTATAAATTTTATTATATTTGTTTTATGAATTTGGCTATACGTATGTAACTTATTTATGCATTTAACTAACCTCATAATAATTATAATAATATGTCATTCGTTTTGCCATTATTGCTAGTACATACACACATTATTTGCATGCTTTTCGAGTTTTAAATTTAAATTCAGTTTATTTTTTAGTATTAAACTAATTTTCTGCTCATTGCCGTTTCTTATCAACGAACAATTTAATTTTTTTATATATTTAATTTCCACATCATTTCTTTTTCCAATATCAATTTCATTTTCTGCATTTTTGTTAATAATTTAAGAATATATAGTAAAAATTATATTTTTCATAAATAACTGTTTAAGTGTATGTGTTTATAAATGTAGTATATTTAAGGATGTATCTATGCAGTTATGTATGTATGTATGTTTAATAATAGTATTATATAATTAATAGTAATGCATTTTTAGTAGTATATATATATTGTGAGTGTGTTTTTCTTGCTCTATCTCGCTTCCACTTCTTTCGATGACGCATGCAACACCAATACATAACATCCCTCCACTTTGCTGCCAACAACATTTCACGTACATTTGCTTGTAATTTTTACAACTTCTACGATGTGTTACAAAATTGTCGCTGCTTTTGGTTAATTCCATAATAAATCAAACTTGTCTGTTCATACGTGAGTGTAGATGTTTTGTAATGATTTGTTTACTTGAACTTTTGTTGTATTATACAGCTTTCTAATACTATTTTTAGCGTTTACTTTTATCGCTAAAACACTATAATCGAGCTTTTCTTTGAGATATAAGTATTATTTTTTCAAATTTATTAATTAAGCAAAAGAAAATGGTTTTCTTTCGCAAGTTTAACACCCAGGAGTGTCACGATTTCCTTTTTTAAAAGCAACGTACGACTCTATATGTGTATGTATCTAAGTCTCATTTCCATTCTTCTGCCGCCTAAGCGTGATTCTCTTTCTTGAATGCCGCTAATTTGGCTTGTAAGTGTTGTAAACGATTTGGCGATAATTCGGGTTTCTGCAAAATAAGGTAAAATATTATAATTATATGTAGTTATCAATTAATTATGAAAAAATAGCCAAATTATCTTACACTCGCATCCCTTCGTATTAACGATGACATCTTCTGTTGCGAATTCATTGCATTCAAGTTCAAATTTTCATCCGCCACCCTATTGTCCATAAGCATTGCGTGTGTGGCACCCATGCCGTCAGCATTGCGGCCGATATTCGCTTTCGAAATGAGATGATTCAAACGATCCATCCAAAAATCGGGATCGGCACCTCCGCTGCCGCCACTACTACCACCCAAACAGCTAGCAGATGTTGTTTGATGGTGTTGGAAATTGGCATCTGTGAGATAAGAGAATCGTGAAGAGGCTGCGCATATTCGAAAATATATGAACGTATGTGGAAATGCAGTTTCGATAGTGATCAATTGGAGATGATGGCAGTGTTTATTTTCGAAGTTTCAAATGATGTGTAGTTTTATTTGATTATTTGGTGATGTTGTTTTTTTTTTTGTATTTATGAGTGATGTTAGATGCATGTGAAGACAGGTAATGTGTAAAAAGATATTGAATTAAGAACAAATATTTGAGGAGAAATTAGTTTTGGATTTCGACGATAACGAAATAAAAAAGAAGTCATTTCAAACACTGGCGTTTTATTTCGTTTTCGGACGAGAATAAGAATATAAATACAGATATGTATGTTTATTTTGTCAAGAAGGTAGAAATAATCAAGATCAAGTATTTTACACACCTAAACGATTGTCGCCATTTTGCGTGCGCTGTAGACCATCACCCGCACCACCCGACTGTGCTACAGCGCGTTCAATTTCAGTTAATCCATCTTCAATGTATTTTTGAAAGCTTGGGCTGGCACCTTTAAGGAACGTCGTTAAATCGATATCAGGATTTTGCACCTATTAAATATCAATATATAAACATACGAGTACAAGAAAAACATTTTTAATTTTATTCCTTACCTTAAACTCGTACAGCTTCAACAGGCCCTGCTGTTTTGTTTCCTTATCTGAGATTAATTTGAATATATGTGACATTGTTTCATGCGTTTGATTCGAAATCCGTTTGCCATGCACATCTTTGGCCGAAGCAGAGCGTTGAGGTGAGGCATTCGGAATGTGTCCCTCCTTAGCCAAGTTCTATATAGGATTGAATTGAAACATTTCAAAAAGCTGCATCTACACATAGAAACGCGATTACACAAATCGATTTACAAAGTGCAAAAGTTTCTTATACTTTATAAGTGTTTAACAATACTTGCTCTAGCTCCAACTGCTGGAATATTAACACAAGTATCTGAAAAATAATTCTTAGTGGAGCGTTGGAAAAGTGTAAGATACGCTTTTGCACATGTAGCGACGATATGTTTACTGACTAACTAAACTAACTAACTAATTTACCTTCAGTATCTTAATTAAATACGTATGCAACTCCGAATGTGATGGTATTTGATTGAGATGATTCAATATAGCATTGCCCTTCACTTTAGCCATATTATGTATGATAGTTTTGACTGTACGCAAAGGCGTATCGGATGGACGTGTTTGCCACCAACTGCTTGGTAAGGCCAACATAAATTCGTGTACTTCCAATATGACAGCATCATAATTTAATTCATTGGTACGTTCGGGCAACATTTTAACATTACGCCAAATGCATTTCATAAGCAGATCAGTGAATTTGGGCAAACCAGCTACCGGGCAGGTTTCGCGTAGCAAACGTATTAGTGCGCTAGAAAAACATGAATAATTAATATTTTAAGGTTCCAGATTGTTTTGAAGTAAAAACGATTGTCACATTGGCTAAAGTTCTTGGTTAGATGTTCGAATATGATTTTGAAACGAGTAACAAATCTGTTCCAAACTGTCAAGCAATAATTTCAAAGCACAAATCCGATTCCACCAACATTTGAATCCGAATTTTATAAACACAATATTTCTACTTACCAATTTAAATTCGTAAAATTCGCTTTGTCCAACACCTTTAAGCATATGCCATTGATTACTTTATTATATTGCCCATCGTCACCAGTGTTCAATTTCTGATCAGCCATAAGATTTAGTAACGCAGACATTAAATTCTTAATACAGGCAACGCTCAATGTTTTACCCAATGACTTGGAGTGGAAAAAGGAGTAAAGTATGGAGAGTAGCGGCTGATATACAACCAATGATTCGGTAATGGGTACTTGTGATAGATTCTATAATAAAAATAAAATATTAGTTTAGTTTGATATTGGCTTGCTTTGCTCATTTCACTTACTTTAAACTGTGCGAGTACATTCTGTATAAAAATCTCCTCGTAATCACGCAAGACAGCCTGTTTCTCTGGTGCATCAATAATCTCAGCAAGTTCACTAATAGCTGCGCGCGCTTTAAGAGTATCCGCGCTGCTAATTGCTTTGATCATTTTGATAAGCTGAGGATCATGTTTTGGCAAAACATCAATAATGCTGTGAACAACAAAGAAAATTTAGAGTTGGTCAAATTGGTTAAAGAAAAACGAGCACTTACTTTGGATTCTGTTGCATAGACGTATTACTGCCAACACCACTTCCACTACTATAAATGTTCGTATTGTATTGGTGTAGCATTTGTTGTTGTGAAGTCATATAAGGTGAACCACTGCCACCACTTGTAGCAGCCGCCGCCGCTGCTATCGCTGCAGCTGAAGATGGCGGTGTATTATGTACAGCCTGTTGTTGCATATAATGTGAACGTGATATTAATTGTTCAAATTTATCTTGAGGATATTTGATATCATCGCGTGTTGGTATGATTTTGATAGGTTCGAAAAGTAATGAGACATCAACATTCGGCACTACAACTTGCTGCATTTGATCGACACGCACCCAATCCTTTTCTATTTCCGAAATAACATCTGGATCCAAGCCGAAAGGACCGGTCGTTTTGGGCACTTGATAAAGTTGATATTGTGTTGAAGCAGGTTGATCGAATGTTCTGTGCGTTTGAGAGTGGGAAAAAAGTAGTAACAATTATTTCTTTGTTTTATTTCAAAAAAAAAGAGTAAAAATAGCCAGTGCTAAATAACTACAAGAAATGTAATTTTTGATTGGGTGTAATGCAATTGACGGAACAAGGGAAATGTGTGGACAATAACGTTCATTGGATATGAAATATGAAGATGCATATTTACAAGTGATATTGTGATTAAAATGTATGATGAAGAATGGAAGGACGCTTATAGCATAAGCCTTATATAGTACGAATAGTAATTTGAACTGTTTCAAACGAAGTAAAGTGTCGTGAACGCAACTTCATCCGTATCCAGATGGATTTCAAATTGAAATTCTAAAACAACTGAAACGCTTAAGCAACTAAGGATGGATTTCCAGCTTAACTCACAAAGTTTTTAGAAACCTACATATGAGCTTGAATAGTTTCGGGCACACGGTGTAAACTTCGGGTTACCTCACAACAAATGTTCAAGGACGGTTAGCCACAAAAGTGATTTGAAAAAGCTATTTCAATGGCAAACTCCGACGGTACTTCTGCCAAGAAAAGCTTCTCAGTAAAAATTCTGCAGATGCTGTTCGAAGTCGGCTAAAAACTGTAGGTCGCAAATCCCGTCACGGGCGAGCGACCCCATTTTTGAAAGGACTTTTTCCAAACATTTTTTGATTTTACCTGCCCCACTACCCTACACAAAATAGTGAATTGCATTTAAGAATAATGTTTTGTTTTACAATTTCTGAATTACATTTGACTATTTAAAAATACATTTTAAAATTTACTAAGAACATTTTAGGGCTTCTTTAATACATTTTGAAATTCTATTTCCGAGACCGACACATAAAATCTCTTTAGAACACTTTCCGATTTTTGAACAATATTTTACGACTTCTGAAGAACAATTTCGAGAGTTCGGAAGTACTTTTGAAGATTTCTGAAGTACATTTTACTGTGCAGAAGTACTTTCGAAGGCTGCTGAAATATATTTACTAAATTTCCGAAGTACACTTGAATTAAAGTACCCACGAAACCTGGGTTAAAGTATCAGAATGACCTTGCTTAACCATGAGTGAACGTCTCGACTAAGCAAAGCGAAGTGCTTTTTCTATAACAACAACTACATAAAGCATTTACGCTTGTGCTCTCACCTTATATAAATTTGATTCGATAACATTTTTGACTTCAACTTTAAATGAATAAATCATGGAAAGCTTCTAAATAAAAGTCAAACTTTTCAATCAAATAATTAAGAGCTTAACTATTTTGTGTCAACGTTTTTTTTTTTTTTTGTTTTTATTATATTTATAATTTTGAATAATGTGCTAAATGTGTTAATTAAGCAAGACAAGCGAAAATGATGTTGGCGCCAGATAAGAAACAATACAAGCGTTCATAGACAACAAAACAGAAAAACAATAAAGTGCAGAAACAAAAATACAAAGCAAAACAATATAATAAATAACAGTGCCAAAAACAAAACAAACAGCAACACATACAAAAATATAGAAAAACCTACAGAATAATACAAAGTAAAGTAATACAAAAAGAAGATTATACTTAAAGGAAATAATATTATAAGGAGTTAGTTTAAGACAGTGTAACTTAATAACGTTTGACCATGTGTTTGAATTGTGGATTATGTAGTAGACATAGAAAAAAACAAGGTGGAATTTTAAAGGTTAGTAAATCATCATCAGCTTGCTAATACAATTTTTAAGTAGAACTTCATTTTAATTCTCACTCAAAGCTTTATTCTAGTAAAACCACCCGGTAGTTATCATTCGACATTCGGTGTGATTGAAGGCTAGCTTTCATTAACGCTAAAATGTATAGCTAATGGTACTTCATTTTTCTTAGATTTATATTGGGACTCGCATTTTCATTAATGAAAACTCACCCACATTTCCAGTCAAGCTCACTTATAGCCTGATTGCGAGTTTAAATATTTTCCCTCAAATACGATTTTTCAGGAGCCCGTTTGGCATGAAATGAAATTCGCATAATTTATGTTGATTTATAGTGTGAATGAGTAAACTTTCACGGCGATTTACATAAGTATTTCGTTAAAGTAAATTGTATTATGAATCCCAGTAAGGGATCGTTTTCAATTGCTTTTAATAAAAGTTCTAGGAAACTAGGTGTTTCATCCTACTGCTAAGAATTTTAAACTGGAAATATTACGAACTATAACATTTAAAAATTTACTACTAATAAACACTAATTTCTATATTTATTTTTCCAGATTTACCCTCCACTACATTGGAAATATATACGGAGAAGAACTTAGTTTCTCTTGGACTAAGTCACTTCTCCCTAAGAAAAGATGGAAAAATCGTCTACCCAGCAACTTGATGAATATTGATTCGAAAACCTCCATATTCATAGAAAATAATTGTACATGTACATACTCCTAAGATTACGTGTGAATATTGGGGCTCTCTTTTGTAGCGCAATTCGAACATTGGTTCTGCATAGACTTGCATTTTTGGCAACAACCATTAGCAAATTTAAGTAAAATATACATATGCACATGATGACTGTTAATTTACTTTGTTAAACAGAGTGCGTCCCAAATACGATTTTTTTAGTTATAAACAAATAAAAACATTTATGTAGTTAGGAAGCAATAAAGCTTATAATAAAACAAAATAAAGCAACTGAATAAAAATAGTTAGAAAAACAAATAATAAAACTAGAAAATGTTAAAAAAGGGAATTACGCTTGTCTTATGAGCGAAGATGCGCGCTTGTCTTTTGCTTCCAAACTGGCATTTGCTTCATTCGCATTCGATTGCAATTGCACACTGAGGAGGTGAAAATTAAAACATTATTCAATTTCAATTTTTTTAATTATTAATATGTAAATCAATTACGTTAGATAGCAATGCTGAGCAATAATAAAATATGTAGTAAAATGTCAATTAAATAAGAAATAAAATAATTAAAAATGTATGACATATTAGCAAATGTGGGGAGTGGAACTTAGCATAACTACTATTATTCAGAAAAACTAAAGTAAAAATTAAAAATTGGCAGCAAATTTTGCTTCGTTCGTTTTATGTTTAGTTCAGCTAGCTAAAAAAATACATTGTAAATGTAGATCGCCAATATTCCAAATATAATTAATATCATCGCACCTAACGTTGATGCTTTGTAAAGCTTTTACAAACTTTGCCTTTATGATTTCAACTTTCGCTGATGCTTATACACACATGTGCATCGGCTTTCTACATAATTTTTTATAACACTATTCTTTTGTTCAAATTAAGTTTCTTATTGCATCTCGATACATAAACATATTGGCATTTACTGATTTTTTCACTGTCACGGCACTCACCTGGCTGCCGGAGTTGGGTGCTCATCTGGCGGTGGCAATTCATCGCAAACACCATTTGTTGCTGGTTCATCAATTTCTATGCTATCCTGCTGCACCACTAACTGTGCACCGCCCGCTTTAGCTACACCAACACCCACACCAATTGTAGCTGTTGTGTCTGCAGCAGCCGGTGTAGGCTTGCGTGTCTTCTTTGCACGTTTTATACGCTCATCCAACATAGACAAATCTTTTTCATTCATTTGACCAATTAGCTTGTATACTTTCTCGCCAGCTAAGAAATATGCTTGCACTACACAATTCAATGCTGCATTACGCACAGAATTATCACGATCAGAAATGTGACGCGCGATTTCTTTAAGCGCTACCTGTTGCGATGGTTGGCACACGGTTAGGCCATAATTTTCAATTAAATAGCCAAGCTCATCTAAGCACTCAGTACGTTGGCGTGCATTTTTAGATTTTAAACCGTCCATAACGTAGACAAATACTTTTGTATAGGGATAGACGAGTAGTATTTGGCGTAGTAGAGAGCGCACGCCAACACGCACAGCATCTTTGGGATCGCCAAGCTGTGAAAAAAATTTATATGATTTTGTATTTCGAGTAATTTTTTTTTTGAATAAGGTACCTTTAACAGCAGATGTGGTATGAATGCGCTTCCTTCGTTCTCAGCTAGTATGTACTCCATATCGACCAATGTTTGGAAAACTTGATTGAGATATTCGAGACCCTTCAGCAAAACTGAAGGATTCGTATCGTAAAACCGTAGAGAAAGCCATTTTAGTATAAGATCCAAATTACACATTAATGCTTTGCTATTGTTGGACATATCGTCGTTTAAAGCCTCGATAACTTTTAAATGATACCTATGGAAAATGTGGGTGTGCAATTGAATATACTGGACGAAACAATAGAAAGAGGCAGTTTTTCTGAAGGATTTTGGTAAGCGGAGTTCAATTACGATGGTTCAGATTTTAGGTGCAAACAGCGTAACAAATCAACAAGAAAATTATGTGAAGCTATTCGAATAAAGGTTACCAAAAACCTGCAGAAAGTTTTTGTCAACTCTTTGTGGTTATTAATGAGGCCAGTGAAAGTTTTAACAAAGTCCCTAACACCAAAACACTCACCTAAAGTCATCGTGAAACATATTTGCCATAAGTCCTTTGTTAACATTGGCCGTGGTCATTTGTTCGCGCAATAATTCTATGAATTCTTCTCGTGGCGTTGTAAATGTCCATTTAAGCACACGCATTTTTTGCTCATCGATTAACCGTTGATTTTTAGAATTATTTACCGCCAGTAGTGGTGAGGTGTCAACATCTTCCTCTTTCTTTCGCGATGCACCAGCACCTGACTTCTCGCCACCACCCGCCGTTCCACCTTTGGTTGAGACATTCTTTTGTGCCCCACCACCACGTACCACTTTCTTAACTGGTTCTTCGATTGGTGCTTGCTGCTTGCCTTTAGGTAAGGGTTTTACTGGCAAAAAAGGACGTGCCTTATCCAATGCGGCTTGTATATCTTTCTTAGATGCTGGTTTTTGCTTATCGAGCGCTTTTACCATATTCTCAAAGCCGATGTGCATCATTATACCCAGTACAGCTTCATTAGAATTTTTACGCACATCTACGTTACGATCACAAATGTGTGCATACAAATGTGGCACCATCGAAGATAACTCTTCTTTGGATATAGATTTTGGTGGCATTTGTGGCAAGCGCTCTGCGAGCCAACCCCATAGCTCAGATTTTAGTGCAGGCGAACCGGTCTTTAAAGCGTCGGCAATCATTTCATTTTCAAAGAATTCTTTGTAACTGCCTTTGTCGCCAAAACTGTTGATACAACTCAAAGCCGCAGCACGCACTGCAGACTTATTATCGCCCAGCGCATGTAGGAAACCTGGAAACAGTGTGCGCACATGATTTTTACAACCAGCGCCCATAGCATTTGCAAGCTGTTCGCAAATAGACATAGCTGTTTGTGCAATTTTTGCATTTGAATCGACAAGACGTAGAGCTAAAGCAGGCGCTAAATCGCCAATTGTGGATTTAATCAATTTAGCTTCACTTATAATCGTTTGTAATTTGTTTAGTCCTTCATTACGTGTTTTCCAATCTTTATCAGACATTTCCTTTAACAGAGCTTCCGTGATTTGTGGGCCGATGTCGATGCGCGGTAACATATCCGCCAAATTCATTTGTTCTTGTTGTGGCTCATCATCATCAGCGAAGCCATCATCGTCAGCAGCACCATTGCTTGCAGATGGGCTATTGGCTGATTTCTTAACACCACGAACTGGTTTGGGTGGCTTCTCACCAGCATTCTTATCCAATTCAGTTTGAATTTGTGATTTCAAGGCCGGTTTCTCATTTTCAAAGAACATCAGCAAAGTGCTTCCCATGTACATAGACATAGTGCCAAGTAGGCCAATAGCAGCGCTGCGTACAGTTGGATTCGTACTTTGTATGGCTTTGCGTACATCATCGAGTAGGAGTTTAGGTTGTATTTGGAAACCGAATTCCAGTATGGCTTTGCTTACCCAATTTAAAGCTTCAGATTGTACTTTCGGTGATTTCTGGTCGAAAGCAAAGGCGAGAACGCGCCCTACTATATGTTCCAATTTTGTAGCTTCAGCAAATGCTGTGAGTACTTCAGCTGCTGTGGTGCCATTTTTAATGTCAGCCAACTTTTCAGTTACTTCATTGAGAACCAGATCGATTGTGGTTGTTGTTAGTGGGTAAGTTTCGGCAACTATGCGTATGAAGTCAAGTTTATGCTTTAAAACTTGGAAATTCATTTCCTAAAAGAGCCATAGAAGATCATGAATTTAACAGCAAAATTTAAGTTATTTTAACTCACCTTCAAGCCTGGCTTGCGTGCACTTATTGTGCGCACAAGTACTTGTGATAAACCCATTTGCTTAGCATCAAAGTCCCCAACAGTTTGCAAGAGATTCTCACAAGCCGCCAAACGATTCTTCCAATTGGAGTCTATTAATCCCGCAAGTACATCTGGCGGTAGCAGTTCCTCCGCCTTTGCCTGTACCTCTTCCAATGACAATTCACGCTCAGTGGCCAACACCTTAGCGCTACTTGCAGATTTTGATAGTGGTGCCGCACCACCGCTGCCAGCACCACCTCCGGCACGTTTAACGACTGTTTTTTTGCCGCCAGCTGTGGCAGGGCGCGATACTGGTTTTGGTTCTGTGGAACCACTACGCGATGAGGCACCTGAACCAACATTACCAGTGGCAGCCGCCGAGCTCTTTGCTGATGGTGCTGTAGCAGGCCGTTCTTTTTTAACGCCCACAATCTTAACTTTTATTTCAGCCTTCTCTTGACATTCTTTTATTTTAGCCATTTTCAGAGCATCAACCTCTATGAGGAACGGACCAACAGCTTTATCTCCCATCAGTTTCAGTAGAGTACCCAAAGCTTCGGCTGAAGCTTCACGTACTGTAACATCGGGCTCATTTAGTGTTTTTATCAATGTGGTTACAAGTAATTTTAGTAATTTTTTATTTAGCGCAGCAGGTTGAGTGCGTGCAAATGCGCGTGCCAGAAACAAAGCTGTCTCCGCTTTAACACTTGGATTTTTATTTCCCAATGATTCGACAATACACTCTTGCATAGCTTCTAAACTCGTGGCTGGATAAATAGCGTCCATAGATTCGCGTAACGCAGTAACAACGTTTGCTTTCTTCTCTTTGAATTTCTCCAAGAGCGAGGGCACAACGGCCTGAAGCAGAAGAAAGCGTATGTTATAAAACAATTTTATTAATTATTCTACTAACTCACCATAGCGTATGTGCTAAAACGCTTGCCTAATCCAGTGGCTAACATTGCTAGGCACTTTCCAGCCATAGCAACTAATACAACATTGGTATCTTTTGTGATAACCTTCTTTAGCGTATTCACCAGCACACCGTATTCACCACTTTCCAGCTTTGGATTATCTGTCAAAAGTTTCTCAAGAGCTTCCAACGACTCTTTGCGTAGAGTCCACTTTTTCTCTTCCAGCTTGTCATAGAAGTCTTTGGGCATCTTTGACAATATATCAACTGGATTGATAAATTCCATAGGATCAACGAATTCTTCGCCTTCGCCGTCTTCATCTAAAAAAAAAACATATAAAACAAAATATTTAAATTAATAAGCATCGCTTTAAGGAGAATAGCATTGAGGAAGCAAATAATTATTATATCGTGTAATTTTATAAATTTCGTCGAATAAGTATAAGGTAAACTAAGAATTTAGTTAAATTTCCACACGTAATTAGCCAGAAAAGCACCCAATGTAGCGTGAAAAAAGCGACAAATAAACCGATCGAACACATTTCCGCAAGTATTAATTTTTACCGCTTTGCTCTATAGGAAATACCTTCGCAGATTTGAGTAAGGCGATATTAAAAAAAAAGAAACCAAATTTGTCAAATCGCTATAGACGAAATAAAATTTATAAGGTCATTTGAATGTAGGTGCGGTAAATATTCATTGACGTTTGCAAATCACAAATTTAACGGTTCTTCTTTCTTCTTTAAATGGCCATCTAACCGCCTGAGCGATTTTGACCGTCCAACATAGCTCGCCAGTCATTTCTTCTTTGCGCCAACTGGCGCCAATTGGAGACCCCACGAGATCGCAGGTCGGTCTCCACTTGGTCCTTCCATCGGAGTGGTGGTCTTCCTCTTCCTCTGCTTCCACCGGCGGGTGCCGATAAGTATACCTTCTGGGCTGGAGCGTCTTCGTTCATTCGCACGACGTGGCCTAGCCAGCGAAGCCGCTGTGTTTTAATGCGCTGTACTATGTCGACGTCTGCGTAAAGCTCATACAACTCATCATTAAATCTTCTTCGGTACTCGCCGTCGCCAACGCGTAGAGGCCCATAAATCTTTCGCAGAACTTTTCTCTCGAATACTCCCAATGCGGCCTCGTCAGATGTTGTTAGTGTCCACGCCTCTGCACCATATAGCAGGACGGGAGCGATGAGTGACTTGTAGAGTGTGATTTTCGTGCGTCGAGAGAGGACTTTACTTTTCAATTGCCTACTCAGTCCAAAGTAGCATTTATTTGCAAGAGCAATTCTTCGTTGGATTTCTAGGCTGGCATTATTGTTGGAGTTTATGCTGGATCCAAGGTAAACGAAGTCCTTCACTATTTCGAACTTTTTGGTGCCAGCAGTGGCGTGGGTGCCAAGGCGCGAACGCGCTGACTCTTTGCTTGATGACAGCATGTACTTCGTTTTGCCTTCGTTCACCACCAAACCCATTTTTTCCGCTTCTTTTTCTAGTTTGGAGTACGCAGAGGTTACGGCACGGTTGTTAAGGCCGATAATGTCAATGTCGTCAGCATATGCTAACAGTTGCACGCTTTTATAGAATATTGTTCCAGCGCGGTTGAGTTCTGCAGATTGTATTATTTTCTCCAACATCAAATTAAAGAAATCGCACGATAGGGGGTCACCTTGTCTGAAACCTCGTTTAGTTTCAAACGGCTCGGAGAGGTCCTTCCCAATTCTGACTGAGCTGGTGGTGTTGCTCAATGTCATTTTGCAAAGCCGTATAAGTTTTGCGGGGAAACCAAATTCAGACATAGCGGCATATAGGCAGCTCCTTTTCGTGCTATCGAAAGCGGCTTTAAAATCAACAAAGAGGTGGTGTGTGTCGATTCTTTTCTCACGGGTTTTCTCCAGGATTTGACGTATTGTAAAAATCTGGTCGATGGTAGATTTTCCAGGTCTGAAGCCACACTGATAAGGTCCAATCAGTCTGTTCACGTCAGGCTTCAATCGTTCGCACAATACGCTTGACAAGACCTTATATGCGATATTCAAAAGGCTGATTCCGCGGTAGTTGGTGCAGTTTGCAGGATCACCTTTTTTGTGGATTGGGCAAAGAACACTTAGATTCCAATCTTCGGGCATGCATTCATCCGACCATATTCTGCACAGAAGCTGGTGCATACGCCTTACCAGCTCCTCGCCGCCATGCTTGAATAGCTCAGCAGGCAAACCATCAGCGCCAGCTGCTTTATTGTTTTTTAACCGGGATATTGCTATTCGCACCTCATTATAGTCGGGTTCTGGGACGTCAATTTCGTCGTCTTCGATTGTGGGTTCGGGTTCGAGCTCTTCTCTGGTTTCTTGCTCAATTTCTCCATTTAAAAGGGCAGAGAAGTGATCCCTCCATATCTCTAGTATTCTCTGAACATCAGTCACCAGGTCGCCGTTCTCGTTCTTACAGGAATTTGCCCCGGGCTTGAAACCTTCCGTCATTCGTCGAATTTTTTGATAGAATTTTCGGGCATTATTCCCATTGGCTAGCATCTCAAGCTCATTGATTTCACGCTTTTCTGCCTCTCTTTTTTTTGCCCGGAAAAGTCGCCTCGCTTCCCTTTTCAACTCGCGGTAGTGTTCACACACACTCCTTGTTGCACTCGATCTTAGCGTTGCCTTGTAGGCTTCGTTCTTTCTTTTCGTTGCAGCTCGGCACTCTTCATCATCGTACCAGTTGTTTCTTCTCGTTCGCCGGAATCCAATTACTTCTTCGGCTGCGGTACGGAGTGCTCCTGTGATGTGCTCCCACTGCTCATGCATTCCACTGGGTTGAATTGTGCTCTCAGAGAGCAGGTGTGAGAGTCGGTCTGCAAAATCATTGGCGGTCTGTTGCGATTGCAGCTTTTCGACGTCCAGCTTTCCTTGCGTTTTCTGTTAACGGTTACTGAACTAGAAAATTCAAGTTCAAGTAATAACTTCATTTTTAACCTTGACAGTGAAATTTCAAAATTGTACATTCAGGTTGAACAACAACCTTCAGTAGTTTACCCTGCGTGGTGGGCATGCCCATTATCGAGAATTGTAATCAATCCCTTCTAACGGAAGATACTAGCAGTTCCAATAGGGTTGGACCATAGAGAGTTTACTATTGAACATTCCACTCAATTGAGCTGTTGGTGTCATGGCGGAGCACACTAAATATCGGCCAAACATTAGCCATATCGGTGTTAAGTCTGACATTTTAAACATGGCCTAGAAGGTTGCCTAGTCAAACCAAATTGCTGCCAACCCAAAACTCAATGACTTCGTGTTATGCGAAGGGGACAAAGATGCTCTAGCGTTCATATGGACAGATGGAGGATGACTTGTTGTTTCAATTGGCTGTGTTTTGCGAGACTAATTTTATAGAAGTTACTTACCATCACCAGCTTCATCATTCTCAGCTGCAGCAGCAGACATTTGTTGCTGTTTTTCTTGCTGTGATTTTAAATATCTGAAAAAACGAAAATATTGCAGCAAACAATAAAATAAAATCTATGACTCAAAATCACCTTATTGGTTCAGCCTTCTCTCCTTTGAGTTTGTCAAATTCATCATCGAGCTCTTTGAGCGTGACTTGCGGCAATGATGTGATTTGTGGTTTCATAGCGGCGCCAATCCAACTGAAAATTGTAAACAGCATTCTTAGTGGTCATTTGGATAATATTTATTTATTTATTATTTACTTACCGATATATTTCAATAGCCAACTGTTTACCCTCATCACGTACCGTTTTATCACGATCACTCATTAGAGGTGCAAGTTTCTTGATCAATGGCTTTACACCCACCACCTTATGGCCAAAATCATGCAATGCTAATGTTGTAGCCGATACACAAGCAGCCACAATTTTTGGATTCTTATGTTCCATGCCCTTGATAAGTTCCTCCATAACGGCCTCCTGTTTTTCTATTTCAATATACATTAGCGTCACTTGTACGGCGATATCTTTAGTTTTAGCTTTAGGTGCGGCAATGCATTTTTGTACAATGCCAGTCATAACATCGCCCACTGTTTTACCAGCTTGACCGCAATTCTCAACGAATATGAGTGCAGCTTCGAGACCCTTTTCTTGTGCAACAACATTCGAATCGACAACCATTTTTTTGATAAGTCCCATAAATTTCATCCATTCTGGTGATTTTTCATCATCGATTTCACGGAATATTTTCGCAGCTTCCTCATAGCCATCGACGCGCGCTTTCCATAATTTATGTACGCAACGCTCGTCCACTGGTAGTTTCTTGTATTCTGTATCTTCAGTCATGTTGACGCTGGGAATTTTAATGACTAGCCAAATATATGTTGGTTGATGCGAATTTTAAATGCGATAAATGTTGTAATGATTTTGTGGAATAAGAAATTTTTTATAGCTATAGTTTGCTCGAGAATTTTATTTGTAGTTTAATTTGGCTTCTTTGTGAATTTGGTTGCCGCTGAAGTTTTTATCCTTTTTCCTTCTTCCTTCTGAGTTCTTTCTTCTTTTACTTCGCTTTTCAAACAGTCTTCTGTAGCGCTGTTTATTGGCTGTTTCCCTTTGTTAGTGTTATTGCGGCGTTTACAACGTCTGCAAGACAAATGAAAGATTCAAATTAAAAAATAGAAAAACAAAAATCAATTAAAATTCATTTAAAATTAAAAAAGGCAAAAATTACGAGTGTTTTATTTTCGTATTTATTGAATTTCAATTCAACGAAAAGATAGAAATTTGACAGCACATTAGTGATGAGCAGAACAGAGTAACGGTAGATCCGGGTTTCTTAAAACACAACGATCGGGTTTCAAAACTGAAACAAAACTCGGCCTGCATACACGATAACCATAATCAAGCAAAAAAAATAAAAAAAAATCAACCAAATAAAATAATATGGTCAAACTACTGAAAAATTTTGTAACAAAATGACAGAACCGAATAAATTGAAAGACGGTTTGTTTCCAGTCCCAATTTGTTTCCAGTCCCCAATTGGGCTTGTAGCCGCACTCTAAGGAGCAAGTACTTTAAACACCCGTATCCAGGCATCACTACCGAACATGAAACAAATATGCACTGTATGTATACCAAATCGGGCGTTTCAAACCAAGACACACATTCCAAACACTAAGAACACGGCTCGCAAAAATTATTGAAGCATAAAAGTTGTCTCGCCTTTACAATGAATTTCGCGCGCTTAACGAATATGGCAATCTTGGCACGAAACGATTTATTCATGACGTTTTTGGGTGTTTCTTGTGGCCGGTGGTTGGGTCTGTCTCACTTGGGAAAATTGATTAATGTGCATTGCCTTCACGCTTCAGCAAATTTATAAGCACGAAATAAGCTTTAATGAATTTGAGTTGAGAAATTGTGAAGAAAATGTAGGAAGCAATTTTGTGGAAAATTTAATTTATAATCTATTAACCACAGGAAATTCAAATTACGCTAAAACTCAAAATTTTAGTTTAGTGAAATTGCCCTAAACATTTATATTGAGTCAAAGTTTTTGGGAATAACCGAAGGAACTGGGCCGACCGGTTAAATATCGATGACTAATCGTAATGATTACCGGTTTAATTGATTATTTTCCTGTGATTACATTTAATAATTAATTGCCATTACTTTAATTTCCAATTAATTAAAAAATAATCAAGAAAAATCATGATTTTTCACGATTATTAAAAAAATTTTGATAATTTTTTTTTTTAATATTATTTTACGATTATTAAAAAAACAGAAAACAATGAAAAATAATAAAGAAACATTTTTTTATTTTTTTGTTTATTGGTTTTATTTAATAATTTTTTTTTTTTTTTTTTTTAATATTTTTTAAATTTTTTTTTTTTTAATAATTAATTTTTTAAATTTTTCTTATTTTTAATCAATTTATAATTTTGAAAAAACAATTAAAATAATCATTACCAATTAAAAAATCCATATAATCAATTGATTACTAATTACTAAGCAAAATTTAACTGGTCTAGAGCTGGGTTGAATTAAAATTTGTTTGAGTTTCCATTAATGCTAATGCAGATAAATTTCCACTAATACCAAAATCTGAATGTTAATAAAAATGAAGTGCCATTAAAAATATATTCTAACGAAATGCCAGGGAATATCCACTCAAAATCGCGGTGGAAAGTGGTTTCACTAAAATGCAATCTTCGGTCACATCGATAAAAGAAAAAAAGTCTCATCAGGATTTATTTTTAGTGGAATTTCATTTTATTTAGAGCGTGCATATTTATTTAATGGATATTTACTGGTAATGGAAACTGTCTTTTGTAATGTGTTCAACATTGATATGTTCGCCAATGCGAGCGGACTTATACTAGTTCGATTGTTTTATGACTCGTTTACATTTTTTCTAAAAATCTTATATGTGATATATTTTTTTAAAACGTTAGATTGACCGTTTAAAATTAGAAGAAATAGTATTAATAGCGGCAAGAGAAACATCACCTCGATCCTCTTGGGACACTTTTCTACATTATCTGCACGCGGCAAGATCGCCCATCGTCCAACCGTGATGAAGATCTTAGATACATACTATATCTTAGTTCTTACTCAATATACATATAAAGACAGATGGATATTTTTTTCTCGCAATAAATTTAAACATGGACAGATCGCTATATAATGGAAAAAGTTTTAATATACAACAAATAAATAAAACTGTATTTTTCTCAAATAGTCAAACTTTTGTTAGTCCCCTCGTAGCTGTTTCTATTTTATGTATACTTTTGCGTATGCTTTGGTATAACTTTAGAAGTTTTGAGTGCGATAATGTGATTTGAATGCAATTTAGCAACTAACAAAAATTCACCAAATGAGAAATGGGAACGCAGGCGCTGCAAAGTCTAAAACCAAAATAGAATTGCCGGTACATAGAAGCTCGTCTATGCTTTTATGTTTTCAAATGTGTCGTATTTTTTGGAGCGGAATTTTTGTGTTGCAAGCATAGTTGCGTGTTGCAATACCCAAACAAGTGGCAAAGCACTGACAAGTACAAAAACAACAAACGCCAGACCTTAATATAGTTGGAGTGCACGACTTTTACACAAATTGAAAATGAAATAAAAAACACTCAAACTCTGAAAGAATCTGGGTATATTTGCAAAGGTAATGGCACTGCTTATATGAGATAGATTGAAGTTCAGCTAGAATTAATTCCGAAACAACGTGGGTCTTTCCGGTACGTATTTAGAACCGGCTGTTGTGGGAAATAAAACGCTTCTTTGGCAGCGCTCCAGCAGTGATTCAAGGTCGAACGAACCCCAAAATGCACTGAGAAACCATGTCGTATTATATGACGATCTCATAAGTAGCACACTGGATCAGGCCGTAATCGTTCCTTAGAAGAGTTTGCAGTCTGAAAGTTCCCCTGCCATCGGAGAGTTCAGCTGCCATGGCGAGTTCGAAGCCTGTAAAGTCTGGAATCGAAAAATAGCGACAGTCATTTCGAAATGTGTCTCACATGCTCAAATAAACTAGAGCGAGAAACACGGACGAAAATAAATGAATAAAAAAAAAATTAAAAAATGTCAATAGGCTTCAAGTCCTGGCAGCCAAAGGTTAGCTTCGTGTTATTAACTTTCCATCATTAACTCTCAAATAAGCAGCACTCGCTCTTGTTGTTGTTGTTACTAAAAGCACTACCTGTATCAACTTACATAAAATCTGTTCATTTATATATGTAGTTTTCCATTACAAAAAGCAAACAAAGAAAAATAGTTACAACTATGACAACCATAAAAGCTCATTACATTTATGGACAGACATTGACCAACAAACAATATTTTTTTTACCTTACTTCACAGTGATTTGTGGAAAATGTAGTTGGTTTCATCACTACCATCGATTTACTACATGAAAAAACAAAAAACGAATGCCCTTTTGTGGCTTGGCAGGCAGACAACCAAACAAAAGTAATAAACGCAGATGTGTTGGCGGGGGTAAAAGCAGGGAGCAGTTTGGAGATACCATCGCTTGGTTTTTAATTAAAAAATGTTGAACCATATGTTAAAGGCTCCGCAATGACAATAGAATGTCATCTGCCGTGTTGGAAAAACAAAATGACCACTACGAAGCATGGAAATCTCCTTTGGCTTGATGCTCTAATCATATATATTTATTTAGCACAGAGGAGATTAAGGCCTAGAGTTCCTTCCAATTTGTGCGCTTCTTCTGAGCTTTTCTATGTGCTTGCATATCCAAAAAAAAATTAAAAATATAGTCATTCATTTATCTTCCGGCTGTTTCTTTAATCTCAATCCGTCGTTGCACAAGCACTCCCCGCACGCTTAGGAAAGTGTTACCGATGTGGGCAGTCCTTTTGCTGAATATGTATCCAGTACTAGCTCGACTGACACGATTTCTTTGAACCCAAAGAACATTCGGGTCATTGATTTAAGTCGCCTTTTAAGTCAGGCATAACTAATGCTTGTATATTTTAACTCCCTAGCCCGCTTGGGCGTCCTTTCCCATCCTCCGCTGCAGCACTCGGATGCCGATAGGAAACCCTTTTGGTCCGGACCCTTGTTGTTCTTTGAGAGAACTGGAATAATAGCGTTTGTGTCTATTTCTTTGCGCGCCACTGTTCATATGCATATTGAATATCAACTTAATTATAGTGGACAATCGGGATTTGATGTGTGGAATGCCGCGGAATAATATGCGGCAAAGCGTAGGTTTATTGACATTAACGTGTGGTCATTGCATGCCACCTGTTGTAAAAACTGAAAGATACAGAAACAACAAAAACAAGCTACATAATGCTATGAACACATTGACAGTTGGATGGGTTTCCCTGTTGTGAAGAGTAATCGAAGCTGGGAATGCCTCTCTTTGGTTGTTGTTGTTTTAGCAACAAAATCACTCCCCGAAGGTTTTGGGGAGTGTTGTCGAAATAAGTCCTTGGCCGGATATGAATCCGGTACGCTCCGGTACTCCCTTGCGGTACTGCCCGACTGTCATGGTAGCGATTTGGTATGACCAGTGGAACTTTCTAGGTCATGTCATCCCTCCTTCCGAAAGGAAGGAAGGGATGGGTAATGAGAGGTGAGAGGCATCACATCCGCAGATTAAACATTGAGTTGCACATCATTACATTTGTGCATATTAGTCGCCTCTTACGACCGGTATGCCTACCGCGGGCATATTCTAAACCCCTACCCGCAGGGGTCGCCTCTCATTGGTCCAATCGATATCCTCACTGCCATTTGCAAACAACAAAATTAGGAAGCTAATGTGTCTGACCATGACGCCAAAAATTTAATTAACCATTTCGTGTTTAATTTTGTATGAAAAAAGTACAAAACTGACGCATGCAGTAGATAAGTAGCTAGTACAATGTAATTATAGAAACGTCTGCGGCAAAAAGTGGGCGCTTCTTGTTCGGTCAGTTACCTTTCTTTCGCTCACTTTTTGGCGAATATAGCTGCTCTCTCTTTCCATAATCCACTTCTGCGTTGCAATACAAAATCCGATCGCTCTTGCGTTGAAATAAACAATTTCTTTAGTTTTAGATAGCTTTTGATGAATTGAGCTAAGGTACTTGCTGCGTCTCGATTCCGAACGTTTTGGGCAAGAATAGATTGAGATGTTTTAAAAGCAAACAATTTTATATAGAGTTACTCTGCCATATTCCGCTTAGCGGCCACTAAATTCAGCAATACAGTCTGTCCAAAAGGTGATGCGAATCTCTAAGTCTTGGAGAAAACTTTCCATGCAACTTTTGGCAAATTCGCTAGCAACCATCTGAAACTGCCAATTAAGTCAGACCTAAGTATTGGATCTAGACACAAAACGACGTCTCTTGTAACCATCATCTCTGAAACGTCTAGTTGAAATAGGCGACATCCCAAATGTGCCTAAAAGCATAATTTTGAAAATGAAAAGACATTTTTATTCTCCTTTTTTTGAAAGGTTAACAATCTATGAGCTCCTTTCGAAACTTAGACCAGTTTACACTAACAAAAACTGTTATTTCAAGACTTCCTAGCGTGGGAAATCGTTTACTCTAATAGAACCATTATAAATAACTTAGTTATGGCTGAAAATCGATAGAAAATTAAATCCCCAAATAGACAATACACTAATAATTAAGAGTCCCCAACGTGTCTGAAGGGAAGCCACAACAAGTCAACATTTCTTCTTACATTCAAACAAATTTGTAGTCAAGTCAAGCAACTTTAGTATGCCAGCAATGATAACGCCACTACAAAACGTTTGAAGTAGATAATAAACGAATAATAAATTCATAAATACGAGCGGACCAACAAAAGTTCGCTGAGATGATCAGAAAGCCAAAAGCAAATTCGCTGACGCATTGTCTTGATATAAGAATATTAATGCCGGAGATGGGACACATTTTAAATTCGTGTAACAAATCGAGCAGAAATTTACAATTTGAACCCGGATAGTCTCACCTTGCTGATGTTTTTCAAGAGTTTGTTGTCAACAGTGACCGTGAAGGGAAACAGGAGACTTATAGTTTAAGGTGTCAGATCCACATCATTGACATCACTACCCCCATCCGGCATCTGACATTATAGGTTAATAAGTAAAGTAGATGCTTGGCGCTCTTCCACAACAATTTTTTTTTTTGTTGTAACTTATCCAGAGTCAGCGAACTTGTTCCAGAATACAAGTCAAATCACAGTAGTATACATATGTACATGATTGCCTACAAACTTATACATAAATATGTATAAAAAGAATCCACCATCAGATGACGTAGGACAACAAATGTTCTTTCACATTATTGACTCATTTTCAATCATTCCTTTATACATATATACATATGTACATATATATGAATGTAAATTTGGATGAATGAAATCATGCAGCACGCAAGCAAACTAAATAAATAAACTTCACAATTGGAGCTTTGGATTCGAGGGTGGGTACGACTGAGAAAGGAATATGAGGAACGGAAGGATGTGTCAGCCAAAACTACGTTAACATACATACATATTATGGCGCGTTTAGGATTATGGCTTTTGTTTGGGATACAAAGAAGGAATGGGTGAGAGAACAGATATGTATAATACTGCAGTTTTTTCATAAAACAAACAAGAGCACTAATAACTACGCGAATTCATAAAAGCAAATATACATACATACATATTTCTATGCGGCGGAATTATGCCTTGTGATCTTGATCCGCGTTTAGCCTAATCTTAACCGTAAGTTCTACATGCGAAGTTATAGTTGCGTTCCAGTTTGCTGACCTGGGTCGGGTCACGGTCATAATTTAACAGGAACGATGCGGGTCAGCTGCATGAGAGTTGTTTTTGTAAATAAGTGTGTATACATATGCATGCTTGTGCTACTAAGCAAATAAGGGTTGGCTGTCAAAAAATCTACTAGAAAAAAAATCTACTACTACGGATCAGAAACTGACCCAGAAAAATATCAAGATCACAGCGTTGTTGTTGCATTTACATGCAAAATTTTATACAGGTCTGGGTTTGTGTTTAACTGGAACACGCCATATGTGTATTAGCAGTTACGTACAATCGTATAGAATTACCCACCTTTCCTTTCCATGACTGTATTCCTACCAAAACAATTCTTCCAATAATTCCGCAAAAGTGCCCCGTGGAAAGTTAGCAGCTAAGAATCGGGGTAATCCTTTACGACCGTACTGAAGCCCAAACGGGGGACGTTATCCATGGTTTTTGTGTGCCGAGTCTCTTTTCGAGTTGGCGGCCTCCGGCCGCCCTTCAAAAAAATAATCCTCAGCCGGTCCAACACCGGCTACGCGTTCCCCAGTATTTGTGCGACGAACACACTTTTTCAAATTTCGGACGGCCTAATCTGTGATTACAACTTTGATGGCAAATATCTCGCAAACTACTGAAAATATTTGATTTCCGAACGCGGTTCGCATTGCTGTTACCTAAACGCGTCTTTTGCTACCTCTCCCGATATTTAAGGACGTGTATTAGCAGTTACGTACGGTCGTAAAGAATTACCAGAATCGGTACCTGGACCGTCTGATAGCAGGCCGACTACCACGAGAGCGATTCATTTGACGCAGAAAAATCTTTTAAAGCTGTTATAGGTACAATCACCACCTAGAACAGGTGGATTCAAATTCAAATTAGATTTGGCATTCGGTGACGATTGTTGTTGTTTGCATTTGTTTTGGTGCATATACTAGTTGTAAGGTAGTTTTCAAATAATTCGTTAGATTGCGGAATAGTTATTAACAACTACTCCGTGGATATAGTAAACATTACCCATCTGTTAAGGTTACCGATAATGCAGCAACAACTTGGGTTTGAAACCCGGTTAGGAATATCCGGTGATTGTCAAAACTGTTCTAACAGATAGGGGAAAATATAAAAATCGCAACGTAGATGCTAGCTGCAGTACTGGTGAATCTTGAGATCGTGCCAAGTGTCCGCCAATAGTGCCAAGTACCATTTGGAAAGCCTCTTTATTTAGCCTATAACACGCTTTGAACCTGCAAATACATATAAGTATTTACAAGCGCACCCAAAACAGCTGATTCGAACATCGATTTTGTTTGCATTCCAAAATAACAAAACCGACACGGTTTCACGACACCAAATGAAATCAATATTCCATGGCAGATCTGATTATAAGCCGCTTACCGGAGTTAAATTGACGTATCTTGTAGTTAGGTGTCAAATTAACCGCCGTTAAAGCTTAACCGGCTTTTATGAAAGTGGCCCTTAACATTTGCTACACTTTACCAAATACCCTTTATAAGATTTAAAAATTTGGCAGCACTCATTTCTACACCACAGGCAACCCTAAATTTCAATTCTGTCTTCCATTATATATTTCTTCCTCTTTCGAACATTTTTATTTTCTTTTATGCATTTCGAATTAACGGAATGCTGTTTGTTTTTGTTGTGCCTTTTTCCACCCCTTTCCCATATCAAAAAAAGCGCCTACACAGCTCCAACATTGTAAGGGAATTTTGTGTGATAACTGTTTGCCCAACTTCCAACTACAAGCAAACAAACAAAAACAACAATATAAACATCTGCGGCTGTCGCATAAAAAGCAGCTGAGATGCAAAAATCGCCGAGCACACATTCACATGTACATAAGCACACATGGCCAAACAGATGCGCAGAAAAGTAGGAAAATCGTTTAACGAAAAGATGTTAGCGAATGGAAGAAAGTACATAAAAATTGGTGGAAAATCAAGATGTCGACTTACCGTTTCTTCCACACCCAAACAGGTCGAGATATTTAGCAGCGTTACGCTTTTCACTGAACTTTAATCTTCCGAGCGAAATTAGAAACTATCGTCTATTTTTAGCTGATTTCCCACTGACCAGTAAACCAAAGGTTCCTCGTCTGCAACAATTTGCACAAAACGGATCTCCTTATCTAGCAGCCACAATCCAGCGCACTTCAATAATTTCACGGATGAGTTTTCTTATTTACTGCGTCAACTGGTTTTGCACGAATGCCTTTATTTTCTGTATCACGGTTTTGTATTTTCTTCAAAAAAGCCTGTTTTTTTAAGATCACTTTTTTATTGCATAGAAAAACAGCGTATAATGTTGAAAAAAAAGCAGGCGGCGGCGTAACAAACTTCGATTTTTCACCAAACAAAAAAACAAGTTTGCCGTTTTCTAAGCGCAGCCCACATACACGCACACACCCACACACACCAGTGTAAATAAAATTGGAAAAATCCGTGGAGGCGCAGCACTGCAAAGGTGAATAATTGAAATAAAATGAAAACACGCACTAAATTCTGTATTTTATTTTTCAAACCAATTTCTGAACTTGGAATTTTTTTGCCGGAACGTTAGCACTTGTAGTTTTATGTAGGATTCAATTTTCACAAATTAAAAATAAAGTAAAAATTGCAATTGGACGACAGCGACAAAATTACGTCCATCTTGTATTAGTCAGTTTTATTCAATAAATATTTTCCTGGCATTCGCAATGCATGGTTGCATTTGAATGTATTATGAGACAGAAAACTTTCGAAGATGAGTGCTGCCACAATGTTGGTTATTTCGAATGTTATAGAGAAAATTTCTGGAATTGCTCAGTTGAAACTTATCCAATTATGATCAGTCAATGAAGTTATCTTTTGAGATAATTTATATTTAATTATAATAAGCTTATTTCAGCAAATTTTTAAATAAATTTTGTAAATGTAACCTTTAGTACCCTTTAGTGCATGCCTGTGTCGCTTTATAGACACTTGGCAGCATTTATTTTCTGAACTGTAAAGTTGTTGCCAGACTTTTTACTTCGAAAAGTTTTCTTAATGAGCGGCTCACAATTGAAAAACAGTGAACAAAAACAAAACTATTCCCGGCAAGTTTTGTGCAGTGTTGTCGAATTTACCGTCTTTGGCCGGATATGAATCCGGCACGCTCCGGTACTCCCTTTCGGTTCTGCCCGACTGTCGTGGTAGCGATTTACGGTGAGCAGTGTAACCTTTTATGTGATGTGATCCGCAATTCCGAAAGGAAACCCCACAAGACAGCTAACTTACATCTGAACCGTCATTTGTAAGGAAGCGCTGAAGGGGTCATCAGCGCCTAGAACAAATCGGCCATCAGTTTTGCAGTAGCAATATGAAAATTCTGATGCATCCATCAGCACCGTCTTGTAGGGAAGAGAAGATAGTCGTCACTTACCTTACCTAGCATTGTAATCAACCTCTTCTAACTGTAGTCCAAGAAATCTTGTGTTAGAAGAGTAGGTTGAGTTGAGCAGATAAAGACATGGTTAGTGTCGTGGTCCTGCCTCGGTGTTTCCGATTCTAAGACGAACTTTGGCCCAACCCTATAGCCCCCACCAGTTACTTAGGAAATACAATATAAATAATAATACTCACAAGGAACATCGCAGACTCCGGAGCCTTTGTCTTTAAGTCGAGCAAGTAGACACCCCTAAAGAAAACTGATTAAATCCCGCGAACATTAAATGAGTAGTCGATTGATTGTACGAAGAACTATTGTCCGTCGAATGCCGTAAGATCAATAACAATGTCCTACAGTGAAGGGAAATATCTCTGTATCCGGTGACGTCCTGCCGCCAACAACAATAGTAACCAAAGCAAGACTTGGGTAGAAGTGTCTGTCTCTTTCGTAGAACATGATCTCGTCTTGGCGGCTAGCTTCTTACTGTTTTAAATCCTATTCTATACTCCTCAAAGTTCTAACAATTATGTAGATGATGAATCTCACTTACACTACTTTTCTGGATTATATCCATTCTGGATTCTGGAAGTGTAGAGATGATACAAGTATCGGGAAAGAGTTATGCCAACTGCTTATGATCTCACCATAACATTTCAAGGATTTATAAAAGGGTACAAATATTTATTGTAAAAAAAAAGTAATACATTCGAAGTAAGAGTATATACATACATACATATTTGTATATTCAACGCTATATAAAAGTGGTCAGTAAAAATAAACTTGTCTTGTCCATTGTAGAATACCATAAAAACGATGTCTTCTTTGGAATCATCCACTAAATTTATTTCCAGCCTATACCAGGTTTGGAACCTGGAGCTGGTGCCGGAGTTGGAACATAATCAGGCGGCAAACTAAATCCAAGCGCTTCTACATTACCAGCTGGCCCCCTGCTCGACGAACTCGCTTGGGATGTATTATGTTGAGCCGGAGTAGATGGTGAGGGGGAATAATTTGTGCTTGTCGGCTGCGGAGCAGAAGCTGGCATTGGTGTAGATGGCGCTGGTGATGGTGACGGTGTGACATGTGCAGGGTAGATATTATTCGTTGGGGGCAATGGTTTGCCAGGTGAGGCATTACTACCATCGGCCAGAGCTGCATCGCTTAGGAAAACGGGATAACGTGGACGGAATGTATTATCCTCAAATTGTTCACTACGTACATCCTCCTCGAACATGGGTGGTGCTGAAAATGAGAATGTGAGCTAGTTAAATAATAATCTTCAACCATAAAAAATCACAAAAACTTACGCAGTGGTTTGTAACTCGGTCCAGCGCCAGGTTGTGATGTTATTGCTGCCTGTTCGCTAGCGCTAGCATATAACGGTACAGTGCCGATAGTCAACGGAAATTCGATTACCAAATCGCGATAAATGCGTGAAACTTTGGCGATAAACCGTAGCATATAACTCACTTGAATGAGAGTGCAGTTCTCTAATGAAGTGGGCGTGGTCGATGGAATTTGTAAATATTCATTAAACTCTGCTTTATTATGTTTAATAACTTCACCGCAGTGATTGTCGGCCACTTTTACTTCGACAACTTGACGTTTAGCTTCGGGATTACGGCTAGTGAAGTTGACTTTCTTCATTAGGCGAACTTTTACATCGGAACAATTGAGATCCGATTGATTGTCCAATACAATGTTAAAACGTATCTTTTGACCGGGTGCATAAGCAGAGAAAGGCACCTTAACATGCATCACCATGGGACCATTGGCGCCACAGCAAAAACTCCAACAAAATGTTTTCTCCTCAATCTTTTGCAAAGGTTTCTAATAAAATTCGATAAAGTTTTTAAAAATGTTATGCTCGTCTAAAAAAAAACTATTCTCAATACCTACCATGTGTTCCGGATTCAAATTTAAATCATATGGCGAAATTACTGTATAGCCTTGTTTGAATTTATTATCATAACGCATCACACGATCAATTACCAAAGCAACCTCATGCTGCACTTGACCCCACGAACCGTTATATGATGTGGGCGCATTCGGTGGTATGGTGGCTCGAAAGGGAAATGCATACTTTCCGGGTGGTAATTCAATTTGTGCACCACCACTTTGTCCATAAACATGACTCTCTGTGCTATAATACAATTCGGAGCCAGAGAATGTTTCGATTGTCTTTTGTGGTTTACCCTCAGTGTCTTGTTTGGTGACATTCTCCGTCCAACGAGTTTCAGCATGGCCACAAATGCTAATGTAAATCGCTGAAATAGAAATAAATATTTTATTTGAGTGTGGTTGCAGTTAGATATTTGACAACTTCAAGATATTTGAAAAACGGTTAATTAAAAATTGCAAGAGTGCCCATCACTGACTTATAAATACATGAATGAAATTTGTCTACAAGCAATTCATCTTCCGTCTTAATTGAATTACTTTACTTTAAGACATCAATTAGTGGGTCGCTTTAAATTCAATTCAATTAAATAATCATAGAGGTTATTGTTGATATGACGCCACCGTAAAGCATACAACTACCACATAATTGAACGTGACATATTTGTGAATTAAGGCTCAGCTACGACTTTGATCGCTGTCATTTATGAATTCTTTCCGACTAGGTGCAATGTGTAAGAATCGTTCGCAACTAGCAGCTTTGTTCGAGCATACATATTAAATTTTTTTTTTTAATTTTTACTGAGAAAGTGTTCGTTTACACAAAACAATTGTAGCGAAAGAGCGCATTTTGTCATTTCATTGACAGAGAGAGCCACAAGTTTTTACTGTTTAAATGTCATCTTTGGTTTAAATTTCACTCCGTTAAATTTGTAAGTGAATAACAGCTGATCGTGACAAGGGAAAGCAACAACAAAAATTTTAAAATATGAATCTTTAACCAATCAAAATGGCAACAGCTGTTTTTGCTGCAAGTTTTTAATGACTCCTTTTTGGTTTAAACTTTTTACTTTTTGCGTTTCGAGAGAGTTTTATGTCATACACTTTTTGCAAGTTTTGTACGCGAACAAAGCTACTAGTCTATTTTCTTCTTTTACGTTCAGGCGTAAAAAGGTAAAATTAATCGATGGATATTGGAATGATTTTCCGTCATCCCTTGTCAAGCTTGGATTTGTAACAAACCGGTTCCGCCATATTCGGTGCTTTGTTTCGTTCCCTAATAAAAACTTCTTTGCAGATATTACCTATAACAGCCCAATTCGTTGTCAGGGTAAGATAAATTGGTAGATGGGTACCTATTTGCGGTTTGAAAATCTGTTTAACATGAACTACATCGATAAATTCATGGTCGAATAACAGATTTATATAAACGGCTCGAAATAAGTTAATTTTACAAATTATAATGACAATCAGAATTTTTTTAACTATGCCAGCCATCAAGGTTGAATGAAGTTTCTCAAACAATGCAAATCCATTTCCGTTCAGCGGTCAACAAAACAAGTTGTTGAACCTGCATTCTGTTGCTATCTTTGATGTCGTCTGCTCGCATTTGTTTTTGTATTCTATATTTATTACACATTCACGTATGTATTTACATTTATTTTTTTTATACAACTTTTATGTTTTGAAAATAGTGTAATTATCAGTAAATGCATAGCTCATTAAATTATATGTCAGTTTAGTACGCGATGCAGTGGCGTTCAACTGAATCAATCTTCGGAAGACTAGAGTCTACATTTTTACTTGCAGCAATAAAAGAAAATACTGGTCCTTTACGTGAAGTGATGCCAACGCCTTAATTCTAGTGTGGTAACAAAATTCTACTTGCCGGAAAAGAAGAAATTTTGGGCGAAAAGGAAACAATAAAAACTTACAGCAAAACAGCTATTGCTTTTTTGATTGGTTAACAGTTCACATCAGTTGTTTTTATTTGAAAATTTTACTGAGTGAAATTACACCAGCAGAAACTTCCAACCCTCTCTCCGAATGAAATGTCAAAATGCGCTCTGTCCCTACAAATATTTTGTGTCATCAAAAAATTTCCAGCTAAAATTTAATAGAACTTTTAACAATTTTCGGTTAGAATAGCCCATAAAAGTAGATTCGTGTGTGCTTTTTTTAGTTTTGTTGCTGAAATTTATTAAATTAAATTTTTGCAATACATATAGTGTTATATAACCGAGGCCACATAATTATTTTTTAATAATGAAGCTTTTTTCGTAAATCTTTTGTTTTTATATGCTAACGCTACATACATATTTACGCTGAATCTAATATTTTTTACAAATTTCCGGTGACGTAATCGTTTTGAAGTTCAATTGGAGTATGGCTACATGTCTGCGCGTATGTATGTTTGTAAATACTGGGCTCCAATTCACAAGATACTTCATTGCTCAATTCTGTAGCAATTTATCTCTTTTTATAACCTTTTGGCACATATGTATGTATGTATGTACATATGTATGGATATGCAGAGTAGAACTGGATAGGAGTAAATTTCTGCATAGTAGGGCTTGATAAGAATAAAGTTGTTAAAAACGACGTTATTCACTTTTTTTTTTTCAAAGTGTGAAGACCGGATTTATGAAAGAATCGACTGAAAGACAGGTCAATGTTTTGTGTAGGACAAGTGTACGTAGAAGGTCAAGCCGGAAGAATACCAAAATTCTTTAAAAGTTGCCAAATTATTTTTTGCCTATAAAATTAATGTTGTTACTAGACTCAGGGGGTTAGAGAGAGCACACTTGCCATGCTATGTTATATTAGCTGTGTTCGGTGGCAAAACTTGCAAAAAGTGTAAGTAAAGAGAGAATGACGTAAAACTCTCTCGAAACGCAAAAAGTAAAAGTTTGTGACCGAACAGGAGTCAGTAGAAACTTGCACCAAAAACAGCTGTTGCCATTTTGATTGGTTGAAAATTCAAATTTTTAAATTTTTGTTGTTGCTTTCCCTTGTCACGATCAGCTGTTTTCACTTGCAACTTTTACGGAGCCAAAAATCCTCAGTAAACACTTGCAGCTCTCTCTGTCAATGAAATGTCAAAATGCGCTCTCTCGCTGCAAGTGTTTTGCGCCACCGAACACTTTCACAGTAAAAATTTTATAAAATTTTATAAAATTTTGTAAAACTTTTTGCCACCGAACAGAGCTATTGTAGGTACTGATTTCGTGCTGTTTCATATTTTATTTTATGTTATTTCATGTTTAATGCTTTGTTATTAAAATTAAGTTTGATAAAATCAAAAATAACAATTAATTTTTAATTACATATTCATAAACCGTATTTAAAGCTATATTTTACTCACATCGAATCGTTTTTGGCCTTGATGTGCTTAGCTCCGCCACGCCGGACACCACCTGGCCAGCGAAGTAGACCCCCAACGGGTTGTTGTCAAACGTTATTGTACATTTGCTGGCCATATTTTATATATGGATGTAGATATCTATGTGTTTAGTTTATATTCCAGCCAACAGTTTTATCATTTAATAGTTTTGATATTAACTTTTTTTTCTACTTGTCTCCAAAAATGTGGATTGATACTCCAGCTGTTTTTTTACGTTGGGTCTGAAGAACAAATCACAGCAATAAAGCAATGCGGCATGGGCACAAAGTATGAATCTCACACCCTCACCGATGCTTATTGCCAGAGGTATTTACTATGCAGAGCTTGTTTTATAGATATATGAATGCTCGTACATAGCCGGGGCTGCACACCGTTTTGAACCGAATTTTGCAGCTTAACTTAAATGAACTTCTAGATAATTTCAATACAAATCGAATAACCGATTTAAAAAAAAAAATAGTTGTTATATATATGGAAGCGATTAAGTGAAAATGAAAAAATGTTGGCAGTGAACTTTCGTTGGATAACAAAATTGTCGAAAAACGAATCGTCGTAATTCCGATTAATGACATTTTTATTCATTATAATCTAATTACTTGGTCATTGAGAAAGCTGAGCAATCAGAAAGTGATTAATGACAAAACTCGGATGTTTATTCGTTTCCGTGTTTAACAAACTCACCACTTTTCGAATTTTGAAATGATCAAAAGAAATGAAAAAATTTACTAAGATTTCAAACAGCTTTTATGAGTTAATCAGTAAGTGTTCGGGAACTGAATAAACAGAAAAATTATTAATTAAAAATGTATTTAATTGATTTATGAAAATTCCCTTTAGAGATACAAATTTCACAAATATTCCATGAATGTTGTAACTCTATTTGAAAAATATATATGTACGCGATATCACTGTTAATGACAGTTTAGTAAACTGGCTCTTGTAACGGTACCACTTTTTGGCTTGGTGCTGAACCGAACTACGTTAATTTTAAAAGTGGTTTGGAGCACTGGCTATGTGTTTATATGTTAAAATTTGTGTGCGTGTAATTGACGCTAAATTTCAAGGTTACAATGCCGGTATTAACTAACGTCAATATGCATTAATGTATGTATTTACATTTTAATCTCTCTTTTACGTTTAGATCAAATTCATAACACAATAACAAATCATTTGGAGTTCCATTTAACACACAACTCAATTATTGTATTTTTATTTTATGTTAAGCTACCAAGTTATTTATAGCACAAAAGTCAATATGACATAATTTCACACGCACGCGACCGAACGACCATTTGATTGACCCACCCAGCCCAGTTCAAACTGATTCCCACATGTTTAGCCCTGCGCGGAAGCAAAACACTTACAAATGCTGGTACGACTTGTTGACAAAAAATGAATGTGTTTGTTCAGCAAATTCTCCTCTCGTTTGGACACGAATCTTTTGTTGTGAATGTTTTCGTAAGATTGTGCCTCCCAAAACGTGTCTGTACCCCAACAACTTCGATACCAAACTGAATTAAATAAATAAATAAAAATTAAACAAAGGCAAAACCGTGCACAAAGAGATATCAACCAGCAGCCAGTTGTCTGTAGAAAGACTCTACTCTCAATTGCGTGTTGTTGGAGCCCTGCGAATGGGGCACTAAATTTGTTAAGCCCCCTGCAGGAAACATGTTTATTCAAATCGGACTCGACGCTGATCTGGCTTATATGCTTTCAATTCTCACCATCAAGTTTTCGCTGACATTCGGAGGAAGTGATAAACCACTGCTTGAACTTTTTTTCATAACGGACTACAGCTTCGCGTTCCTACATACATACATGTCTGTCAGCTGGGCATCAATTTTGGTACAACACAATTTTTCCTGTAGGGCACACTCCCACACATACATACATATGGACGCAAGGGTGTGTATCAGTGGCGCTCATACAAATTATACAAAAGGTGTTACTCCTTTGTCAAGCATATCGGCTTGAAATTCAATGTGACCCCTTAATTCACCTATTCAGCTATCTCCCAAGTACTTTGCGATAGCCTACCAGCGACCCCGATAGTTTAACCCCTTCGTACGCACCTGCTTAACTTAAAGACGTTAGCGCTTAGAAAAATTATGAGCTGAGGATTGGAATACAGATTTTGGAGTTCCAACTCTCTTCTTTAATGTATGTATGTACATATGTGCCGATGTGTCGTCTTTTTGCCAGAATTGAATAGAAATAAAGCACATGAAATTTTTAAAGACGGTCTTAAGCGCTCGTTACACGATCCAGCATGCAGGTCATGCAATGTAGATGTGTGCGTTTCGTGTGACACACGTACTTTCTTCGTGTCACACGTACTTGTTGTCGGTTCTTGCATGATGAAAATCAAAAATTTTTGATTTTTGCGCTTTGCTTGAACGTTTAGCAGCCTGATTGACATGCAATAGTGCCTCAGTTGAGTGCTGACATTCGAGATGAACAAGTGTGCGGAAGAAAATGAATTTGTACTAAGATTTAATAAATTGATTTTACACTAAAAATCAACTTTTACTATAAATATTAAATATATATTTACCTTAAATAAAAAATGGAATAAAATTAGTTATAAGCTGGTTTAAAATCGAATAAAAATAGTTGAAATACCTAACCCCCCTCACAAAAAATCATCTTCCGACGACGGCATATTACGTGCGCACGCTACGAACACTCAATTCAAATGGCGCATGACATACATTTGCATGAACGTGTAAGGGCTACGTCATGCACACGAAACGCACACATATACAGTGCATGACCTGCAATGCTGGATCGTGTAACGAGGGTTTTACGCATGAAAACGAGTTTGAGCGATGGTTGTTGTATATGTATATGGGTGTTTATTACAGTGCGTCTAATTTTTTTCTCAGGCCTTTTAACAAAGGGTTCACCGTGGGTTAAATCCAGGCCCAGGCACTTAGTGGGACAATTGTCCGCATTATTGAGAAACAAATTCACACAGATTATTACGCTCTTTGCTTGCTTCGCTTGTGTGAGCGCACTGATAAACGAAATGCTGTCGTTTGTTTGTGTTCAGTGTCTTACTAGCAAGCAATCATTGTATAACTTTACAAGTAAGTTATGTATCAGCTGTTCGTCCACAGCTGTGCTTGCCCATGTAAAAAGCTTGCTATTCAGAAGCTGCTCAACGCAGAGTCGTACTCATTGGAAGCAGAAAAAAAAGTACTGATGCTATTGGAATATACATCATAAATAAATAAATAAGAGAAATTAGATGCCGCAAATTATTGTTTAGAGCGGATCAACTCAATTAGAATTATTTTTGCAATAGTTCTACTTATTTAATTACCACTTTTTGATATCTTTGAAATCTTAATAAAAAATATCTTTGCTACCTATACAAGCAACCATGTAGTTCATGTTGTCATGACAATTTTCTTGTTCTTCTTTGATTACAAAGAAATGCACGTGCCAATTTTATAATTTTCTCTAAATATTTCACCGATAACAGTGTTTTTCGTTTTTAGGGTGTATCTAAATGAACTTCCCTGCAAATTAAAGTGGGTTGTCTAAAATACGCATGCTTATTTCTTGTTTTTCGTGTTGTGTTTACATGGTGCGTACCAAGCGTACAAATAAGGGTGCGTTTACGTGAACATCCGCGCTGCTTGGGCGCTGTACTTTTATGTAGCCTTACTTTTTAAAAAATGTTAAACAAAACTATCTTTTTATTGATATTTTAGAAAAACTAAAAGGATTAATAGTGAAGGATGGGTTTTCATGTTAGGAAGTCACCTCATTCTTGTCAGACATCTTTTAGACACGCTAGGAATCCACCAGAATCACTATTTAAAAAAATATGGTACTGTTAAATGCCTAATATTTATCGGATTTTGCCCAGTGGGATGTCAAAAGACGCGTATTGACCCCAGCATCTATAATCCGAATGCGGAAATTAAAATTTTTATTTCTGTGAAAAGTTATCGGCAAAAAACAAAAAAATTTATCCTACATCACTCCAAAATCGGGGGCCTGTTCCGTGGTATTTATGAGCAGAGCTCCTTTCCGCGTTGGCGGCCGCGCGAAAAAAAAATAACGCAATCCAAAGTATTTCGAAAAGAATCGAATCGAAAATATTCGGATAAGACAATTTATTGCAAATAATCCAGATATTTTCTATTTGGTTAATCATATAATATGATGGAAATAACTATATTAACAATGAAAACAACATTTTATTATTGTTAATGTGCAAAATATGTTTATTTTTATTCGGCTGAGGCTTATTATTAGTCATTTCCCAAATTTCTAAATACATTTTGATACTAAATTCAGTAAAAGAAATTAACTAACATAGCAACCCATCTGCAACATTCAGTCCAATTTACCACTAAGCTCTTGCATCCCTTCATTTTAATCGACTAGCAACCCAGCCACGAGTGAGTGTCAAACGCTGGTTTGACACATCTGAGTGAGTGTCAAACTCCCATGAGTTAGAAAGAGAGGGAAGAGAAAGAGATGCCGACATATCTTACTTGTAGATCTTTACAATGCAAGCAATGAAGCAACATCTTATGCGGAAGTATTTCACTAATGCGCAACAATAAATTTATTGTAATTATTTGTAGCATAATATGCATTGCATTTGTTCAAACGCATTTTTTATCATGAAATAATTAGTATATTCATGCATTTTGAATAAATTAATTGTTGCGCATTAGTGAAATACTTCCGCATAAGCTATTGCTTCATTGCTTGCTAGTAAGACACTGAACACAAACAAACGACAGCATTTCAGTGGTGCGCTCTCACTAACACTACCTCAATTGCAAAATTGCCTGGGCCTGGTTAAATCGTACACGGCGTCTTCACTACCATCTTGGGACATTTACGGAAAATAGAGCAGACCCCGTCTGCGGAAAATTCATAGGCAAACGTCTTATCCAAAGGCGTGGGGTGTTAGGGTTGCTGAAACTATTTTCATGTACATGGAAGTGTTGACGGTTAACAAAAAATTTGATTGCAATCAAAAGTCACAATGTCAAAACTTATTGATAAAAAGCGTTTATTTCTGTTCGTTTGTTTATGTGCTCTTCTTCTTGCTTGTTTCACTTTTCACCATGGTTTTTTTGACGTCAATTACAACTAATTTTTACACAAAAAAACAACGCTTAATTTTTCTTAAGCAATTACTTATGATATGCATACTAGCCTTTATTTGTCAAACAAAGTTTAGGGCAAACAGAATTTAATTCAACTATTTCCTAGTCTAAAGACGAGCTAACCGGAGCAGCTTCGATACTGAGAATATCCCACAACGAATGAAAGAGACATCTGTCAAACCAATAGTAGTCAATTCATCAATGTACCTGTGTGTTAAATGCTTGAGTTCACTGTATTTTAGTTAATTAGTATTTAGTGTTACTTTTATTAAAACTTGAATTAAGGGCAAATTCTCTCAGTGGTGAATTACCCACCTCTAACTGCTCCCCACTATTTGTTGCTTGAGCTTTCTTCATGTTTTACATTTTTTGCTCTAAACTTAAAAATAAAGTTCACTTGCCACACCCTGTGCTCCAAACAAAAACTTTTTCCTTTCTCTGGCAGCGCTAAAAATTAACAGCTGTGCTAATTTTTGCCAATCGGCTGTCGTATAGACATCTCGTTTACGCACATAAGCTGTATGCAAGAAAAATAAACTTTCAAGAATGGTATTCTTTGTTATTAACAGGGGAAAACTGTGAATGGGCGAGTTTTTCGCTTTTTTGTTGAGTATTTGAGGCGGGTGGAAATAGTAATTGCGGCCAAAATGGGCATAAAAAGAAAATTCTCAAAAGCCGAAAAGAACTGGTGTAGCGGTAAATAGGTGTGGAGCAGAATTGTGTGAGCAATGAGAGGAGCGATTCATAAATAATTCTTGCATTTGCAAACTATCGTAGTTTTCTGCTCCTTTTTTTGATGAAATCGACAACTTTCTATAAGAACTAGTGAAAATTGCAGCAAGTGCATTTGGAATATTTGAAGGGAAAGAATACGCAACTCCAAAAAGTACGTGAAAAATTCCTAGTGAAAAACAGATAAAAGACCAGAAACATTAAAGAGAATGTATTTAAGTTAATGTTAAACTGCTAAAATACATAAATAGATCAAATGGTGAAAGTAAGGGGAAGGTGCAAGAGCGGGTGTGTGGTTTTCCTTTGCGTAGTGCTATAGTGTCAAAGTGATTTATTTTTGGATGAAAAAGAATTAAAACAAAAAAGACAACTGCAAATATTAATTTGGTATTCTTGGTGGTTTTAGCTGGACCGAAAGGAGCCTATAAGCAAACGTAACGAAATACGCAAACGACTCGCTGAGAATCAACCCAATTTTTGTGAATACCTTTATGCACAAAAATTGCAAAAAAGATAAACAATCGGAAAAGTGCAAAAAATTACGATGGAAACAGAGAGGCTACGCATAACGCTAAGCAATCCCGAAAAGGTGTATTCTGCAGGCGAAACAATAAAAGGAGACGTTTTGTTGAATTTAACTAAGCGCACAAAAATACGTGGTAAGTGTAAAATATGTATGTAAATGAATCTGAAACGCCGAATAAAAATTGTATACCGAACGTACTACATACATACCTCTTAGGGATGTTACGAATATTTATACACCTCCGCATAGGCGAACTATTTGTACAGTTTTCGACTTTCGCGTTAGCCTAACATTAGGCGCACTATCGAAGCTCAATATCCCTACCAAGCATAACTAATCCCCTCCGTCAAGAATCACAATATATAGCAGAATGTTCGTCCCCCTCGAACCACTTACTACTTCCCTAAATTTTATTTTTGTGCTCAATATTCGAATAAGAAAGATACAATACTGAATACTGATACAGAATAATTGGAATTTCAAATGAAATATATAGCGCACAAACTATTTACGAAGTCCATGTGGCATGCACCAAAGTTACATATATAAGAATTACTCGCTAACGCCTGATCCATCACATGTTCTTCCCAAGTTCTGGGTACCTAGGACATTCTATCGAAATCCTCCGGAAGTGGTTTGGTTTTACAAACTACGCTAACATTGAAGCAGTGAGGAATCCTCCTGCGTCTAAAAACGATAATAATTTTTTGAGAACATATCTAACAAATTCGCATTAATCAAAGTACAAAAATTTACATTCGTAGCATCCCTAATATGCATGCATAATTACATACATGTGTACATACATAACGGCATATGATTGCATCTTGGAATGTTTCTTAATTTCATCATTGCATTGACCATTCGCGGTTGCCTCAAGAATATGGATGTGTGTATGTACAGTACATTCTCAATAACAGTAACCGATTAGAGTGCAGAGACTTGGCCTGGTAACTTCCGATTAAAGTTAGTCTTGGAATGAGTTTTACTTAAAGAAAATATGATTAGAAAAATTACTATTGCCTTGTTTATACCACCCAAATCGATAGCAAAGAAATCGTCTTGATGTGACAGTTCGAAACAGCTGTGAATTTTGTGAAAAGTGTGCATAGAAAATACGTCAACTATTTTGGAAAATTACGGCGGCCTACCACACCGAAGTTCCAAGGTTCGAGCCCTGGTATAGGTAACATCAAAATGTTTTTTCAAAACGGGGTCGCCCATCGACAGTGGTTTTGCAAACTCTGCGAGTGTATTTCTGCCATGGAAGGCTTCTTAGCAAAAATTCATATGCTTTGTAGATGCCGTGCGGAGTCGTCGAAAAACCGTAGGTCCCGCCAAATGAAGGTTGAATGAATGTTAGGAGGTTCATGATATAACTGTTGTATGTCGCTCCATACATTTTTTTTTTTTTAGTTGAATGACGGGTTTTATCCTAATTTGAAATGAAGCTCAGTCCTTTTGTCAATGAAATTATGAAATCCTTTCTTTGGCAAATATCGATAATTCGATAAATCTTCTCCTGTAAAATTTAGTTTTTGTTGGCTTCACTGCTTGGTCTGATAGACTACAGCGTTATCGTGGACGATTATAGTATTGCTTTCATTTGAGGTTTTTTTTATAGAAGGCGTACTGTAAATGTGTTTACGGAATTAATATGTGTATAAGAGGCGACTGCCCTGTAAAAAACGTTGGAGTATGGGAGTACTCCAACATTTATTCTCATTCATACAAAAAGGTGGTCCAATTTATAAGCCCATGTCCGGTGATTGGATCACCTAATCCATATCGGAGCACCCTGCTGAATAGTCTATGGAACACCTCCCAGCAAACATTAAGGTTAGAGGACGATTAGAAAACGACTCGAATTCTAATGTTATTCTCTAAGGTAGAAGGTTAGAGAACGATTTGTGAAACTGTCGCGAATTATAGCATTCTCGACAAAAAGGGGACTTAGTTCTCGATAGTTAGAGGCTGTGTTTGCTGGGCTACGTGAGAGTACTTTGAAAATGCTGGCAAAAGATTACTCTATAGAGTACTCTGCAGTAAAGCGAGAGAGGGAGTATGTGTTCTTTTTGAGGACCACCTACTCCCTCTCTCGCTTTGCATAGAGTAATCCAATAGGAGTATTTTGGGATTACTCTCATGTAGGTGGTCTATAGAGTATTCAAAAGCAAAGAAATGGAGTACTCCGAGTCGGATTAGGTGTTCCAATTACCGGACATCGCCATATAAATTGGACCACCTTTTTTATATGAGCGAGGATAAGTGTTGGAGTACTCCGATACTCCTTAAGGAGTACTCTATGGAGTATGAAACGAAGTATTTCGGTTTTTTGCAGGGTGAGAGCTGGTTTAGTACATCTTGAGCATTGTACAGAAACCTGAATCATCATCTAGTATATATATGTATGTAGGTAAATACATATGCACGAGTATGCATGTACATGCCTGATATACTCTTAAACTCTTCTTTTGCAATTTAATTTGCTTTACTCCTTCACCAAAGTAAAAAACAATTGATTGGCTGAAGAACAAAGAATCTTGCTTTTCATTTGTACTCTTCATTCTCATACTTATCGTGTTTCGTTTACAAAAATAAACAACTCTTATCGGAAATATCATGTTTCTCCTAAAATGCATATCGTTCTAAAAAATTTTTTCTCTTTTTTTTTTTAAAAAAAGCGCAAACTTTATTTTTGCTTTATGTTGCATTCATTGCTTTTGCTGTTGTTTCGTTTGTTTTACTTGTTGGCCTCAATAACGTCATCTCATTTCTTTGAGTTCTTTGTATTCGGACGCGTTTTTTTGTTTTGTTTTGATTACATTGTGAATGCGCTATGACATTAAGAAGAAGCAGTTGCAAACAGATGGTCGGTCTTCTTTTGCTTCATAGAATTTGATGTCACCCTACATTTTGCTGGTTGCATTGGTGAAAAAAAGTCACAGTAATAATCTTGATATAGGGGAATTCTGTAGTAGTTACATTTTGTTGCTACATAGAAAAATATTGGTGTAAATAAAAAAAAAATAATAATTTTAAAATTCTCATATCAACAGCGATTTACTGACAGTCACGGAAGGGAGTGAACGACTCTTGGCGTCACGTTGCGTTTTATATAATAACCACAATAAATTCGGCATTACAGAGCTTTCGTAGTGTTCGTACTACGAATAAATTGTAGCCCAACTCTGCACTGCAGTGTAATCTTAAGATTACAGATTGTTTTTATGACGTACAAACGTTATCTTAGCAAAATGCATCTAATAAACAAATCGAGGGTGCGGTGATTACGTTAAGCCCTTCATAAATCCATAATGTATATTTTTAAATTTTTAGATAAATAAAAATTGTATTACTGCTGCTGACACTTTTACTTTCTTACGGCTAAGTATGAACTCGACTGCTTTAAGTCTACAGTTTAGTAATCGGGAATATTTCTTAAGGAACGAACGGAAGCAAAAGAGCGGTTAAATGACGCATCCCAGCAAACATTAAGGTTAGAGGACGATTCGAAAACGACTCGAATTCTAATGTTATTCTCTAAGGTAGATGGTTAGAGAACGATTTGTGAAACTGTCGCGAATTATAGCATTCTCGACAAAAAGGGGACTTAGTTCTCGATATCGAGAAAAAGGTTAGTTATCGACTCGAATTCTAACGTGAAATTCTAATGGGATTCTAATGAGAAATTTCTAACTGAAATGAAATCCAATTGTTCTTGTTTAATTCTATTTCCATAAATTGATTGCTTTAAATATGTTTGACATGTTTTAAGCTTAAATATCTAATGGGAATAAAATTCAAAGTTTTTATACCTTAGTTTATAAATACAATACTTAACAATACACGCATCTTCGCTATTCGAGTGTTTCTCTAATCGTCCTCTAGCCTAGTTCTCTAACGTGATTTTCGATTAGAGATACATTAGAGAACTACATTAGAATTCTAATGTAAAACTACAGTATTTCTCTAACGTTAGAGGTTGTGTTTGCTGGGCTAATATTAAACTTGATTGAACGTATTTTGTTTTGAAAATAATATTTATTTTCATATTTAAATATTGGTTGCTATCTTTAGAATGAAGGCTCCCTTAGTTTCAAACAATGTCTTCACTTCATCTTTTTCTAATAAAAAGAAAATGAAAGTGTTGGCGTGGTAATTGGTGACTCATTAATTACTTTCGTCTACTCCTTCTGAAGCCTTATTAATTCTCAGCTGAAAGGAGGTTTAGATGATTGAACAGTTCATCAAACCTAATTCAATAAGAAAACTATTTTAAGAAGCATTCAATGTCGCCGATTTCAGCGATTTTGAGGTTTGTGTTGTTTTTTTCCTATATCACAATCAGCTGAAAGTCTTGCTAATTCTTCTCGCAATCAAATGCCAAAATGCGCTCTATCCCTGCAAGATGTTTTGCGCTGAGACCATGAAGTTGGCGAATGCTGATAGGTGAATGTTGTTTCCTATTTTTCGTTAATATTTTGCACTGCTTTTATTTTCGTCATAACCCCAATACGTCAGGTAGTCACGAATTGGAATATCAGCGTCTGCAGCTCCATCTACAGCTTAACGCATTGACGCAATGTAACACTGCGTTACACAGCGCAAGTTGAATAGTTACAATTATTTTTTATTAAATTATCTCAACTGATTTAATTTAAATAGCCAAACACGCAAGCCAAACAGATCGCAGAGCCAATTTTATTTATATTTTATTTAATAGCTACGTGTTTAGAATAACATTACTAAATTATTACTGTACATGTGTTAAACAATTACAAACAAACAAATAGTTAATTTATGCAATAATAAACAAATAGTTGTAAATATTCATACCAAAGTATATTTATGTAAATTTCTATATTGTATACCCAGCAAAAAATGTTGTAAGTGATAATAAGAAATATGGTTTCAGCGTTGCTTATTACGATTAGCGTATCTTCGAACTACAGCATAAATTACTTCGTTTCGTAGGAGTAGGTACGTTCATAGAGACAAGTTGTAAGCGAAAAGAGCAATGCCTAAAACATTTTCCAAACCGCAATAAGTGAAAAGTTTCGTACAGGAATTGGTAAAAGCTTGCAAGCAAACCAACTGTTCAACTGTCATTTCCCTGGTTAAGAACTCAAAATTTGAATTTTTTGCTGTTGTTTTCTTATGTCAAAATCAGCTGTTTTTCATTTGTAAGTTTTAACGAGTGACACTTGCAGTTTCCTCTCCCAATGAAATGTCAAAAATGCGCTCTCTTCCTGAAAGTTTTTTGTGCCGTTATTCAGTAAAAATGTTAAAAAAATTTTTACGCTTGCCCAACAAAATTTTATGCTGAACTCCTTTAAAACATCAGACCTTATACTGTTACACCTTTCGTCAAATGAAATAAGACTTATATAAGACGTGCATTTTTTGTTGGGCGTCTCTAAGGTCTACATGATTTATTACACATATTTATGTACACCTTGATGTGTGTATGGACATATATTAGGGTGAACCGAAAAAAATAAATTGGAAATTGTAGGGGATATTTTTTTGAATTCAATATCCTAATAAGAAATTAGAAACAACAAAGCAGAATTTAGAAGAGCTGCTCCGCTAAATTCTTCTGGAAGGTATGTAATAAATGTTTTTCGATATCGTCGGCTGACGATAAGGTTAGCTCGCTGGGGTCGCAAACTTTCGATAGCTGCAAATATATATGTATCAGAATTTATTTAAAGAACTTGCTATTTATTTATTTATTCTAATTTATCTCACAATTATTTTCATTGAGTCATTTCAACTATATGAAAAACTGGGTATAAGGAAAGTTTGCCCGTTTTTTATTCGTCAATGCAATGTTGGATATATTTTTTATTGCTCGATTTATTAATGTCTAGAAATATCAAAAGAAGCAGAATTTTGCTCAAAATTTCGGCTAACCCGCCAGCGACAAGTAGATATTTCTTTTCCAAATTTCCAAAGGAAAAATAAAAAAATAATTTTGCTATTTTATTCACACGCCGTTAAATACTTGCGAGAAAAATCGTGCTTTGGAACTTTCTCGTTTTTTCGCACCCAATATAAGAGATTTGAACATTTCGCTTCACCCTAATGCATACCTATATATTGATTATAAAATTTAACAATTATTGTTCCTGATTTCATACATATATCATTTTAAGTAGTATGGCTTTGTGCTACACACAGCTACATATATAATTCAACAACTACATACTTATCATTACAACATTACATTACATTCTTCGGATTGGATTCACATTGGATCACTTGCCGCACGTACTTAACCTTGAATGCTTTTCGCCACAGCTTGTTTCGTTTTTTCCAATAAAAATTTCTCCACTTGTGGCCATATTTCCGCTGTTGTTCGTCCTTTAAAATTTGTGATTAATTCTTGTTTTTGATAATAATCCAATACGGGTCGTAACATTTCTTCATAAACTTGTAAGCGTGCTGCCACTACTTCGGGTTTATCATCGTCACGCTGTACCAAATCCTCACCGGTCACATCATCTTTTCCTGCCACTTTGGGATCATTGAAACCCACATTATATACACGTCCAGATGGTAAATGTATCCAACGTCCTTTTACCCTTTCAATGATCACCTCATGTGGCACATCCAAATTGATGACAGCATGCAATGGTTCACTCGCACTCAAACGTTCAGCTTGTATGAGCGTACGTGGAAAACCATCTAACATCCACGATTTATTACCCACTTCAGTTATGCGTCCCAATACACATTTCATTACGATCTCATCGGGCACCAATTGACCTTCATCCATATATTTTTTGGCTTTTTTACCCAAATCGCTGCCATGTAAAACGTTGAGGCGTAACATATCGCCCGGCGATATATGTACGAATCCGAATTTGTCGACAATACGTTTGGAAATTGTACCTTTGCCAGAGGCTGGTGCGCCCAACATTACCATACGGAAGACTTTGGAGAAGAGCATATTTGTTGTTGTTGGTGTTTTGTGCGTTTATAGCAGCTTAATTGACGTTTGTTCGCAACTTTTGTGTGTTGTGCGCATTTGTTGACGCTTCGAAAGCAACTGAAAGTAGCGAAAATACAAAGCAAACGTTTAATTGCGCTTACTGATAAGCCAAAGCAAAAGCAAAAAAAAAAAAAATACAAATAAATATTAGACACATCTACATATACATACGTAAAATGTATAGAAGCTATAAAAATGTGGAGCTGTTGCATCGTATCTTGATGCTTTAACGAGTAGGGCGCTGATTTGTTTGATGTGTCAGTTGACAGCAAGTACTTAGTGTTGTATGGTTTTGAGTTCATTTGAAAAAAAAAAAAAACCGGATCAAATAAATATTCCAAGTTATAAGCGGCAAGTGACTCCCAGAATAAACCCTGTGAAAGAGTGCGCGGAGTAGTATCGGAATAAAAGAAACAGAGACAGCAACCTGAAGCGACTTTTAGGTTTAAGTAACTTTGTTTGAAACTTTTTTTTGAAGCTCCGTTGTAAGGACTACTTAATTTGATCAATATTACCTTAAAATTCCATATTAACGGAACCCGTCACTATCAAGTTCTAATTACTCTAAATTGCTTATTTGCAGAAAATAATGCTAAAAAGTTTGTACTCATCACCATTTTTATTAAAAAAAAAAAATTTTCTCCATTAAGTAATTAAATGCAATTTTATCTTTGAGCATCTTGTACGTGCCCGCTACTACTGAAAAATCACTTTCAAGTCGCAGCTCCGTTCCAGCTACTAAATGTGCTATTTGATCGCATTTCATTTCCCTCAGTGCATTTCTCAACAATTTCGAACAGTTTTTCGGTAGCTTTCTAAATTAGTTGATGTAGTTTATTATTGAACCCGGTTCTCCATATCCGGTTCATTGTTCAATGTATCTATCACTAGCAAAAAGTTTAAATATAGCAAAATTATCTTTGATTGTTATTTAAATTTATTATTAATACGAAGTCAATTGTTTATTTATTGATTAGCAACTGTTCTGACATAAATAGGTTGGTTAATGAAAGCTTCTTGTTTTTTGTTTCCTTTCAAAAGTAGTGGTAGTGGTGTTTCGAATTTACAGATTTTCGATAAATAAACTATTTCACTTTCTGAAATCGCTGAGCTTAGCAGTGATTTAATTGTTCCCTTCCTTACCCTATATATGTATAATCCTTGCCGCTGACTGAAATTCCCATAGAAAAAAAATAGACTCCATCACCATCTTGTCCAGTAACTTCTCTCCCCTCCGTTCTCCTCTTTTTTATCACCCTCACTTCATACTTCAGCTCTTATTTCTTCTCTCTGAATTTTCTTTCGCTGACCTCTCTTCCCTTCTTTTATCTTATTCTTGTCTCTTTCTATTTTCTCCGCATTTCTGTCTTTATTCATCTCCATCCTCTCTTGCGAGCCAAAAGTTAAAATTTCCGTTCGTCTAATATTTTTTATTATTTTTAAAGAACGTCCTATCTCCTCATAATTAAAAGTATAAGACATATCAAGGTCATGGAATGACATAACATAGAAAATATTTACCTCCTGCGACTTCAGCAGATTTGAATTGACCTAAACTGAATAGCTCAGCCATAAAAAATTGAAAGAGAAGGTCGTCTTTAATCTATCTGGATTTTGGGAAGGGTGGGGCTCTAATTTTTTTTCCATAAAATATCGAGGACAACTTTTTTGATTCCGAAGGGGGGGTAAACTGGGTATTGAACCCGAAACACCCCGTTGATCCGCCTCTGATGAGAGTATTTCTGCCCAAGTCCTTATTATCTATTAATTGAAAATAAATATTAACGAGTTTACAGGTAAATGTTAGGTTATATCTTATCCCCAAACATTGGTAAATAGTTTATGCAATATCATTAAGTGGCGATTAAAAACAAGCTAGTCATTCCCTTTTAGCGATAACTACCAACAAATGGAAACACGTTGGACAGCCAAGCCATCAGCCACCATTTCTTCGAGTTCAATGAAAGGCCTACAATTTCTTTGTCGGCAATTAAATTTTGGGGAGAGCTTTTCCCCCGCATAGATACTTCAAGGGTCGTCAAACCCCATTTCAGCTTATATATGTACATCAAGATAGATGCGATGAAGAACTTTTAGAGTGTGATCTTTGTTCAAGAAAGTGGACTTGAGCTCTCAATTGCCTACACAGTTTGAGGTAGCACTTGTCGACAAGAAGCTTTTTAATTATTTCTTTGTAAAATTTTATTGTTGTTGTTGTTTTTTTAACGACAAAAACACTAATTGTAATGAGTGTGTGTTTTGTTTATATTTATTTTTTGTTGTACTTTTTTTTATAAAGAAGCCGGCGTACACGTGCTAACCAAGTGCAGGCCATTCAATACATAATTAAGTGCTTTGTTGTTTTTTATTTCGAAGAAATTTTGTTTTAAAAAATCAAATCATTTACGAGTTGAGTTAGAAGAGAAGTCGGTTAAAATAGAGTTGTACTCTCTTGTCTGATAAACCCCAAGCTCTACCGGCAACTAAAATCTGTTTTTGTTTTTGTTGTGAATAGCAAGCAACCGATTTAAAATTCTGCAACGTTTGAAACGCACAAGAGGTTAGTTGTAGAATTCCGGCTTTAAATGCAAAATTCGAAACAAATAATTTTTTATCGCACAAAGTCTATGTATGCCAATCCTCGTACTCATAACATTATCAATAACAATCATTTGACAGCTCTCATAGTGCTCGTACCTACTCTGTTCAAAGTCCATATGAAGGTATACTTAAAAACATGTTCAGAGCTTGTAAATAAAGTATTCAAAACAAAACAATAACAATGCGACTACTTGACATACAAGTATGCACAACTACTTTTCATTAAAGAGCGCCTCTACTACCCGCCCATTCTGAAAGCGCCATGCGCCAACTTAAACTTGAGAGATGTGGGAAGTGTAAATATGTATGCATGTAAATATGTATGTATGTGTATAGGGCATTTCATCTTAAAGCGTCACATAGTGGTGTATTTTAGGTAACAATTTGGGATATTTGGTATTGACAAAAAAAAAAAAAAATGTGCTGTACAAAATTATCCCGAAAAAATTTCAGAAAATATGAAGAAATTATCCCGAAAAGGCCCTGAAATTTTGCCGAGAAAAATTCTCAATTCCGAAAGAAACGAGACTTATGTACATATATAAAAATCTGGAACTTATCCCGGAAAAGGCCCCGAAATGCTTATTCCTTTCCAACCCCGCAAAATCCCTTATTTCCATAATAAAAGTCGATCCACTTAAAAAAATTTTTTTATTTTTATTAAGAAGTAAAATTTTTTTTTCTGCCCGACGGAGCAAATTTTTTAACATCAACTTCACTATTGTTCAACACTTTTGAAACCGCAAATTTTCTGAGACTTCCGTTAGAAGAGGCTCATCACAATAATAGATAAGAAAAGTTAATATAATGTTGACTTCAAAAATTGGAAATTCGGGGTCAACAAAATTTGACACTTCTTCAGGAAAATTTCAAAAATATTAAAAAAAAAAAATTAAGTGTTTTATTCTGATTTACATATAAAAACAAATTGGAAATTTTTGAAAACGTCTAAAGAAATTTACGATGATTCAAAAACTTAAATATAAAGTATTTTTAATTTTTTTTAAACATCTGATATTAATTACTAAAACTTGATACTTTCAAAAGCTTTTTTAAATTCATATTTTTGAAGTTTTTTAGAAATATTTTTCATCAAAATTTCTTTAAAAATCGCAGCGCAGCGCATCTGAAGTCTTTATACTAGTTCTCTTGAGACATTTTATTTTGCCACAACTTCCATACAAAATAACACACTGTGCGCCACTGCGCATTTCACATCAATTCTCATTAATATTTTTCAATTGGCGCATTTATTTTATTTTTATCTTCTATAAAGTGTACATATTTATATTTTTCAATTTGCATAAATTTGCATTTAAGACTTTGTAAGTTTTTCACATATTTTTGCTTATATAAATTATTTGCAAATGGATTCACAATACGGCTACAAACATTTGTTATTGCTTTTAGCTGCACTACTTCCACTGCCTTTTTTTCATTTCTACAAAGTTAACAAAAAAAAAAAAAACAATCGAGCAAATGTCTACCAAGACATGACATTGATATCACAATTTCACAACAACAATAACCAAAGCAAGAATAGGAGTGAACAGCTGCTACGTTACTCTTTTTTCCCCAACCAACGTGTACAAATTTTTGTTCCGTTTCTTTTGCTAATCGATTTTTTTTTTAAACAAAAATTAGTTTTAAGTATTTCAAAGAAAAATATAGAATTACTTGATTGACACGTTTTTATCACCTCGTATTTGAGTGTCGTGCTATATTTTGTTGCAAACTTAGATATGTTGTTGTAAGTGGTTTATTCCGAACACGATTTTGTTTACTCGCACCTCCAGCGACCGGCCATTGACTGATTACGCAGGCAGAATATTTAGATATTCTAAGGGGTTTGACATTGGCTGGTGGTTGTTCATATGTATGTAAGTATATGTATATTAGTAGTGTTTACAGTGACTCAAAATTTCGTTCGCTTTTCTTATCGCTTGGTGAACTCCTTAACCGTGAATTGATATTTCACTCCCTTTTTTGGAATTTGTGCAAGTTGAACTTCTTTTTTCTTTATTTCTTCTCTACAAGTTTTTTTTACTCATACGCCATGTTACCCCATATTAAGATTGGCAAACAATCGGGAGTAGCGAACATCGATATGACCTGTAATCGAAATTGCATTGAATAAAAGATTTCAACCCTCCTTATTTCAGATCCCGGTCGAGTAGTGCCTCTCCTGATAGTATTTCCGGTCATAATTTGCATTTATAGATTTCATCCGATTGCACATATGTTCAAATGAGTTTTGAATAATATCTATTACACCCCCTTTTATCGATATTTATATTTCTCGATTTTAGGAGTAGTTATGGTTGAGTGATTATCGATATTCGATACTTCAAAAGGTCGTTTAGGTAGTGCTTTAGAACAAAGTAAAGAATGGGAACCGACGGAACAGAGCTAAAAGAAGATTTATATAAATAAAAATTGATTTAGTTCACTTTAGGAAGAGTTAATTGAGCTACTGTATGCCCATACCGACGTCATGTTAGCTTTTTGTTTTGCCGCCCACATTTGCTTCGTTTTCGCTCTCTGTTGACATTGTTATCATGTTGAGGGTAGATTTCTCTCTTCTCACTATTCATAGTTGTTCTCCAACTTTTATTGTGAATATGCTTGTTAGTTTTGTTCAAAAGGTGAGTGGTGTGCGATATTTTCACAAGAAAATTCTTCAATACGGTTTTTGAACATAAGTCTAATGAGCCAGCAATGACAATGGCAGCGCGGTTCACAGTTGCACCCTGCTTTACAAACCGCTAGCTACTCAGTGGGGCCATATCCGTGCTTTGCTACGTAGCCAAATTCAGACGTAGCAGCTCAGCTCCGATGCAAATGTGATGTGTCGATTCTCTTTTCCTGGACTTACCTGTTTCCAAGACGTACTTTGTTAGTGGTGGGCAGTATTTTGCACTTGTCCCATATTTTAACAATCTTCTCTGCATCGAGGGGTTACCCGACCTTTCCCAACACAGCTAACATTACTTCTTTTTAAATAAGACATATGTATGTATATTCATATTTAATGATATATATTTTTGAGTTTATTGAATTATGCAAAAATTTATTGCAGTTCTTTTTGCATAACATATAATGTATATATTTGCATCCGTGTGTGTGTGTGTGTGTATTCACAATACTTTGTATATGTATCTATGCAAATTGCAAGGAAACTGAAGTAATAAAACTATGCTATGGTTAGTAACCACAAAACACATTTTATGTATCTTTCATGTTGGTATTATTTTCTTTAAATTTAAAGCTTATACAAATATTAAAATGGTCCACCCAATGGTCTCTTCAATATATCTTTATCTCGTTGTATAATCTCTTGTTTACGCTGTTGTTGTGCCCGGTTAATTATTTCATCGATTTCTTCAATTGATGGACCATCATCCACTTTCTTTGGGATTCCCGATGCTTCGTCGAACTTGTCATGCAGCCAACGTCCATTTACATCACGTCCCTTTTCAGTATCATCACGCCGCCAAACCCGATTGCCAAAACCATTGCCACGTGTGGCAGGTCCTCCACCTATGCCTCCCCTTCCACTAGCACCTCCACGTGCTGGTTTCTTACCCGGCCGTGAACGTGGAGAAATGGAACGTCGACGTGGTGGCGGCGATGGTCTACGGTCTCTGTCAATACCACGTCTACCACCACGTGGCGGTGGTGAAACACGACGACTACGCCCGGGACGCGAACGTGAACGTGTCCGTGACCGCGAGCGACGATATGGTGAACGTGATCTTGAAGATCGTCTGCTACGTGAGCGACGTCGTCTTCCACCACGCGTAATAGAAGAAGAACGTGAGCGTGAGCGCGAACGCGACCGATAGCGCCGCCGATTCCAACGACCGGCAGATCGTGAACGAGTTCGGCTGCGGCTGCGGCTACGTCGGCGACGTTCACGCGAACGTGAACGAGATCGTGAACGACTTCTCTGTACCAATGGCGTTGCTATGCGCATTAAACCCATAAGATCCACTTTGGCTGCACGTTTTATTTGAAATGATAGTTTACCAGTCTCATTTGATTCCGATGTTGAGGCAGCGGCAGGGGCAGCTGGTGGCGCTGTCAAAGTACTTGGATATTTAGAGTATATTTTTGAAGATGATGCTGGACCATAACTGTTGGTTGTTGACTTATTGTTGTTAGGTAACCGCATTGAGGGTGCACGTGGTGGTGGGCTTTCAGAACGTTTGCGTTCAGTCATACCAGCTTCTATAGATTGTACCAATTCATGTTGACGCTTCTTTATTTGGGCAATCGTATTTTCATACTTTTGTAAATTTTCTGTGAGCTTATTCTCGATGTTCATGCTGCTAATAGCTCTGATAGAGTATAGAGTATATAGATACATTAAAACTTCTAATTGTTCATTTATTAGAAAATAGTTGTAATACTTACTTGTAAGCTTCTTGGAAATTAATGCCGCCTAGCAATGAAGTAGCGCCTTTTTCTTTGCGACTAAGTTTGCGAGACTTCTTATTCTTTTTCTTTTTTGTTCTCCTTTTTTGCTTCTTGTGTTTGGAAGCATCTTGTAGTAATTTCCGTACACGTGATCCCGTATCGTCATCGTCCAGCTAAAAGTATTTAACACCATTAGCAAGTAAGGAAGGAAGGAGGGCAAAAGGTCGGCCAAACATTATATACCCAGCTGTATGGTTTAACAATAAGTCATCGATATAAAAGTTTGTTTGAAAATGTCCATTGCTACGACAAGTTCAAAAAACTTTAAATACAAGTTTTAACAAATTCCTAGATATCTTCAAGATTTTGTTAAGTTGTAACTTGAAATAATTTAAAATGTTTACATTTAAAAATACTGGTGTAGTAAACTTCGCTGAACAGTCTTCTTATCTTCATTCTATGTACATATTTTTCTAATTTATTTGACCTGACAGCTGGGAATAAAAATAGGTTCAGCTTAAAGCATTCAAAAATAATTTCTTACTTTGAAATCAGTCATATTTTGTTTTGCAGTCAACGCTGGTGGCTTTGGCGGTACGTTATATGCGGTCATATAAAATGGTTGATTCAGTTGTTTCCGGGATTGTTCCTCCTTCTGCAAGCTGGCGACATGTAATGCCATACGTTTGCTGAGCGGCGAAAGCGAACCCTCCTTGCCATTCCCTTCATGATCTGTAATGTGAGTGTATCGATAATGTTTTTAACCATATGTGGATTTTTTTTTTCTTTTTTTAACACTAATGGTACTTCCAAGAAAATACTTGCAAAAATAATAATGTGAAAGAAAGACACTGAAAATTAAAAGAAGTATATTACTGTAACGAATTTATAAACAATATCTTACCTGAATGGTCAGTTTCCGAACTGCTGCCACTAGTTGTGGTACCCTCATCGCTCGATGATTCCTTCACTGCAATTATTTCTTCTTCCGGTTCAATTATTTCCTGTTTTATGTGTACTACTATATACATGATAAAATAAAAATCAAATGCACTCATAAAAAATATCCGATAAGTTTAAATTTCTAAAATGACCACTACCTGGTACAATTGGTCTCGGCATAGTTATTACAGGATTAGGAGGAGGAGGAGCAACTACAGCAGCCACAGCAGCAGCAGTAGAACTCTCGAAATATGGTACATTCGTACGCTGTTGTATTGCTGCAAGTGATAAGCGTGCTTGCTCATGACTTGGTATTATATTTAAACAATCCTGATAAGCTTTAGCTGCTTCTTTCATGCGGTTCTCATCTTCATAACGCCGTCCGAGTGCCACCAAAGTTTCTCCCATATATTTGCGTGCATTAGCATGATAAGCGTTGAGCTTAAGCGCCGTTTCAAAATCATCCACTGCCTTTAGAAATGAACCCTTATTGGCGTAGAGTGCACCACGTGCTACCAAACCTTCAACATTACGTGTATCAATGGCAAGCGCTTTGTTAAGACATTGAAATGCTTCAACATGATTGCCATTTTTGAAATGCTCAATACCTTCAGCAACAGATCTAAGCGAAATTGATTTTTTTGTTTGTGTTTATAATTCATGCATTGGTAAAAGTTGAATTAAAATACGTATGTCTAAAATAAAAGAGAATATTTAGCTTATTTTGTTTAGCAATAAATAACTCACCGGAAAGCCCATTTGCTCGCTTGCGTGCGACGTAGTTCTTTAGCGTATTCATCACGTGGAAAATTACTTTTTAACGAACTCATATAACTATATGTTTCGTTTACATCTAAGCCAACGATTTCATAAAGAATATCATAATTTGGATTTAAAAATTCCTTTGATTTAAACATATATTCCTCAAACTTCTCCGACTTATGTTCTTCGATCAAGCTTAAGAATATATACGATTGGAAAATTATTCAAAAAGAACAAACAAAACTGTATAAAAACGAAAAGCGATGGCATAATTGTGTACGGTAGTTTGAAGTGTATCCGTTTCTTTTTGAAATAATCCACCAAACATAATTTCAAAAATGCTTAACGCATTAGATAACTAGCATTATCTAAATCACGAAAAGAGAACGATATGAGCGAATATCATTTGAAATCGAGCCAGTTCTAATCACGTTAGATTACATATAAAAGAAGCTTACTACGAGTTTTGTTCAGAAATCAAATTTCTTTAAATGGGCCTGTTCTATTAAGATTGTAGTAAGAGTATTTGATTCGGCAATCTTAGCATACCCATGTTTTACTGGGATAGTAGTATGTTGCTACAAATTATACTGGTTTTAGTTCTACACACAATGACCATCTCAATTCTCAATGCGTTACTATTAATTAAAATTTTTTAATTTCATTGTACTTCTACATACCGATAATATTTTGGCATATTTGCGTATGTTACAACTCCTAAAAGATCTTTGTTTTTTTCATTTGCACTTTCCAAGCTAACGTATAGACGCTCCGCATCTATAGATGTTTCTAGTACCTCACAACGCACCAGATCGTTTTTGCTTAAAACGCGTTGCTTGCCATTGCTATCTAAACCAACTTTGGTCAAGTAAGCCTAAAAAATACAAGGGAAAAAAGTTTGTATAAATTTCTAATCCGATATTAAATATGTAAGAGCATGTTCTGAATCTCACTTCTACTCGATTCTGTTTATTACTGTATTCAACAAAATTTTATAGCTAGTAAAGAAAGAGTTTGCGTCGGCAGACGAAATATAATAAATACTTCGAGGATTCTTTAATTCTATCGTTAATCTAATTTAAAGCCTTTTGTCAGCATAAATGAGTATGTCCAGAATGCAAATACACTAAGAAATAAAATTCAGATCATATATTAGGCATGTCTTTTGTTATCACCTTAATTGGCATATCGCTTAAATAGCGTGCCATTGGCTCTTCCATACACAGTGGTTTGACAACATTAAGACTAATTTTTGTGACCATGCAGTAAATGATGTCTCCGGGTTTAATCGCTTCCAGCACACAACGACAACTTTTCTGCTTAAATTTATTTTTGTTTACGAAAAGTTCAAATGGTGGTAAGGGAGCAATATATTGTACATCTGCAAATATCCACATATTAAAGTCTTATCTCATTTAAGTGTCATACATGTTGATAAGATAGTTATACAATACATTTGTTCTGCTTGTTTGATTTTTAATTGGACTTAGCCATACTACGCCAATCGCTTCTCTGGCATGTACAGCTAATTTATATAACAAAAATCAAACTCGTTTACATCGGCTTAGCTTAAATTTAAATTAATTATGCATGCGTTTAAATCTTGTAATAATCACTGTATGTCTGTAACATTTTAATTATTGATATACTTACTTTCAACGATTTTGTCGACTTGCACTTTATTGGTAGTCAATTCGGCATCATACAAATCAGTTGCCTTACGCGCAAAGAATTGATGCAATTTAAGACGTTTAGCGCGATCTTGAAATGTAAAATAACGCTGACGTTCCTGATAAATAGAGTAGTCGACTTCGTTCGAGATACCACAATTTTGTAGACTTCCCGCACCACGTTCATCTTCCCAAATTTTTTGCATGGGTTGTCCATGAAAGCTCAAGGCTCTTGTTATATAGCTTGAATTCATTTTGTTTGTTTATTGTTCATTTAATGATACACTTGGAATCAAATTCAATTGTATTTGATTAAAGCAAATAGTGAAAAAAAGTTAATGCGGACGCGCATTGAATCTTTACGAATAGTTCTTTTCGTTAACGTACGCGTTAGTATCCAAATTTTTTTTTTACTCAACACACACAATTCTTATAAATATCTATATAAATTTAATAGAAATCGCTTCAACGCCATCTGCAATATAAAAATGTTAAATAATTGATGTGCCTCAAATTGTAATATATTAAAAATAGCTGCGTGGGTCTATTCTTTGGCGTTATATGTATATGTATATATGCATTCATTACTCCTTGTTGAAAATTTCCTGTATAGATACACTTTTTACTGCGAAAACCTCCCTCACAGCGTGCTGCTAATGCCGTACAATTTTTCACTGCTCATTAATTGCTTGAACTTATCATATTTCCTTTTAAATTTGATATCAAAATAACGTTGAACTCATTTTCTACTCACGGCAAGTATAATTTCATGAAATTTCCATCATTTTATAATTTTTTCAGTAATTAATACACCAGACAATATTTTCACGTACTACATTCGTCAAGCAGAAAAAAAAATGTCGGCGACTTGTTCTTGCATTCGGTCACAATAGTGTTTTGTTGTGAATGAAATGCTATAGCCGGCATTCACGGTATTCGTGCGAACAAGGTAGAATGAAAGAAATGTGTAAAGCGTCCCGGGGACGATCAAATTGTTTGGCAGAACTGTTTATGTGTATGCGTGTAGTGTGCTTGTCGCTTGCCCGCACACGTTCAAACAGAAACCGTCAAACGCCATTTGCGTTGAGAGTTCGTAGTGATCGGACGTAAATATGTCTTCATCGGATGACGATTTTTTTTACTTGCAACTGCAGCTTTATTAAAAAAGAAGAAAAAGAAGGGTAAAAAAAATATGGATGAACAATATTCTTCCAGCTTTACTTTCCATAAAGTTGGTAAGCATTGATAAACTTCAATAAATTTTAATATACATTCTTTTTCGTCCGCGCAAGTGTTCATTTTGAATATCAACTCTAAACTAACACACTACAGTTTGTCAAACAAACGCGGCACGCTCAACAAAACGAGCGTCAACGCAGAAAAATCAAAAATTTTTGATTTTCATCAAACAGAGCCGACAACAAGTACGTGTGACACGAGGACCGTCTTCGGCATCACGAACACAAAAATTCTGCCAAACAATTTGATCGTCCCCGGGACGCTTTAAACGATGATTTGTTCGTTCGTGAAATTGTACGCGTGTTATACCCAGCTGTGCTATAGTACGGGTCTTATAATAGTTCCCACAACTAACGCTGTTGGATATGGCATTAACGAATCGAGATAGATATTAGGGTGGACTGAATAATTCTTTAGTAGGATTTAGAATTAAAAAAAAATTTTTACTTAAATTTTTTTTCCCCACTCGATGGAAAATGTCTTTTTTTTTTCTTTATTGAGGGCGTATTTGTAAAAATACAACTTTTCTCGAAAAAATACATTTTGTGTGTAGATGAGCAGTTGTTTTTTGGGGGTTTTCCTCGAAAGTTACTGAGATGTTGATGTTTTTACAACTTACCACCTATTGACATTTGTTTAAGTATGATGTAACAGTGTTGCCACCTAACTAATTTTTTTCATGAAATGTTGCTGTAAATATTTTTGATTAGAGCTACCACCTAGAGTTGCCACCTAATCCTGTTGTATTTTAACTTTTGTTTGTACTTCATTATTTTGAAAACAGTCTGAGCCATTCGAACACGGACTACATTTCATGCACAACTACCTAATTGTTGCCACTTATCATAATTTTACAGCGTTGCCACCTAACTTATTTTTTTTACTTTTTTAATGTGAATGAAATGAAGGTAATACTTTACGGTTTACGTCAAGTGTTAATACACGTCCAAAAATCTTGAGAGAGGTATCAAAAGACGCGTCTTGACCTCCGTAACAATAACCCGAAGGGGGAAAAGCAATATTTTGTTTCTGTGAAAAGTTATTAGTGAAAAACCGAAAATTGACCCGGGTTAGATCCCAAATTCGGGGCCCGATCCACGTTTTTTATGTGCAGAACACCTTTCCGCGTAGGCGGCCTTCGGCCGCGCTTCTAAAAATAACCCTGGGCTACGCCATTCCAACTCCAGGTGGTTGCCCTGAACGGTGGCAACATGCCACCGTTCCGACTCTATGGGTCATTTTTTTCTCACAGGGTAATGTGATTACAACAACCACATGAAAATGACAGAAAAATTGTGAACTTTAACTGCAAATATCTCGCAAAATTCTAAAAATATCGGATTTCCCCCTCCAGATTATTGTTACGGAGGTGAAGACGCGTCTATTGATACCTCTACCTATATTTTTGGACGTGTATTAACACTTGACGTAAACCGTAAAGTACTACCGAAATGAATGGTATTTATATCGTATTTCAACTAAAATATTTTCATGTAGTGTTGTCACCTAAGGTTGCCACCTAATTGTATTATATACTTTTTTTTTATTATGTATAATTATTATTATTATAATTATTTAGCTAATTAAATTCACTTTTTTCTCTCTTGACATTCCATGTACTCAGCAATCAAGGTCCAAATCACGGGCAAAGGGAAATGCAAATGGATGGAAATATTGCGTAAAAACTCCAACAATGAATCAGCGCGTAGTCTCTTCTATTCCAGCAAAGAAATTTATGCGCACAACGAACACACACTGCCCGTCTTTGAGCCGCGCGGCATTGAATTAGGTCCCGGCGAACATAATTTCGAATTTGCGGTACCACTCGAATGGAATTTACCATCCAGCTTTAAAGGTAGCTACGGCTCCATCAAATATAAACTACGAATACTCATACAACGTCCCTGGACATTCGACGAACGTCACGTAATACCGTTAACAATAGTAAAACATATGCCACTCTCACCGTGCTATCGCACAAATCCCACCTCGCTAGAGAAACAAATCACCAAAACGATTAGTCTTTTCGGTACACGTCCCATAACAATGCTGGCATTGTTGCCCGAAGATGCAGCGGTTCGTGGTGAACCATTAAGGATTTGTGTCACTGTGACCAATAATAGCACAACAAATGTGGAAAAGTTACGTTTTAGCGCTCTACAATATATTTGGTATTATAGTCATGTACCGTTGCGGATACAAAAAATGGAATGTGTTACAATTGCGAATAAAGAGACTGGTGCTGTGCACAAAAAGAGTGAACGTTCCTTTGCGCATGAGCTGATGATACCAGTGACGGCGCAACCAAGTGATGATGAGTTGAGTGGCGTCATAAATATATCGTATGAGTTGCGCGTTGAAGCGGTGCTGCGTGGCTTCTTCAAGAATCTTGTACTTAATTTGCCTTTTAAGTTGTATTCCCAAGGTGCAAGCGGTGGCAGTGTGCTTAATAATTTATCTGGTGGTCCACCACGTCCACCACCCAGATATGGTAATCGTAGTAGCATAAGCGTTGGTATGGTGGCGAATATAACAGGTAGTAGCGATGTTGGTAATCCATTTGAAAATCACAATAGCACACCAATACCCATTGCTACATATCCAACGCTCGACTCTTCAATTGGTTCACCATCACATTCTTCACAATATAGCGAATCCAGTTCAATACGTTCAATCACTTCAGATTCTTCAGCGGCTACACTCAGTCCTGCAGTAGGTGGTATTGGCGATCTCTCGTATGCATCGGGTACATCGTCACAATTCAATAGTCCTTCCGCGCGTGCTAGTGTGCGCAGTTCAACGACCATACCGTATGTTATGTATCAGCAACAGACAAGTAGTCCACTTATGATCAATTCGTATCCGCCAGCGCAGGTACCAATGTATCCACCACTCTCCGAATCACCAGGTTATTCGCTGATGCAGTTGCCAGCGAGTGTATCGCCACAACCACCACCAACAGCTGTGTCACCTTCAATAGCATCGTCTACACTGCCACGCCACGACTCATCAATGTCTTCCACGTCGTCCGCAGCGAGAACATCATTTTTGCGTGGATCACAAGCGCCAGGAGCGCATGAACTGCGTAAGTAGAGGCTTTCAAATGTTTCCGTTTTCCTCAAAAAAAAATAAAATTTAATAATTTTTTAAAATTTTAAAATTTCCTTACAGCACCTTCTTATGAAGAACTCTTTGGCGCCGCCACAGCACCACCCGACACGCCTAAATGATATAGTGACTACTTTTAAGCAACAAAAATTGTCAGTTAAACTTTCACCAGCAGCAAACTACACGCATACATCAATATTTTAAGAACTATCAGGCATGCTTGATGACGTCACAAGTTACTAAACCCACCCAGGAATGAAAAGCACATGGACTTTATCATATGGCGCCGTTATATTTTTGGGGCCACAACGAAAAGCACTGAAAGGAACTACATACATAGATACTTAGAATAAAAACTACGAATACACAATTATTTTTATTCGAATAAAGCTTTCGAATTTTACTGCAAAATTGCAAAAAAAAAAAAAAATATTTATAAAAAAAGTAAATATAAATTTTTTGTACGTTTAATTAATTGTCGCTAGCATTTAAGATCAAGTGGGCATTACTTAAACGCTTTGCTATAAATCACTGCTTTACGCACAAAGTAATGCACAAAATATTTTGTTTTCTTTTTTCTTTTAATTTTTTGGCTTGAAGCTTAATACGTTTACAATTTAGTCAGTAAGTTAATTACTCGAGTTGAGTAAAGTAAAATCAACAAAATAAAAAGAAATGCTCGATTGCGAAATTTTTGCAAATAAAATTAGTTTATTAAAATACTTTTAATGTAAAACAGAAAATTTATTCAAAAAAGCAAATTTGTTATACGAAATTCTAATTCTGTTTACAAGTAAATTCAATGTAATTTAGTAAAATTTAATATAATAAACAAATTTAACTAAATATTCAAAATGTTGACAAATGACATATGAAAACTCGAAATTAAAAAAATAAATCGCTTGAATTTGTTGTAGTGTTCAAAATATCGTATTAAATAATTACAATACTAAAACATATGAAAATGTAAGCAATACACCAAATTAATAAATAGTTATACAAATTAATTCATAATACAAATCGAAATTAATATTACATATATATAAATAAATAAATGTCTATATAAGATATATGTTTGTTAAGCTCAAATCGTATTGTGTAAACAGTGTGCACGAATAAATAACGTAACTGAAATTCCTAAGCAAAAGCAAAGAACAAATATTTATAAAGTTAATAACAAATATGCATTTTCTATATATATATTTTTAAATATATATTCCAACAAATTATTTGATTTTTACTGAACTGCTTAAGAAAGTTTAGATAGCGCTGCAATAGAAAATAATTTTTTTTGTTTGTTTTTTAATACACCTCGTCGCATATTTATAAACGCACATGCGCAAAGAATTTGTATCTGTCAACAATGCCAAGAGTGTGTCACCAGAGAGGTAGAACCAATGACTAGCTTCTGGGGTCGCTCAGGCGTTCTAGACTTCACCTCGTTTTTAGCTACAGTCTAGAAGGTGAAGTCTAGAACGCCTAAGAGGCTCGTCATGGAGTTCTACTCTAAATGCAAGAGTAGTTTCTTTGGCACTTCAAGCGTTGTGGGATTTCACCAACTTTTTTAATTAAACATTAATTTACACAGCCAAAAATCGAGGTGAAATTCTGAAAGGTTGCTTGTGGTTAAGTGAATCTTTGATGTTTGTAAATACCACTATTTTGTCTCTGAGTCGAGACTGAATAACGTAGAACTCATGTGGTAACTAAATGATGACATAGAAACACTATACAACAGCGATTTTAGCTGTTAGTGAGTTCGCCTTTTTTTCGTTTCTTTGCGAAATTTAATAAAATTTATGATATACCATTATAAGTACGTTTATATATATGCAAAGGCCTGTATTAAATATTATTAGATACAAACTTGTAGCAAATAAAAAAAAAATTAATTCTGATCTTTATTTTATACAAACAAAAAAATTAAAAATAAAATTATAATCAATGCAGTTGACTTCCAAACATTTGTATGACTTTACTAAATATTAGCAAATTAATTTATAGCTTAGTCAGGGCTTCATCGATGTAGTAGATGGTAAAAAAAGATGTTTAGTTGTGTCATCCGAAGCACATTTGAGAATTCGAAACTCTTCAAACAAACCACACCACAAACAAAAGGGAGTAGCTCGACCTAAAACTTTATATACGCGCCCAATAATTATTCCCTTCGTTATTACGTCACACCTTTTTGTTATCTCAGCATTGAATAAAACAAAATTTCATTTAATGATACATTACAAAAAGTCGCCAGGTGTATAATTAAAACTCCCATATCCCATTGCGGATGCTAAAATTATAAAAATAGTTGGCCAGCAATGCAATTTAATTTATTTTAGTACCGTCACGCATGCTAAGGGCTTACTATTTTAGGTGTAGGTGGCGTCTTTGTGGGTGTTTTGTCGCGTTCAGGAATTTAATTGAAAACCAAAAATGAGCCGGATACGTGGAGTTTTGCACACAACGAAAGCAAAGGAATTTAATGAAGCAGAAAATATTCTACGATTGCGGGTCCTTGCTGTGGGACTACCCAGCGTTCATTTTTGATTCTTATATCAAGATATTTTGTGAAAAATTTTATTGCCACCACTGTATGACAATTGTTTTGGTTGTTCTCATCTTTCCTTTTTGAAAGTGTGTATGTGTGAGTGTGTGCATGCAGGAAACTCATTGACTTTTTGACACTACTGTAATTTCAGTTATAATAAATTACAATGCAGCAATTATGCTTAAGCTTTTGTTGTTATTATTATTACATTTAACTATGAATGCATGTATATATTGTTGTTGCTACATTTTAGAAATTTGAGTTGCCGACAAAAACGTTAGGAAGTCGAGACTCAACGAAACAAAGCAACTTAAGAAAGTATCCCTTGTCACACACACACACACACATACAGCCAAACGTAGACGAGAATTTAAGTGGTCTCACATGTGTAGTGGTGTATGGTATACTCCCTGTAGTCAAAACAACTAGTTCGAGACTATTTCGCAACTAAGCGCTTTTCTGGGTCTGTATAGTAACTGATTTCAGATCTGTTAAATAATGATTACTAAACGTAATGATTACCGGTTTGATTGTTAATTTTCCTAAGAATCCATTACTTTAAATTTTTAATGATTATTTTCCAATTAATTAAAAAATAGTTAAAAAAACATGATTTATTTATTAATTATTAATATTATTAAAGATAATCAAAAAATCAAAAATAATAAAAAAAAATTGTTTGGAATTTTTAAAAAAAAATTTTGACTTTTTTTGGTTATTTTTTATTTTTTGAATTTTTTTGTTTTGTTTTAATAATCGATTTTTTTTGGATATTTTTAATACAAATAAATTTTTTTGAATTTTTGAAAATTCTTTTTTTTTTTTTTGATTATGTTTTATTTTTCAAATTTTATTTTTAAAATTTTATTTCGTAAAATATCTGGTTTTTTATGGTTTTTTTAATCTAAATAAATTCTTTTTGGAATGTTTTAAAACAAATTTTGAGTTTTTTTTGATTATTTTTTTTTATACATTTTTTTTTGGTTTTATTTTAAATAATCGTAATCTTTATCGATAAGATTGAGGTCGAAATATCGATAAACGTAATAAATATATGATTTAAACAAATTTAAGTGTTTTTCTTCATATATACATACATATCTGGGTGGCCTAGAGCTCAACAATAAATATAATCGTTAATCTTTATTTTTTTAATCTAATAAAAAAGTTTTGAATTTCTAAAAATTTTTTTTTACTTTCTTTGATTACTTTTTATCTGTCTAATTTTTTTTTGATTTTTTCAATCGTAAACATTTTTTTTAAGTTTTTTTTTTTAACCTCAATAAATTTGTTTGGCACTTAAATGATTGATTTGATTTTTTTTTAACGTAAAGAACTTGTTTTTTATGGTTTTTTTAATCCAAATAAATTTTAAAATTTTTCTTTTTTTTTTTTTGATTATTTTCTATTTTTCTAATTTCTTTTGATTATTTTTAATTTTTTCCATTTTTTAAAAATTTTTTAAACGTAAAAAATTTGGTTTTTTTTGGTAATCTAAACCATTTATAATTGCTTTTTCTTGAAAACTAAAAAAACTAAGTATCAGCTGTCACAATTTTTCGCGCGTAAAAGGCAATACCAACGAGTAGACGACTTCTTTGTCAGTGTCATTCAGTAATTCACCACAATAGTTAATTAGAATGGTGACTTAGTGACACTTAAGCCAATTTCGCAAGGGTATCTACGCTTTTCTTAGATCTAATTAGAATAAAATCTAATCTATCTATAATTAAATCTAATTAGAATACCTGAAATACAGTTGGAAAAGGGAGTATTTTGCAAAAATAATACTTTTTCTTGGTGCAGATGTAGGCCTTATCGGACTAGTATGAGGTGACTTAGAATAATCTCCTTGTAAACTAGTATTTTTTCTCACTACAGCTTGTTGCTACACATCAATGCCGTTATGACTACACGATTGTGTGTTAACCAACAATAATCACCTGTTTTTTTTATTGTTTTTTATTATAACCAAACCCAACAAAACCACAACGTAACGGAAGCAATACAACTTTCAACGCCTTTTGGCATGTCAACCATCTAATGGAATGTGTGTATACGACTGACTTGAGACCGTTTAGCGATGTCGCATTAATTATAATTCATTTTAAGTTACAAAAGGTTTTTCTACAACAAATACATATGTGCATGTGTGTGTGTGTATGTGTGCACAAGTGTGAGACGCAAATACTCAAATGGGCTGCCAAAGGTGCAAAGTGTTAAACTACAAATTTTCGCCAAGAAAAGGAATCGCACTCGACTTGCATTGTCCTATAAGTAATACCACCCCATCCTCCATTGTATAGCAATTCATAGACAGGTAAGTGAAGGCTTAAGTGTTGTACATATTTATTTTTGGATAAAGTGAAGTGTTTGTGTTAAATATTTGTGCCGCACTTGAGTAATGGTTGTTTTGGGCGCATTGACGCTTGAGCAAGTCGAGTATTGTCGGTGGTGACTAACCATTGAGGTGTTAAATTGGGGTGAGAAAGAGTTAAATTATTGGTGTGGGGAGGTGTTTAATGAGGTGGAGTGGAGTGGGAAACGAATTTGAGTAAAGAGAGCGTATTTGAAGACTTCTAAGCTACCAAATCAATGGAACAAAAAAATTTACGAATTTAAAAAATTTTTCTGAAACTTTGAAATTAAAAAAAATTAAAAAAAAAAAATTTAAAGTGACTTTGGTGGAACTTTTTCCATAGAAATTAAAAAATAAAATTCTTTATTCTTGATTTTGTTGTTGTAATAGAAGCTTACAATCTCACACCACTTTCTTTGTCGATGCCAAGCACAACAAGTAAGGCGACTCGAGTTTCCATGGATCTTTCGTTCCTTCTTATTGGTGGCTGACTACATCAGTCCCTTATCATAGAGAAATGTTACATAGTGGAGGCGAAATTGATCGACTGCATGATCAAATCCTGCAAAATTTAGATTTTTTTGAAGTTAAAGATGATAAAAAGCATTTTTCGAATTTTTGTCTATAATTTTGTTCGCTCATCACGCATAAACTGCTGTATAAATTTGAATTTAGTTTTCACAGATGTATTGACAGATATAAAACTTAAAGTTTAGGATCCATTTTACGACATTTATTTCCACTGTAGACAGCGGTGGCGATAAAAGTTGGCTCAAAATATTTGTATACACAAATAAGAAAGTTTGTAGGTATTTTTGAATGCGAACACAAAATAACGCGATATGGAAGAAGGGTGTATTTCTGGGTGTCTATAAAAAATATATAGAAAACATATCTACATATATTTTATATACTTGTTATTTGAGTGCATGGCGAAACCTTAGACGACCGCGGCCACCTGATCATAACAAAATTATCAAAAATGTATTACTCAAACGAAAATTTGGGTGCTAGAATTTTCTTAAGATTTATATTAACTGAAACGAACCTCTTTTCCTCTGTAACCTGAGAGTCTGCAGAACCGATTCCTTACATATTCAAAAGCGCACATCACTATCGGGCGCTAAGTGTTATACATTTCGTATACAAAGAGTGGCAAGTGGTAGACGAAGGAAGAGTTTAGAAGCAGACAGCTGATAGATGCGAAAGGAGAAGATATAAAGTGATTTTTGAAAAATTCTTTTTTTTTTTCTAAATATTTCAACGCTTCACTGATATGACAATAAGCACATGCAGCTGTTCAGCAAAACTTTCTTGTTGTACTCGTAGTTGATGTAAGACACTCTACAATGGCGTGCGTAGCCTGGTATTGTCATTGGTCAAGTCACCACTTACCACTCACTGTGCTGCACTTAAATGGAAAGTAACATATTGGACCCAACTTACATGCTTCACTGGCATTATGAAAGGAAACATTTTGCCAAACAAATAAACAAAAAAAAATCCGATTATTACATTCAGCTAAAGCAATCACAACAAATAATAAAATGCGCAGAAAGCAATAAAAAAAACAGAAAGGCAGAAATGAAAGTATTAGAAAATTTTATATTTTCCATTGAAATAAAGAAAGAATTTCGTGTAAGCAATTTTCTCTGCTTATCACTTGACTTATTTATCAAGATGACATCAGTTTGAAGAACGAACAGCTGTGACACAAAATGCTCAGCGCAGTTATTGTTGATGCCATTAAGCAGCTATGCCCGACACAGCAGGGTAACTGAAGCAAACTAACGCGCAACTAGTATGAAGCACAAGATGACTAGTCAGTCTAGTTGTTTTCTTTTTGGATTTAAAAATTTACGGATTTTACAGTTTACACATAGAAATACTAAGATTGTGGGAACATATTTCTAACCCCGAAAATCCTGGGATTATTAGCACCTAACAAACCACGGGATTGTCAACCCTAGTAAGTAACGACTTTTGTGCAAGTGTAGTATATTTGATTATTCTTAATGTTTTTGCAATTGTGAAGTTCAATACTTTTTGTTCACTACTTCGACGTCTTTTGAGCAGGCAGCGGCCGAAGAGTATTTTTTGAAAGTCCAACCTTTACAGGAAATTTGAGTACAAAAATGTTGCTCATACGCCATGGAGTGCCAAAGATAAAAAATAAAATAAAATAAAATAAAATAAAATAAAATAAAATAAAATAATTTTTGTTGTTGGTTTTTGCGGTCTTTCTTGTTTTACATATTTGTAAGTTTTGCAAGCTCGAGAACCAGAGAAACAATTTTTCCCAAAAAAACTGACAATTAAAATTCATTACGAATTATTGTTTCTCTGGTTCTCGAGCTTGCAAAACTTAAAATAAAATAAAATAAAATAAAACAAAATAAAATAAAATAAAATAAAATAAAATAAAATAAAATAAAATAAAATAAAATAAAATAAAATAAAATAAAATAAAATAAAATAAAATGAAATAAAATAAAATAAAATAAAATAAAATAAAATAAAATAAAATAAAATAAAATAAAATAAAATAAAATAAAATAAAATAAAATAAAATAAAATAAAATAAAATAAAATAAAATAAAATAAATTAAAATAAAATAAAATAAAATAAAATAAAATAAAATAAAATAAAATAAAATACAATAAAATAAAATAAAATAAAATAAAATGAAATAAAATATAATAAAATAAAATAAAATAAAATAAAATAAAATAAAATAAAATAAAATAAAATAAAATAAAATAAAATGAAATAAAATAAAATAAAATAAAATAAAATAAAATAAAATAAAATAAAATAAAATAAAATAAAATAAAATAAAATAAAATAAAATAAAATAAAATAAAATAAAATAAAATAAAATAAAATAAAATAAAATAAAATAAAATAAAATAAAATAAAATAAAATAAAATAAAATAAAATAAAATAAAATAAAATAAAATAAAATAAAATAAAATAAAATAAAATAAAATAAAATAAAATAAAATAAGATAAAACAAATAAAATAAAATAAAATAAAATAGACTCGGGTTTAATTACCTACCAGAAAGGGATCCGGCTCAAATATCTGATTCATAGCCTGCATAACTAAATCCCAGCACACATAATACTAAAGCCTTCTGCCTATTTACTCAGTAGCTACATTTTCGCCCCTTTTAATCTGCCATTTAAATCAGACCTCATCTGCCCTATTCAACCCAGCATTGTTCCTATATTTGTTTAACATGGTGAGTAAACAAAATTTCAAATTATTTGGGAGAACACTAAGCAGCTTACAGATACATACATATTTATTTGTAATTTCATTTATTTAATATGCAAAATTCATTTATACAGACAGCCATAAACAGCAAAGAGCCAAAGCCACATTAAATCGACATTTTCTAATTTCCAATTTTTTTTTTTTTGCTTTTATTTACAACAAATGCATTTTAATTTGACAATTGCCGCAATGTGGCGATAAGCGCGCATAATATACATCCATACATAAGCAAAGAGGTTAACCAAAATTACAACAACAACAGCAACTAACATAATCAAATTAAGTAAACATTGAAAGGCAATAAAGTGCCAATGGGAGTGCGAGAGCAAATGATTAAATATGAAAATTTTGTAAATGCACCCGACCGCAGCGCAGCCGAGGTGTAGTTGGTGTAGAGCCACAATGATGCACCGGAATCAAGCCGCGACGACAAATCAGGCATAAAATTAACCCTAATAACGGCGCGCTAGAGCGATGTAACAACAACGCATTGACAGCCACATGGAAATGCCACAAATGGTCAATGTTTGAACTAAGTGAATATTTTGTTGGCGTTTTGTTGTTGTAAACGGATTTATTTTCTCTTTCGAATTTTCAGTTTATTTGTGATAAAATGCAAATTTTGTGAAATTTGTTTGAAAATTTTGCATTTATAGGCACGCGCGTGTGTACATATGTGTGTGTGTGTTTGTATGTAAATAAAAGTTAGATTAAAAATATACGCACATACGAATAATGTTTATTTTAATGCGTATTTTATGTATGTTTTCTATAAATTTAATATGCAATTAAATTATTTGAACTGAAATGCAAAAGTAAACATACAATGAAATTATTTTTACTGTTCAAATAAGCGATATGACGGGATGTAGGGGTTGATTAACTGCGGTCCAACTCGTGTCAAAAAAATATTCGCTTACTACTAGAATTTTCTTACTAATCCTAAATTAGTCCCAAAAAGACAGAATTTGTATTGCTGAAAATTAAAATTTTTGGAAATTACTGAAGTGCTCAGAGTTGAAAAAGTCCCAGTAGCACTTTTTATTCAATTTGATTTACCAATGTTTGAATCTGTGATCTCTCTCATATGGGCTGGGTCTCTACTTATTCACCATTCACCGAGACACATACATATATATTTTCACCTTGAAATAACCGCTAATAAAGAACTAGTTTGAGACTGGTATATGAGAATCTATGTCTAAAATATAAGAATCTATATCTCGTAGGATAAAATGAGAGACTAGTAATGAACCAGAATTGTTTTCATATATATACATACATATGTTGCAAAGAAATTGGTAACGAAGATGTGGAAAACGATACTCACTTGTATCTGAATGAGTGACAATTTTCTGAAAAGAATATAGCTGCAAGAAACCCCTACAGAAACTGCCCACAGCCATGATCACAAGAAGTGTAACAAGAACGCGAGATAGAGAAACAAAGCTAGTAACACTACCTCAGTAACAAAATTGTAATGAAAATTGTAACGAAACCTCAGAAACATTTGAGCATTCTTAATGCTCATATTAAATCGATGGAAATGATATGAAAAGTCGAGAAATAACGAGCAATAAATACATACAAAAATTAATTTGGGACCGGTTCTTTTACATTTTTCGGGAATTAAAAAGTTGATTTTTTGTAACAAAAATTTGAAGAGATTTTTTTTCAAAATGTGACATAAAACTTGGCAGCACTAAAAAATTTAATCTACCCAATAATTTATAAAGAGTATAATTTTTGGTAAAATAAGAATTACGAATGAAAAGTCATAAGCATTAACCGCATACAGTTATGTTACCGTTTCGTTACAGCTTCGTTACACGAGAAACGTTACAAGTATTATTTCTAAATTAAGGTTTTTATACAGTTTCAGCATACGCTTTACTAAATTCTTTTTTTTGTACAAAAACGTTTCGTTACGATTTTTTACACAAGTTGCGTTACAGCTTTCGTTTCCCTGCTCAGTGTTTCCTACATACTTAAGGTGTCGATAGTCAACTTTCGTTACTTTCTGTTACTCGTAGGGGATTGTTGCAAGTAATTAGCTTGTTGTTATGTTTCGATATTTCTATGTTACGTTGAACGATAAAAAAACTAACGAAATTTCGTTTCTATACGAAATATTGTTACAAGTCTGTAACAAATAAAATTTGCTTATATGCAATAGAGACAGACTTGTTGGGCTTGTTGTTCATACCAATTTTGAAGTTGTTTACAACCTATTGGGTTGACGGCGGGGTTGCATACACTATCTGTGCCTGTGTGTATATGAAATGGCATTTTGGTTATTTGCGAATTATACATCGAATTATCAGTTATCTGACGCTATAACAGTCCAAAACGTTGTTGTGCCTGTCTCATAATGTTAGCTGTGTTCTGAGGGATTTATAGTAGAAGTTGAATATTTTTAAATGTTTTAAACAGTTTGAGCTTTAAAAATTTTTAGCAATTCGATGGTGGCCGCCATTAAATACTTATTCTATATTCATTCTAAATATTTTCCACCCATTTAAATTCCATTAACTTTTTTCTTTTTGGCAATTTTAAATCATTGCATAGAAATTCACAAAATGTATGTATGCTTCCACAATTATGCATAAATAATAAAATGTTTATATTTATTTAGCTATAAACAACAAAACGACACGAATTGCACACCCCGTCTACATTGGTAAATCATGAACGAAAATTAATATCAAATAAATAAGCAATAATCAATATGTAAAATCGTGTTCATTCATTCGCTTAACTGCATTGCAATCAACGTAATTTATTTTTAATTAAAATAATGATAAAATGTGTACTTAACAGTAATGAAATATGTATTTGCTACGCAAAACTGTTCGCAAAATAATTAAACGCAAAATGCAAAATTAAACGCAGACAATTTTGCCTGGTTGAGTTGATGCGAGTGACGAAGGTGCGCTGTCGTGTCGCTGTCTGCGCGCGGAGAGCGACAAAGTAATGAAAGTTTCCGCAGAATCGCAGCAGAGGTGTGGGGGGTAAGCGTCAAAGACGGAGCTCTCGTGTTGAGTGTAATTTAATAGCAAATATGAAGAGCGCCAACTACACTTTTTGTTTAACTTTTAAATGAGTTTGAAAATGTGTGTATGCACTTATTTATTTAATGGTGGAAACTTGGTGAAATTTCAATGACAAACCGATTGAAGGTTGCTGTGTTAATAGCTGCAGCGAATGAGATAAAATAAAAAAGTTATTAAACGATATTATTTCATACTTTTTACAACGACTTTGTAGTCATATTTAATCAGCCTTCATTGTGTGTTCGAATCACTTGATCATTATTATCATTATCATTATCATTATCATTATCATTATCATTATCATTATCATTATCATTATCATTATCATTATCATTATCATTATCATTATCATTATCATTATCATTATCATTATCATTATCATTATCATTATCATTATCATTATCATTATCATTATCATTATCATTATCATTATCATTATCATTATCATTATCATTATCATTATCATTATCATTATCATTATCATTATCATTATCATTATCATTATCATTATCATTATCATTATCATTATCATTATCATTATCATTATCATTATCATTATCATTATCATTATCATTATCATTATCATTATCATTATCATTATCATTATCATTATCATTATCATTATCATTATCATTATCATTATCATTATCATTATCATTATCATTATCATTATCATTATCATTATCATTATCATTATCATTATCATTATCATTATCATTATCATTATCAGTGCTGCTTATTCAGAGAGTTGCTAAAATATTTATAAAACCGAACTTGCTTGCTTTAGTACAAATGCATCAACCATAAAAAACACCAACAAAAAAAATAAATTATCTAGATTAATAACTGTTGCTTCGTTATTTACAGAAAAAATGCTGTAATGCGAAATTAGCATACATTTTGATCTTCTTACAGTGATTGGTGCAACACGAGCGAAGGAGAAGCCACAAGCACATTGGCCACGCCTTGCATTTTTGTATACGTACATACGTATATCGGCACACCCAGTCAACTGTTTCGGAGTGACTCGCAGAATAATTTTTTATTATTGAAATCCTTATTGTAAACATATATTGGTGTTGCCTTAATTTTGCACTTTGCTGCTTCGCTTTGGCGTTGGACTCGAACCAAATCTTCAAGCATTTGTACAGCCGACTAAGCATATAAAAACTTCCACCCAAGAAAGTAAGGAATCCTGTTTGCTGTGATATGAATTTGCCTTCGTGTATGCTAATGCCTTTATTAGTATTTTTCTACGCTACCAAATATACTTAAATATTATAACAATAGGATAACAACTTTCTTGCTTGGCTGCTTTATCAACTGCTATAAAAAATAGATATATTTCCACACACACACACGCACACACATATACTTACATACATATATATACATTCTCGTTTGGTTTACTTTAGCGCATATCCTTGTAAATTACCACAATGGATTAGCTTTGGTACTTTCGCTGTGTGAAATATCCTTTTTCATGATGGTAGCTGGTGAGGATATTTAAATACACAAACACACACACACACATACAAGCTTGTTATAGCAGCTAGATAAAACCCCACACTTTCTATCCATCCAGTAAAGCTGGCACATAAAAAGTGATTTGTGGTAATAAACTTTTTTTGCGCGTGTTGTTGCATTTTTTTTCGTTTGTTTCAAATCTAGCTTCTAAGCTATTGTTTCTGTTTGCTTTATCTCTCCCTTGCCGCACTCTCTACATCATATCTAATCCTTTACAACAATACTCGATTTCGATTTTATTTTGCCTCGAGTGCGAGTTAAGCTTTCCAACAGCTTTTCGCGCCTTGCGTTGGCACTCACTTATGCGCTGCTTTGTTTATGCGTGTTTGTACATACACAGGCACACACACACACACACACACAAATATGCCCCTAACTGTACACATTCATTCATGTTTATTTGCATGATTGTACTGCATCGTTTCATTATTGTTGTATTTCAATTTTCACGCGCTCTTATCTATATTGCTTTGTTATCCTTAACTGTCGCTTCGCACCCTAATAACCCGTTTCTCCCTACCGTTGGCTCCACTCATTCAACAACTATCTATCGTCGCTCTATAAATCTGTCTGTCAATTCGTCTGCATGTCTGTTACATAATAGCGCGCGGCTTGTTTGGTTTGTAATGTTATACCAAACCGTTGTTGGCAGACAAGCGCCTGACATGCTACCAATCATACGAGTATAAACAACGTTTGCCGGCAGTGCGAGAGAGGGCGTTGCGTTTCTACTTACCTTTCTATTTCTTTTATGGCTATACTTTTGTGGCTTGTTGTGACTTTGCTGACGTACGGATTTGTTGCTGATTTGACAGATTTGTTTGTCTTTTTTTTTGTTTGCTTGGCTTTCGCATTTTTTTTTTATACTGAAAGGCTGTGATTGGGGCTCTTATACCCAGCTGATTATAAAGTGAAATGTAAGATAAAACAAAACAAAATAAAATAAAATAAAATAAAATAAAATAAAATAAAATAAAATAAAATAAAATAAAATAAAATAAAATAAAATAAAATAAAATAAAATAAAATAAAATAAAATAAAATAAAATAAAATAAAATAAAATAAAATAAAATAAAATAAAATAAAATAAAATAAAATAAAATAAAATGAAACAAAATAAAATAAAATAAAATAAAATAAAATAAAATGAAACAAAATAAAATAAAATAAAATAAAATAAAATAAAATAAAATAAAATAAAATAAAATAAAATAAAATAAAATAAAATAAAATAAAATAAAATAAAATGAAATAAAATAAAATAAAATAAAATAAAATAAAATAAAATAAAATAAAATAAAATAAAATAAAATAAAATAAAATAAAATAAAATATGATAAAATAAAATAAAAAACAACAAAACAAAATAAAATAAAATAAAATAAAATAAAATAAAATGAAACAAAATAAAATAAAATAAAATAAAATAAAATAAAATGAAACAAAATAAAATAAAATAAAATAAAATAAAATAAAATAAAATAAAATAAAATAAAATAAAATAAAATAAAATAAAATAAAATAAAATAAAATAAAATAAAATAAAATAAAATGAAATAAAATAAAATAAAATAAAATAAAATAAAATAAAATAAAATAAAATAAAATAAAATAAAATAAAATAAAATAAAATATGATAAAATAAAATAAAAAACAACAAAACAAAATAAAATAAAATAAAATAAAATAAAATAAAATAAAATAAAATAAAATAAAATAAAATAAAATAAAATAAAACGAAATGAAATGAAATGAAATAAAATATAATAAAACAAAATAAAATAAAATAAAAAACAGCACAACAAAATAAAATAAAATCAAAATAAATTTTAATAAATCGAACTTGTGATAGGCAACCAATTTTACTCGCAATTTCTGCTCTGTTAACACGGAACTAAGACTCCCTTACCTATTTTGTTTCTGTATTGTTAAAGCGAAATGAAATTTAAAGCTTTAAGTTCAATAAATAAAAAGTTAACTTTTTGTTTAATAAGTAATTTATTATACTAAAAGTAGTACCAGAAATACATATAATATTTATTTAATACTTTTCAACAGCCATTTGCTTCGTTTAATACATTTTAAATGTGCTGAAAAAAATTTTAATTTATTTTTTCATAAAAATATGTGTGTTCTTTTGATAGTCGATGCTGCCAGCGCTTTGTTTAATAATTTGTGTTATTATGTAAACTTATGTAAAAAAATATTTAATCAGTTCTTGACTCTCTCATTGGTGGAATGTTGCGTATACGCCTAGGGTGTTCATTATACTGTTGGAGGTAGAGACAGATTATGCGGAGCTTCAGCAACTTCGACATAATAGACGTATTAGTTGAGTTTGCATAGAAATTAATTTAAATTTTTAAAAATTAATAATATTAATTTAATTTCTTACTTTTAATTGTGTAAAGTTTGATACTTTGCTTAGCCACCACATATGTACATTCATGTCCACCTTGTTGATGCTTGGAATTCAACAGCTTTTGCATGTCCACGAATTTCTTCCATAGATTTGATTGAAAAGCAGAAAATTGCAGTAACATACTACAATAAAAAAATATAAGAAAACAACAATAGATCAATTGTTCAATTGCTCATTTGTTCAATAAATAATGTCATTCACACATCCGTTTTTGTTTCGTTGATTTCACTATTTCCTTTTCAATTTAACTTTTCGTTATTTTTTCATACTTTTTTTTGCTGGTTTTTTGCTTCAGTTGTTTTCTCTTACATGTGCTTTGTTTTTATTTTCCAGGTAGTTACATATTTTTTTTTTAATTTTATTAGGGTTAATTGCGCTCGTGCTATGAAAACTTTTGCTATTTATAGTATGTACGAGTATGCAGAACTAATGAATTTATTTTTTATTTTATTTAATCTTATTTTATTTTATTTTATTTTATTTTATTTTATTTTATTTTATTTTATTTTATTTTATTTTATTTTATTTTATTTTATTTTATTTTATTTTATTTTATTTTATTTTATTTTATTTTATTTTATTTTATTTTATTTTATTTTATTTTATTTTATTTTATTTTATTTTATTTTATTTTATTTTATTTTATTTTATTTTATTTTATTTTATTTTATTTTATTTTATTTTATTTTATTTTATTTTATTTTATTTTATTTTATTTTATTTTATTTTATTTTATTTTATTTTATTTTATTTTATTTTATTTTATTTTATTTTATTTTATTTTATTTTATTTAATTTAATTTAATTTAATTTAATTTAATTTAATTTAATTTAATTTAATTTAATTTAATTTAATTTAATTTAATTTAATTTAATTAATTTAATTTAATTTAATTTAATTTAATTTAATTTAATTTAATTTAATTTAATTTAATTTAATTTAATTTAATTTAATTTAATTTAATTTAATTTAATTTAATTTAATTTAATTTAATTTAATTTAATTTAATTTAATTTAATTTATTTTAATTTAATTTAATTTAGTTTAATTTAATTTAATTTAATTTAATTTAATTTAATTTAATTTAATTTAATTTAATTTAATTTAATTTAATTTAATTTAATTTAATTTAATTTAATTTAATTTAATTTAATTTAATTTAATTTAATTTAATTTAATTTAATTTAATTTAATTTAATTTAATTTAATTTAATTTAATTTAATTTAATTTAATTTAATTTAATTTAATTTAATTTAATTTAATTTAATTTAATTTAATTTAATTTAATTTAATTTAATTTAATTTAATTTAATTTAATTTAATTTAATTTAATTAATTTTAATTTTATTTTATTTTTTATGTTAATACAAAGTGCTCAGCAAAAGCCATGAAAATTCGAGAGAAAATACACCATATTACTATGAGGAAAATGCTGTTAATAACCAATTTTTTTCCTAACTACTTTCACACCTCACTCGTGATTATTTTTCAACAAAAAAAACCAACTTTAATATAACAAATTAATGCCAGATTAGTCGTGTTTCAATTACTGTTACCCTAGGCGTATACGTAACATGAAACCATTTGGCTTAAATATTAAAAACAACTTTATCATTAGTAAGAGTATTAAATATTTAACAAGTCAAATTAATATTTATAGTGAAATGTTGTAAACAAACCAATTCATAATCATTTTTCATATTTCAACTGTCGTACTTAGCAAATACTTGACAGCAAGTAATCCGTAGCGTTTTTTTTAATAAATTCACATTAGCCAAAAATACTTAAGCGCTTTTACTGAACTTTTTTTTTTCTCATTCACATTTTTTGCGTTGCGTACGATTTGCGTCGTTGGCATTTTTTTGTTTGTATTTCAATTTTCTTTTGCTCTTTTTAAGCTTTTAGTTGTAACCAACAAATTGTTTTTTTTTTTTTTTCTTCTCATGCCATTTGTTTAAAAAAAATGCAGGGATGTGTGTGTGTGTGTGTGTTGCGAGCGGATAACTGTTGACCATACACACACATACATGGCATTCTCGAGCACTACTTTCGCTTCGTCTAATGCGCTGTATGCTATTCATAATAGTTAAAGAGACTAAGGAAATAAAATGCCAGCTCAACTTGTCATACACTAATCTCTTCGCATTCGCTTTCGGATTTTGTTGTATTTTATTCCCATAGTGTACTGGACCCTCATCTTGTGTCCCACAAGAAAAAATATTTCACCAACATTTTTTTGTTTTTTGTTTTTGTTGTCATTGTCATTTAATTGCTAAAGCCCAAGAAGTAACTTGTGATTATTCCAAGAAAGCAGGTAAGAGATGGAAGTGGGGGAAAATTCCATTCCTATAAACTTTCCAGACAGACTGGCGGGATATTCACAGAAGTTGTTGATATCGCAGTGAATCGGACTAATATTCTCATAAGGTCTACCCAATTTCGCAAGATATTCCAAAACTTTTGAGACGCATTAGATACCAACTAAAAATGGATGTTTTAGAACGGTTCCGTAACCACGGTTTGAAAATTTTTTTAGACTTAAATACTCAAAATTGAAACGGTTTTCAACGGTTATGGTTGCGGTTTGAATTTTAGCTTTTGACAAAAGCAAGTGGTTTATATTTAATTTCAGCTACATTATCTCAATTATTCATACAGAGCCGCTTATAACGGTTATGGCTACGTTTTCCGATTTAAAAAATTATAGCTCAGCCTTTATTTACAGTCCTTGAAACGGTTCAAGATTCTTCCGTTAGATATCGGTTTCCGTTAGATAGCAGTTTTTAAAAATGAAGAGGGTTTCGACTTTGTTGTTTAGGTTTTGTATGTGAAACGGTTTAAAAATTGTACGTTTTTGATTCCGGTTGAAAAATTGAAACGGGTTAAAAAGTTTATAACCTCGTTTTCGGATTAAAAAATTCCAATTTTTTTTTGGTTTCAGTGTTTAAAATTGAAACGGTTTGAAAATTTTACGGTTTTAAAACCGAATGTGGTTTGAAAGGTTATGAATGCAGTTCAGAATTTGAGTTTAAAAAATTAAACGAGCCAGTTTTTGAAAATGAACGGATTTGATACGTGGCAGTTTAAATATTAGTTTATAAAAATTAAGTTGATTAAACCGTTTATTTTTTTTGGTTATAGTAAACGGTTTAAAAAGTTTACGGTTTAGATTTAAAGTTTTAGAAGTATAATTTTTAATGATAAAGGTCGAGATTGCGGTGTGAATTTTAGGTTTAGAAAAATAAATCGGTCTAAACGGGTGTGGTTCGGATTTCAGTTTTGGAAAAATAAATCGGTTTAAACGGGTGTGGTACGGATTTCAGGTTTGGAAAATAAATGTATTGAAACGGTTATGGTTACGGTTCTTTTTTTTGGGTTTGGAAAAACAAACGGGTTTAAAAGGTTAAGTGTGCGGTTCAGATATCGGGTTAAGTAAAATAAACGGGTTGAAACGGTTATAGGTAAAACATTTCAGTTCTTAATATACTGTTTCTATTCAAGTTTAAAAAAACTGCGTTCGTTTGGGGTTAAAAGGTTAAAGTAGAGATTTAGATGTTAATTTTTTAAAATATACGCGGTTGAAAAACTTTGGATCCAGCATCGACGTTCAGTTCCGGTTTGGAAATGCAAAAGTCATGGTTTAGGTATGAGCATTTTTTCTTGTGCCTCCACTTCCATTTCTTTAAATTTTACTATGACTATTAAAAACAATTTAATGTAACCAAAATAAAATATTCACCCTTCCCAAAAAACAAAAAAGAGAAGCGCAAAACATTAAGTGATCAACATAAAATTTGTGTAACTTTCGCTCGATGCTTTTCTTAGCTTTCTTGCGGTTCATTCGCATGTTTAACGGTTTACTAAACATTTTGTTTTTGCAAATTTTTTTTTTTCGTTTTCGCGCTACATGCTGGCTTCTACTAAAAGCTGCTCAAATAATAATGTGGCTTAGTTCGTTTAGTTTATTTACACAGTTAAAGCTACCGCAAAATGTTCACCTCAAAATTACTGTAGTTGTGGAGCTTTTAGTGGGCTTTGAAGGCAGCTAACCGAAATAAATGCAGCGATGAAAAAAAAAAACAAAAAAATTACTTTCAAGAATTTTTTGTAAGTGTCAGCTGATCATTCTGGTTTGCGGTTTTCCAAAGAACCATACTTTCCTTTTTTACTGCTATTTAAGGGCTGATTATGTAAGTCGCCGTGACACTTTGTATCGCAGTCATTCGTATTCATCTTTCAAAGCGCTGGGTAATGAGGCCTTAAAAAAATTAAAGGACAGATTCGACCACGCAGTTAGCGATGACCAATACATGACTTTTGTGACAATACCTTGTCACAGTGAAAGTCACTGTGATGAAAAAAGCGATAATAACAATTTTAGAAATTAATCATAGCTTTTTAAAAAAAAATCTGGGCAATCTGAATTTTTGTCACAGTTCTTCTTGGGTCGCGCTTGAAATTAATGTCTACATTAAAATCACTGTCACATTTTACATAATGCGCCCTTAAAAAATGAAATGACAGAATCAACTAAGTAGTTAGCGACGAGCAATATGGACTTTACATGACATTCTAAAATATACCTTGTCACAGTGACAGTCACTGTGACGTAAAAAGCTGTAATAAAAGTTTAAGTAATAAATCACAGCGCGCTAAAAAAAAACTCCGCAATCTGAATTTTTATCACAGTTCTTCTTAAGTCACGTTTGAAATTAGTAGTTACATCAAAATCGCTGTCACGGGTTCGTATTTAACATAGTAATCCCTTGAACAATGATATGACAGATTCAAAAAAGCAGTTAGCGATGAGTAATATGGATTGTACATGGCGCCGTGACAATATGTTGTCACAGTGACAGTAACTGTGACGTAAAAAGCGGTAATAGCAGTTTAAGTAATAAATCACAGCGTGCTAAACAAAATTTTTTTCACAGTTCGAATTAATCAAAATACCATCACAGGTCACTGTCACATTTCGTTAGATTACTTCCACTCTTTGTAACGCAACTTTTCCGCCTTTGTGCCACTTTTTGCCATACCTTTAAGAACAAGTTGTTTGTACTCTTTGTGATTGCTGACCTAAATACCAAATCCTTTCAACTGAAATATGCATGAGAAATATGAAAAAGTATGCCACTAAAAATTCTTACATTTTTTTTTTATTGCTTTCACTGTTTGGCTGCAACAAATGCAACATGCTCCTTCATATTAGCTTAGTGAAATTGGGCAGTTTGGAATATGCAACCTTTGAGTGAAAGTAACAATACCTACTCTACTCATCGCATATTTGCATCCATTTCCTTTTGTTTTGTTTTGTTTTTGTGTGGCATTTAGGCATATGACTACGTTCACTCGACCGCCTCAGCTATTTTCGGCACAGATTAGCCTAGTTTGTGGAATTTTTATTTTTATAACACCGATGCGCCTTGTTGAGCTTCAACTCATTGTATCTTGTTTTAATGCATTTATGTTGGAGTGCTTTCTTGTGAGATTACTCTCGAGTAAAAATTTCCAAATAAGAACGCAACAAAGTTACTTCAAAGTCGCATTTACCACGCTACAACTTAGACGTAAGTACAATGTCAGTAAAAGTGGTCGGAGAGCACACTGAAATGCCATTAATTTTTCTACTACTCATTTTGTTTTTAGTCACATGGTGAATATTCTTTCCTTATATGCCCGTAAATAAATTGCTTTAAAGTCACAAATTAGTCGTAGCTACGTGTCAGCTACCAAAAGTGCAAGTTTGGAATATTTCCTAATGAAAGAGCAACGCTAATTGAAGTCGAAGGGTAATCATCATCCACCTCACGTGGTGAATATTTGTTTTCTACATACCGATGAGTAAGTTACTTCAAAATCACAAATTAGTCGTAGCTACTTGACAGCTACCTAAAGGGATACTTTTCTTAACGGAATAGCAGCGCTAATTGAAGTTGAAGGAGGCTTTTTACCCACCTCACGTGGTGCATATTATTTTCCATATACTCATAAATAAATTACTTTAAAGTCACAAATTAGTCGTAGCTACGTGACAGCTACCAAAAGTGCTAGGGGAAACAATTTATAACGGAAAAGCAGCGCTAATTGAAGTCGAAGAGAGGGAGAGACTCTTAATATACAAAAAATCGGTTAATTTAAGAAAAAACAATGCGCTACCCCTTTCGGTCTATTTATATAAACGTAGTCTTATACACATTTTTCTTTACTGTTTTCTTTTTTTAAGTTTATTACAAACTCTTATTATTACACTTTTATGCTCGTTATTGTCTTTATGGGCTTGAGGTAGCAATATGCCACAACTACTGCTCCTTTATGTGTTTACAACAACAAACATTTTTCTTTTCATGCAACAAATAATACCCAAAAAAACCTAAAACAAAAACAAAAACAAAAAAACACAGTTAAGTGCAGAATTATCCACGCCAAACAGAGGCAGGAAACAGGCGTTCTTATGACCATTTGCTACTCTTTCATTAACGTCACGCTCTCTTTATACGCTGTCCTGTGTTTGCTTGTTTGCGAAAACCTGTTATTTTTGGGTAAAATGCTTCAATCTGTATATGTATGTATGTGTGAGTGTGGTGTTGTTGAGTGTTGACCAACAAAGCTTTTTTTTGGCGTCGTAAGGAGCACAATTATGTGGTTGCTTTTGGTAAATTTAAATGCTCCGAACAAAAAAAAAAGGGAGTCGTAATGTGGTTGGTTAAGAATGTGAATGCCGAGCGAATGGAGTTAAATTTTTATGGTCGCAAAAGTTATGTTGCAATGCGCTTTGTGCTCTCTCGCTCGTTTTATGCTTATTGTTATTTTGTACGCTTCACTCCCTAAGTTTGCCCCATTCGCTTTGAAACGGTGTCTAAATGCATTCGTGCAACGACAGGTCATACAATTGTGGGGTTATGAGTCGGCGTTAGTGGTTGCTACGAGTTTGGCATGTTATGGTTGCGCGCATATACCCAGCGGTTGAAACGAGTAGTTGTGATGGAAGGTAGAATTATTTAATATGAAACCGAAAAGTAGACTAGTTAATAGAAACCGTGTGGAAGCATACTTCTCAGGAGTGTATTGGAAGTGTGGTTTGGACAGGCATGCAGTATGAACTTTGATGTGGAAACACATTCTTTCAGAAAATCACAATTCAGAAGTCAAAATTTAGAAGTCAAAATTCAGAAGTTAATGGAACGGCAGAAATAAATAAAATTTTGCCCAAAATAGGCTACTTTGCCAAAGAACTTTACAAATATTTATGGCAACTCATATTTAAAGAATTTGATTTTGAATTTTAACCCTTTCACCCCTGAGTTTTTTTTCGAAACCTGGTGGTTTTTTCATCATTACGACAGCAAATTATGTAATATGGCAAAAATATAAGATGTATGGCACACCTGAAAAGTACGAGATCCTTGCTATTATCCTGGGACATATAATCCCAATAATGTTTTTGGGTGGGATGTACACATCCCAATAATGCTAAAAGGAATAAGGCAATCAAAAAACTTCTTTTGAAAAAAAATATAAAACATTAAATTTGTGAAATGAAGCCAACCATTTCAAGCAGCTGCATCCAGAACAAATGTATTTAGTCCAAGTTTCTTTATTTAATGAGGTATAATGTACGCCTCGACGGCGTGAATATAATTATGTTCAGCTGCATCACCGGGTGGGCTTGTTTCAGTGGGTATTTAATATCTTGGTTCGAAAATTATTACGTTGTCCAACCTCTTTTTTGTATTTATTCCGATCAGTTCTTGTTTAACTATTTAGGATAATTTGGCTTTTCTGGTCTAAGACGATATGTGCGGATAAAACTAAATTATCCCAATGTTTTGCTAATTTTTTCAACATCTTCGATTAATATTTATTATGTTCAACTAAATTTATTGCCGATTTGTTAATCCTCAATATTCTCCAACGAATCTTGCCCCTCGTCGTGATCCAGATCCAATTAAAGAGAAGATTCATCATCGTATATAGCTTTTTCTATAGACCTTAAGGCCTAAAACTTGAAGATTTTTTATCAGATATAGCTTTTGCCATAGAGTCTTTCATATCTTTGCTATCATCATAGCTAAACTCTGATGCACTAAGGGCCCATATGGTAACTAGTCAGTTGCCTCCATCGAGGCATCTGTAAGTATAAACCAATATTGGGATGTTATTATCCCACTTAAATATGTTATTGGGATTTTATGTCCCAATGTAGTTATAAATATAAAAAACTTACATTTGTCACCTTAATTTCTTGAAAATTGTTTGCCAATACACTTCAGCCACACTAAAACTTACAAGCACACGGAATTTCCTGCAAAAGAATGCTACTAGTTGGACGTTTCACATTAAAATACAAGACGTGACTAATCAAAATTTGCGACTTCTCTTTGCAAAACATTCGATTAGCGGAAAATGTATTTCAATAGTATAAGGATCCATTTACCACTCAACACAGAAAACTTCGCGCTTTAATTGGGACTATTTAAATGCGTAATTGGTTAAAAACTAAAAGTTATATAGGTGTTTGAAGTTTTCTGGGACACATTGTCCCAGTAGGGGCGAAAGGGTTAAAGAAAAAAAAAATTGGTCACCAAAGGGTTAATGCATAATTACTTGTGTTATAACGCTAAACATACCGGCAAACAAATTTATTTAGAAATTATAAAAATAAAAAGTTAAGGTCACCAATGGGTTAAGGCATGGCGTTCAAAGGGTTAAAACGCTTAAAATCAACTACTTAAGCCTATGTAGAACTATTTTGATGTGAAAAAATTTGATTTCAGAGTTAAAAGAAAATTGAGGTCGTCAATGGGTTAACGTATGGCCACTCATGGCTTATAATTTTAGATATTTACCAATGAAGTGTTGCACAACCCGTTCAAAGCTAACCAAAAAATCATTCATAACATCGTTATAAAAATAAAAATGTATGGAGTGGGTTAATGCATGACCGCAAATGTGTTTCTGAATTTTTGGTTTCTGAAAAAAGTTTTCTGAATTTGTCCCTCTGACTTCTGAAAAATGATTTCTGAAAAAATTTATCCGAAAGAGGACGAAGTCCCTAAAAAACAATAAAGCTCCAAGAACAATAAACTAAATGCCGCAGATCTCACATCTACTTCAGCCCAAATAATTAAGTTGAGAACTACTCCTATTTCGTACTACTTTTGTATATCAAAGCCTCTATACCTACATATGTACGTGTGTACGTGTGTGTGGTTATGCGGCTCGGTTTCTTTGCGTTTGCTCGCGCTTTGGTACAATAAAAAGCTACGACAGGATAATCACTCGTTTTATGTTGTATAATTTTCTGCATGAAAAGCTGGTTGAGTAACTGAACTATGCAACCAGCACAATGGTCAACAATAAAACTCTATAATAAAAGATTACAAATGAAAGCAAACAAAAAAAAAACAAATAAAGAAATACAAAAAAAAAAGGATCGTCATACAAGTCCTGCAAAAATTCTACGAATCCGAATGAGATTTGGGGAGCCAGTTCTAGTGCTGTTTTTTCTTGTTAGCTCAAGAGATTTATTCTGCTGAAAAAGGCATTTGTTGTAAACAAAGTTTAGTCATACCTTTCTAGCAATTATTGAAATCAATTGAAAGCAATTGAAAGGAGCACGTGAGGTCAGATCATACGCTATCAGTTTTTATCATCTCAGTCGAGGCGTCTTCTTCCCTCTGCGATTGACTTAAAATTTCTTTCTATACGCGTCTCTGACATCGGAGGAGGATCCAAAAATATTGAGGAGAACTTTAACCCTCGAATGCCCCAAAGAGCATGCTAACTCTTTTCGATGCTGTCCATGAAATTCACTTTCTTCGCTTCTTTTTCTAGACAATCTTCATTCGTCATGGTGCGTTTTCCCTATCATCGAAGATTTCTCAAGCTTTTCACACTCACGTCTTTTGGATGCCCTTTTGCTTTTTCGCTTCCAAGCCCCTTTTTCATAACAAACTTTTCTTCAATTGGCTGGTACAAGATTATTGTCTTGCCTTTTCAACTCTTTCGGTCCTTACAAGTGATCCCAAAAAACTCTAATTGAAATCATTTTGACAGCTCTGAGGAGGATTATAAGAACTCGAGCTTGGTAGAGAATGAGTAATTTCAAGAAGATCCTACAACAAGTACACGGTACTCTCTTACACATTTGGCATACCCAAGTTCCTCAGCAAGCTACTTTAAAAATTGAGAGCTGCGTAAATAAAAGCAACAACAGTATTTGCCCTCATTTTTCCCCTCACACATCTTTCATAAATATGTATGGATGTATGTATATATGTATGTGCTTTGAGTTGTTGGTAAATTTTGATTGTAGGTGTCACACTCACTTCATATTTCGGCGCTTTTCTTGAGCACAAAAAAAAAAAAAAAATTCTTCATATTTTGTACAACCTACAACACTTGAGCTGAGTGAGGCGTGCATATATAAAAACACATACATATACATACACAAATACCAAAAATATATGTATGTATGTACATATATGAAAAAAGTGAACTTTCAAAGGATATAAGATTTTGCATATGCAAGCAAGTCTCCGCATTTTTTGCTTTGTAGCATGAATGAAGCAACTCTTACTTAAGTGCACTTAAGTATGTGTACAACACAAGCACAAGATTTTTATCAGCAGCAGCAGCAAAAACAACAACAACCACAACATAGTAGATACTCGCATGTAACTGACGCAACAATTTTTGTTACATAAAATATTGCATTTTTGCATTTTGATCCTTTTATGTTTATACTTACTTCCTTTTGAGCACACACGAAGGCTGCACATTAGACTGAACCAAAAAAAAACGTTTTTTTTTCCTTCAAAGACAGGAGATCATGACTTCATTGCAGTTCACATTGTGCGGTATTATTACATCCAATCCGACGTCAAAAAAACATTAGGATGACAAGAAATTATCCATATATATAAATCCACATAATTATACCCAACATAAAGTTAGGTGGCAACACTACTACACCCAAATGTAATTGAAAAAATGATTTAATATAGTTTTCAAAGGATATCAGACGACAAGACTGCTCTGACTTATAACAGGTATTCCATGTAGACAGGATAATCCGAACTTTTTTCCTAAAAAATTGATTAGGTTAATGTTTCTAAAAGGTTGCCACTTATTTCAATTAACAATTAAATGTGAATATCAAATTAAAAGTAAAGAAATTTAGTTTCAAAAATATATTGTTTGGCATTGTTTTATTCGATATTATTGTGGGATCAGTAGAAACTGATTTGGATGAAGGTTTTTCACTTTGATGTTGCCACTGAATATGTTTTTTAAAAGTTGCCACTTATTTTTAATATTCTTAAAACTAATTATGCAATGCATGTCACTGTGGGTATCAAATGCAAAGCATTTAAAGTGGAGTTTCAAAAAAATATTTTTTTATAGGGTTGCCACTTGATCTGAAATATCCGTTTAAAACTAATTTTCAATAATTTCGCAACATATACATACATACATACATATATTACGGTGGGTATAAAAAGTAGTTTAAAAAAAATATTTTTCAGTGGGGTTGCCACTTGATCTAAAATATTTGTTTAAAAGGTTGCCACTTGATCTCTAATATGGATTTAAAAGGTTGACACTTATTCTTAATAATTCTGAAACATATATATTTTGGTGGGTATCAAATGCAAAGCATTTAAAGTGGAGTTTCAAAAAAATTTGTTCTCTGGGGTTGCCACTTGATCTCAATTATGGGCTTAAGAGGTATCAATGTGAGCTTACCAACAAAGACATTTTACACCCAAGGAAAATATATTTGGTTAGTGTTGCCAACCATGGGTAATTTCTATGTCTGTTGAAACTATAAAAGTTTCTTTAAGGTTGCCACCTATTTAAATTTTTTTAAAAAACCATTTTATATTACATACATTCGAGTCAAGTCACTCGGTACTCTTACAATTCCTCTTTTTATTAATCTTTTTAACACACAAAAGTATAACACTTCTTTTCCAAAAAAAAAATGAAATTTTTTTGTGTATCAGTCTAATGTAATGCACATCCTTTTAAAGGGTTGAATTCTAAATACAAAATTCACGTTTAAGTCTCAAGTGGGTAATTCCTTTTTGAGGCGTTTAAAGCTGAATTGTAAGAAGTTTAGTGAGCAAAGTTTGTGTGGGCGTGTCAAAGAGCACTCGAAAGAAGTAATTGTTTCGAATTATTAATTAAAAAAATTAATTAACATTTATAATTGAGGAAATTGTTGTTACTACGGAAACCAGCAACACTTGTGGGCGTAGAATGTTTCGAACTTGAGATAAAAGACTTGTTCACTTCCCCTCAACTCTGTCTGATTGGACTTTCTCAACGAGGAGAAATTACTTTCAAAAGTCTGACATTAAAACTCCCTCAGAGCTCCCGAAAGTTCTGAGTCGGAATCAAGGGGGCGATGTCGAAAGGATTTTTTTTATAAGAAAAAAGTTTGCAGTGGGAGTTTGAATCATGAACTCACTATTATTTTACAACATCAAAGCTTTTATTTATCCATAAAATTACGTAATTGCAGCTTTCCCAAGTGCAGAGTGCCACTGATAACAGAAATTGATATGAACAAAGCTAATACAAAACAAATATATTAATTATTCAACACACTTTGAAGGAGCTTAGGCACGCAGACTTGATACCAGCAGTGAAACAAGCAACAAATCGGAAAAACAAAAAGGGTATTTTCTGACAGGTATCGAACTAGTTCGAAAACGAGTCTACATTTTACAACTTTAAATGAAAAATTATTGGTAAGATATTTTAATATTATCCAACTCAACATGATAATATTTACAATCTTTATCATCATACCATAGTTCTCTTCTTCTTGATTGTTTTCCTACAGTTTAATCTATGTTTTTACCTTTCCCTTAATACTTTATTACCAAGCTTTTCATTTCCCGAATCCTTTCAATTTCACGTTTTCTTTCCTTATCATTAATTGTAAGCAGAATTAAAATCGACCCACAGCTTGATTTAGTTTTACATTTTTCTTGTATTCCCTTTTCCTACTGGGTAGTTTCTAGCCGAAAATATCTGTAGTGTTATTTACATATGTACATATGTAAACAATTAATAAATAACTTAAATTCAACACATGCTCTTGCATATGAAATGAATAATAACGCTAAATTGATTATTATTTTCAAAAATATTCATTTTCATTCATTTTCAAAAATATTTTTATCAACATTTTAACAAATCTAATTTTTTGTGGAATATGAAAAATTTAATGATGAAAAACAAAAAAAATTTTGTTTAATAATAATAATTTATTTTTAATAAAAAAGAAAATTTTTTTTTTTGTTAAAAAATCTAAATTTTTTGAGAACAAAATAATATTTGCTGCCACATACATAGAAACAGATTGTTAGTGAAAAAAAATTAATTTTTTGATTACATAAAATCAAAGCTCCATATTTATAAAAAATATAAAACGTTTATACTTTGTTGGTAGAAATAAAAAAAATTATTTTTAAAATAAGTGAAAAACAAAATTTTTAAAAATTTTGAGAAGTGAAAAGGAAACAATATTTTTCGTAATTTTCCTTAAAAAACAAATATTCGTTTAGAAAAAGGATACCAATAAAATACATTTTTGTTTATAACTAATTTTCAGTCATAAATTATATATTTGGTTACATAAAGACGAAGCGTAAATTGAATAAAAAAAAATAAAATAAAATAAAATAAAAATACAAAAATTGTTGGTAAAAAAGAAAAAAATAATTAACATTTTTGGTAAAAAAAATAAATAATATTTTTCGTAATTTGGTTATAATAATTTTTTATGAAAAATGCGAAATTCTGCTTTTTTGTCGCACAGAAAAAAGTTTGAATATTTATTGATAAATATAATAATAATATTTTTGGTCACAGAATGCCTTCTCTGTTGTACTTTATAGAAAGAAAAACTAAAAAAAAACAAATTTTTAATAAAAAAAAATTATATTTTACCTTTTGGGTACTTTTCTTGGTGGCCAAAAATGCAAATTCAGAGCACTGAAAACTTCACTGTAAACTGCACACCCTAATGCAAACATTTCCTTGCGTTCCTATTCACAATTCAATAGAACAATTAAATAACTTATTACATTGTTTTCAAAAGTTTTGTGTATATAATTTAATGGTAATAGCAATAACATGATTATAATGATATTAGTCTAATAGTAGATTAATATAAGGCTAGGAGATAGGTGTGTTTATTAAGGCAGAGATACATACATATGTATGTATATCCTTTTTCAAAATTCAAATGAGTTTCAATAATATTTGGGTGTTTCACTCATTCTATCGCTATTCTCAATTTATACATACAAACTCTCTACACTAGTGACACCTGGCGAGTGAATTTGTGTAACAGAATTTTTTTTATATCAGCGCCACCTTGCGGCATATTTTTTTACATTGTCACTGAAACATGAATGATTGTGAAAATTACAGAATCTTAGCTCGACCGAAAGTTGGTTGGAAAGCGAATGTAATGGTTCACTCTCAGCGCCACCTGGCGTGATTTTTTAAGAAATAATTTATTTTGCCCTGAGAAAATACACTTTTCTCGCTGAGAACTGGTTTTCGGCTATGAATTTTACGCATTAATTTTCATTATCGTTAAACTTGATCGACACATTTTCAAATCCATATCAAATTATTGAGCTTAGTCATTAAATTTGATAACGTAATAGAATTTGAACAAAAATGTATTAAATGAGCGTTTATTTATTCATTATAATTAAATTTGAAACAGAGTAATTTCATGTTTTTGACAAACCAAAAGTAAGTTGATATTCAATCTAAAATAAACAACAACAAATGGCAAACCTCTAAAATATTTCTGACCATATTATTCATTATCTTTTACAGTTATTATTATATACTAGCAATAACAACAACCAACAATTTTGTATAATAAATTAAATTTAGCATAGAAATATTTTGAAAAACGCAAAATTGATAAACACTAGACTCAAACAACATTTTCAATTAAAATTAACAAACAAAAATAATAGCAACAAATTTCACAGAAATTCTTTACATTATCTAACATTTGTTGTTGTTGCACATTGCACATGCTTACTTATGCCATATCTATCTACATATATATATATTTGTTGGTTTTACTATCACAAAATTGAGATAATAATTTTCTTGTATGGCATTTCATTACTAAAAATTAATAAAGTTCCACCGCAATGTCACTTTAATTTTATATAAATTATTTGTGGATAATACAAGCATAAATATTTGCTTTTCGCTTAAGTGCTTTGTCATCTTCTTCGGCTTGAGTTTTTGTTTATTTTGTGGCATTTGGTTTTAAGGAATTTCGTATTTAAATCGATTTAAATTTTATTATCCTGCAGAACTATTTAGTTGTGGCGTTTGATGTTAAGTTTTAGGCAATTTATGCATTTTTGTGTTTCTTTTTGTGAGTTTGTTGTTGATGTACAAATCATTTTTGAAATTCCAGCAGTCGCATACCAACGACGTAGCATACTTTAAGGCGCATTTTTTTTTTTTAAATTTAATTAAAGACATTTTTGTGTATGTATACAAATTTTGCGCAGAAATTTCACAAAACTGCATAAGAATTTTAGTTGTGGTGCCCCATAAATTGACAGAAAATCTTCAAATTAATAACAATTGCGCCTAAAAGTATGCAACGTGACAGCCATATTATTTGAGAGCTTTGCAACAATGTCTGCACTCAACAGGACTTTAGAGTGTTTCTTGAGCAGTAATTATGCCGTTTAATAGTTCTAAAATTAAATGAATTGTTGGATCTATATGAATACAAATTTTTAATAATGAAATAAATTATTAAAAAACCAAAATAATAAAAAATGTTCGCTACAGAAAAATTATTAGTGGCCTTGAGCTCACTCATAGTCATGAAAAATTGTTTACAAATATTATTTAAGTACGACTCAAAAGTTGATAGTCCGCGCTCGTGGTTTCTTTTCGAGAGATCAAAACTTATTTAGTGAAAAATTTCGAAAAAAAATAATCTCCATTTTTGTGTTTTTTTTTAAGGTTGTTGCTGGCTTATTTTCGTTGCAGGGTATTCATGTACTTACAATTTCGGGACTATTTTCGGACTATTTCGAGATAAGTTTAGAAATGTTTATAGGACTTTTGAGCTCTCTCATAGTAGTGATATTTGGGAATTGGTTTTTTTTTTGTATTTCTCGGTCCCTTTGCGTCTAAATACAATTTCGGGACTATTTCGAAAAAAGTTTGGAAATTTTTTTTTGACTTTTGAGTGCTCTCATAGTAGTGATATTTGGGAATTGTTTTTTTTTTGGATTTCTCGTTACCTCTTCGGCTAAATACAATTTCGGGATTATTTTCGGACTATTTCGAGATAAGTTTAGAAATGTTTATAGGACTTTTGAGCTCTCTCATAATAGTGATATTTGGGAATTGGTTTTTTTTTTGTATTTCTCGGTCCCTTTGCGTCTAAATACAATTTCGGGATTATTTTCGGGACTACTTCGAGAAAAGTTTGGAAATTTTTTTTGACTTTTGAGTGCTCTCATAGTAGCGATATTTAGGAATTGGTTTCTTTTTTGGATTTCTCGTTACCTTTTCGGCTAAATACAATTTCGGGATTATTTTCGGACTATTTCGAGATAAGTTTAGAAATGTTTATATGACTTTTGAGCTCTCTCATAGTAGTGATATTTGGGAATTGGTTTTTTTTTTTTGGATTTCTCGTTACCTTTTCGGCTAAATACAATTTCGGGATTATTTTCGGGACTACTTCGAGAAAAGTTGGGAAATTTTTTTTTAACTTTTGAGTGCTCTCATAGTAGCGAAATTTAGGAATTGGTTTCTTTTTTGGATTTCTCGTTACCTTTTCGGCTAAATACAATTTCGGGATTATTTTCGGACTATTTCGAGATAAGTTTAGAAATGTTTATATGACTTTTGAGCTCTCTCATAGTAGTGATATTTGGGAATTGGTTTTTTTTTTTGGATTTCTCGTTACCTTTTCGGCTAAATACAATTTCGGGATTATTTTCGGGACTACTTCGAGAAAAGTTTGGAAATTTTTTTTGACTTTTGAGTGCTCTCGTAGTAGCAATATTTAGGAATTGGTTTTTTTTTTGGATTTCTCGTTACCTTTTCGGGATAAACTTGGGATTTTTGTGGTATAATTTTAGAATCCCTTTTGAGCTTGTTTTCGGAACTATTTTTCAGCATCATTTCGGAAGTTTTTCTGCATAATTTTGGAAATAATATTTCGGGCTCAAAACGGTATTGTTTGCTTCACTTTTTTGGGATCATTTTAAGGCTACTAAATAAATAATTTTTAAACCGAAATATATATCTACTATAATCGAAGTCAATATAACTTATGCACTAGTACAATCAACTTTTTGCAAATTCCTAATAACCGTAAATTATTTGCAGAGTTTCGCAATTTAAGCCAATTTTCTAATAATTATTGCTTTACATATGAGTATTTGAGTTTCTAATTGCTGTTCTTCTAATTTTAGTTAAACAAAATTGTTTTTTTTTCGCAATAACAAATTGCAACAAATTTCATTTTGTAGCAACATATCTCAAATATGTATATTTGTATGTGTGTGTGTGAGTTTGCAAATTGATTCAATTACCGTTTTAATTATAAATTTTGTATGTGCAAAATGCAACAAAACGTAAATATGTCGAACATTAATTAAAAATACCACAAATAACTTTCCAACTAAATCTAAATATAGTCAATACAAATGTAAATTTATTTATCTATATGTGTGTATATATGTATGTTTATATGTGGGTGTGTACATCAACTACTTATTGAGTATAAATGCAACTCTAGCAACATTTTCAACTAGCCATTAATTGTTCAAAATTTTATAATTGAAACTTTGTATCTAAAGTAACCCATACGCACTGTTGCACTTGACTCGCACTAACATTTCATTTCCTCTAAATACATACATAGAAATAGACAAAAGCTGTAATACCAACATTCTAGTTACTATACATATGTACATACATATGTATATACCGAAGCTACAATCTTATGGAAAACTAATTGAACTTTATGCTAAATTGAATTCATTTCATCAGAATTATTTCGAAATACATACATACATACATACATACTCATATTCATTGATAACTTATGTGTTACCTCACATTATACTCGACTTCAATTGAAAATCATACAAAGCATACACTTTCTAACTGGCCTACTGTACAAATTTACATAAAATGCTCTCAGATACAATCAACATGGCACATACATATATAGATATCAGGGTTCCCAAAGAACGGTAACCCACGACTTGCGTAAAATTAATTTTTTTTTAAAAATCTGCCCTAGAGTTTCATGTTAATACAGAGAAGATTTTGCATTGGATATTGAGGAAATCGAATGTTAGCCACGCCCACTTTTTTATATCAAAATATTTGGAAAAATTGAGCACAAATCATCTAACTAACATTTTGCTCCGCCATCCTTTGGATAGGTGCGCTGCGTTACCCCTATCAACTGTCAGTTTAGTTCTGTTTCATTTCCACCCAGAAATTGCCAGAAGTAGTCAAATATAGTCCGAGGTTACCAGAAGTCAATCACGTACTTTTAAGTTTTACTTTCAGTATGTTTTAAGCTTTGAAAATTTTAATAGATTTTGTCAGATATAGTGGCGGATCTAGGATGTTGGGGGGAGGATCCAACATTTTTTTAATGTTATGTTGAGGATATCATTTTATACACAGTTCTTGAAAAACAAACGAATTTTTGGATGCCAAAAGGAAAGATGTGGAGCCGAAAAAAATTAAAAAAAAGAGCTTTCGATTATTTGCTTCTTCTCTATGCTACTCAGAACTGCTAATTAATTAAAAAAAAACTAAAAAAAAAAAATAATAATATTTATAACTAATAAGTTTAAATAAGTATTTTGCTTGAGCCCCTTTACAGTTATGAAATATAATTTCACTCTTGCGCTAGCTGTACCAACGTGACCGCTATAATTTGCCAAAAGTTACATATTTGTGAGCCCTGTTACTCACATATACCTATGCACATACTCTTGCATATACATATACTTCGACCTAAACAACCATGTATGCTTACGAGTATACTCTAAGTAACATATTGAAGTCAAACAATAACTTAACCTTTGACATTGTCTTTTCGTTTGGGATATGAAACTAAGCTCAATTGTTCGTTGTGTAAACAATATTAGGCAAACCTTTATACATACATACATACAAACGCACATACACATACATAAATGTATTGACTGAATGGGAAGTAATAACTTTCAAGTGATTTTAGCTGCTTGGGTAGTAAGTAGTTCATGTAACATAGGTTTATTTCACAAGTGGCGTATGATAAAATAAGTTTAATTTGGATTAAATGCCCTTTGACTGGGCTATAAACCCAAACACATAGGTCATATGCTGAGTCAGGAGAACTAAGATGGAGGTTCAGAAATAAAAAAATATCTCAACTTAAGCGAGAGAGATCATTAAAAACTCATTCGAAGTTGGATTTATTTATTTTATTATATTTTATTTTATTTTATTTTATTTTATTTTATTTTATTTTATTTTATTTTATCTTATTTTATTTCGTTTTATTTTATTTTATTTTATTTTATTTTATTTTATTTTATTTTATTATATTTTATTATATTTTATTTTATTATATTTTATTTTATTTTATTTTACTTTATTTTATTCTATTTTATTATATTATATTATATTTTATTTTAATTTATTTTATTTTATTTTATTTTATTATTATTTAATTTAATTTAATTTAATTTAATTTAATTTAATTTTATATGGTTTTATTTTATTTTATTTAATTTAATTTAATTTAATTTAATTTAATTTATTTTATTTTATTTTATTTTATTTTATTTTATTTTATTTTATTTTCTATTCATTTAGGTGAGTACAATTAATACACTCTGTGAATTATACTCACCTGAATTTAATAATAATCAATAAATTAAATTCGTCTCCGTTCACTGGCCGCCACGTCGTATACGCAGCCCTTATAATTTCATTTCATTTGCATAAAAGCTCAAGCGAAAATTACAAAATTTGTTTAGAATCCAAAAATGCAAATAAAAGTAATTCAAAGTTGGCGTAATGAAATTTCATAGTCGCCTCTGAATCAATGGCATAATAGCCAGCTATTATTTTACCGTCAGGCAAAGCATAATTTCCGCCAAACTGCAAGCGAGCCTATCTGCCACAGTCGGTGTTTATTATTAAAAAAACAACAAGAACGAAAAAAACTTTGTGTGCGAAATTCAGTGCACCAAAGAACGCAGAACGCAGCTGCTTATTACGCTCGATTCCCCAAATGGACGGTTTCAATTTAACCAACAAATGTGAACGGACGTACAAACAGCCATTGGGACATTGGCAAATTGTGGCGTATAAACGATTGAGCGCGAAACGGTTGGGAAATTATGCAATAAATGCAAATCCAAATGCAAATGAATAAAACTGCACTGTTCATATAGTAGGTGAGTACATGTATGGTATGTGTGTGTGTGTGTGTGTGTGCGTGTGTGTGATTATGTTTGATGGTGTATGAGCCTACTTGTGTCACGTACTAGTGCTAGGTGTGAAGAAGTGTGGATGCTAACAGGTAGAAAAATTAAATGAAATAGACTCTGGAAATTTTAATTTAAATTGACTGAAATCACTTGAAGGAAGGTGCGACAGTGAAGTACATACATACGTGTGTGTGTGGGCGTACAGTAATTGACTCTCAAAATGGTTCAATATTTTACATAAAACCTTCAACCTTTGATTTTTTTTTTTTTTTTGTTAAGAAATAAAATTATTTTTGATTACTTTTAATTGAAAATAAAAATAAAGCTTTTTTCGAAAATTTATTAATGAACTGGAAGAAATTAAAAAATAATTCAACAACTTAAAAATCCTGCTTTCTTTTTCTGAAAAAACGGACAAAATTTTTTTTTGTTTTTTTTTTTTTTTTAGTCAAACGAAAAATCATGCTCTTTTCGAAAATTTATTAATTAATTCGAAAAATTAAAAACAAAATTCATCATCTTTAAAAATACTGTTTTTTTCTTCTTAAAAATATGAGCAAAATTAAGTTTTTTTTGGTTATTTTTAATTCAAACACAAAATCATGATGATGATCATAATTGAAAAAATTTAAAAGTAATTAAAGATCTTCAAAAATACTTTTTTTCTTAAAAAATAAAACAATTAACGAAATGCAATTTTATTGATTATTTTTAATTAATCGGAATAAGTTTAAATATAATAAAAAGAAATGTATTGATTAATCGAAAATAAACAAAATAACCAAAAATACTTTTTTAGATTTATTTTAATTAAACAAAAGTTCTAATTTTTTTCGATTATTTTTTAATTTGTTATGTTTTTATTATTATTGTTAATGTTTTTATTAATTGAAATAATAAAAAAAATTAAAATTTTTCAAAATAGGCAAACAATTTTTTTTCATTATATTTGATTTTTTTTTTTCAAAATCGGAAAAAGGTATAATTTTTTTTTTCTAGAAAATATTTAATCACAGTGGTCATCAATTATTAGCTCAGTACTTTGTTTGTTAAAGAGATTTGGCTGAATTTTTTTTCACAGTGACAGTAGATAGGCACATCTGTATGTTTAATGATATACCCTCATAAGGTATGTTGCGGTTAGTTTCGTAACGCGTCTGCCAGAGGTGCAGGAAAATTAAGTGGAAAAATGAAAAATCCATTTTATAATGGCAATTCAAATAGCCACAATGCTTTGGGTGTGCAATAATTTATAAGCGCTAAGAGGCATGCAGTCATACATACATACTTGTATAAGTGCAAGTATTAGAGTGCGCCTTATTTGGAAATTAAAAAAGAATTGCGAGAATTAAAAAAAATTTTCAAAAATTTTAGTTCCAACTTTGATTTGGAATAGGAAAAAACATCTGAATTTCCTATGAAAATTTATTTCAACTGAGTCGCCTCAGCGTTTTTGATATGCTAAATTTAGCTCTCATGTTATACCTGACAGTTCATTCTCTCACTTTTTCAGTATCCATGGTGAATCTAGTGTTACCATGCCAATTGCAGATCTTAAGCTCACCAGTTCAAGGGCATTCAAATTTAATTCTCAAAAAAAAAAAAAAATTTATAATTTATAATTTTTTTTTTTAGGGACAGTCTAATGCTTCTTTTGTATTTATGCACGTAACTGCTATAGGTGCATGCTGCGTTTAAACACATGTTCTACACATGTTAATTTCAATTAAATTTATTGCATTTATCCACAAGAGATGCCAAAGCAAAAACACAAAAAATAATATATAAATAACTGTATGTACATACATATGTCAGTGGCGTATCCAGGATTTTATGAAGGAGGAATAATTCCAATTTTTTGTAGAAAATATCGAGCACATCTTCTATCCACATTTTTTCAAAAATATGACTTTTTGGATATTAATATTTTTATGTATGGCAGTGGCGCATCCAGGAATTTTGGAAGGGGGTCCAATTTTTTTTTGATGAAATATCGGCGACATGTTCTATTCACAGTTTCTGAAAAATATGACTTTTTGGATATTAATATTTTTATGTATGGCAGTGGCGCATCCAGGAATTTTGGAAGGGGGTCCAATTTTTTTTTGATGAAATATCGGCGACATGTTCTATTCACAGTTTCTGAAAAATATGGCTTTTTGAATATTAATATTTGTATGTACATACAGTACTAGCTCGATAATCCGGACACCCTTAATGTTAGGGGTCGTCCGGATTATGGGGGTGCCCGGACTATAGATGATTTTTTTTTTCAACTAAAATTCGTTGTTTTATTGAAATGAATATAACGCAATTCAGATATATTTATGTACATAAATTGCTTTATTAAACACAGTACAATCATTCTTACATATGTAATAATATGTACATCTGTACATAATCAAACATTTTTTTATTTTTGTACGTACTATTTCAAAAAAATTATTAACTTTGGTCTGCTGCGAGTTCGCCAGCAACATTTTATCTGCAGTTTCTTTAAATCGTCTTAAAACTAAAATATCCATAGCCGAAGCGTCAACATGGCACCATATTCTTTTTCAAACCATCATAATGATTTTCCTTTATCAAGGAGATCTAAAATTTCAAATTTTTTCTGAAGAGTAAGGGTTTTATGAGCCATTTTTTTAAATTTTCCACTGCTCATAATAATAATGTTCACTCAATTCAGTTTGTCACTAAAGAATAAACACAAAGCGTGATTTATGCTGTTGCATTCCGTATACATATGTACATATATTGTTGTTAAAGTACCCCTTTTTTACGAAAAACTCACGAAGCAAACTAAAAATTAAAATACATATGTATGTAAATATGTATTGCGAAGCAAATTTGAAAAATGTCCGGATTATAGAGTAAAAAATGTTAAACTGTCCGAATTATAGTGTTGTCCGGATTATAGATGTGACCGGACTACCGCGTGTCCGGATTATCGAGATAGTACTGTATATGTATCAGTGGCGCATCCGGGAATTTCAGAAGGGGGTGAGGGAGGGGTGCACATTTTTATTAATAAAATATAAAGCACATATTTTATTCACAATTTCTAAAAAATATGAATTTTTGGAAATTAATATTTATATGTATGCCAGTAGCGCAACCAGGAATTTTGCAAAAGGGGGACGGTGAAAATTTTTTTATGAAATATCGAGGACCTGTTCTATCCACATTGTCTAAAAACTACATTAATTTGTGGATTTCGAAAAAGGTGTTTAGACCCCCAAACCACCCCACCGTGGATCCGCCCCTGATGTATGCATTAATATATTTTATTAGCCAACTATTTAAATGTCCATTTCGTAGTTTGTTGTTCTATGGCTTATTATACAGCAGCAGCAAAACAAAAAAGCAAAAAAAAAAGAGCGCAATAATAAATTTCATTATAAACATAAATTAAGTAAAACTGAAACACGGACAATTTGTTCAGTGCAAAGTCATTGCGCTCTGCACTACACATCCCAGAGCTCTAATCGTCAGGAGCAACAGCTACTCGTTGTATTTATGCTTGCTAATTTTGCTTTCAAAATTAACGTTAATAAGCAGCTAAATAAACCGCAATTTATTATGCAAATATTTTCGAAAATAAACGTAAACTATAAAACATATTCAAATAATACTTAACAATAACAAAAGCAACAAATACAACTACAACAAAACTATTTGCTATGGCGCCTAAAGGCAATAAAATGTGTAGAGGATAAATTAACTATGTACCATGTATGTATGTTGGCAGAGTTTGTTGGCACATGCTGGAAGAGGTGGAGGAGGGAGCGGGGCGGGTGTAGATGTGAATTTTGGAATGGGCACTGAGTTTTTAAGGAGGGGAGGAGAGGGGCTTGGATCTTCTATGAGCACCTAAAGGTTGCTACCATTCATCTTTCGAAATCATCCCAAAAACTCCCTTGCCTCTTGAGAAGACCAGCTGGAGTTTTTAACATAAGGGCGTGTGGTTAGCCCATGCTGGTACAGCCGAGCGGTGATTAATTGTGTCTGACTCACCAATAAAGACATCCGAATGTTGGGATCTTATGTGTGCCTGAACGCAGAAATATTGACGGCAACGAGAAAGTGGGAGAACCATACGAAATGAGTGAACTTCAGATACCTATAAGATAACCGAAGACACTTGACTTTGGTAAAAGCACAGCGATTCTACTAACCTAATCAACGAATCCCTGGCATCACAGCCGAAACAACAGGTAACTGCTCAGTGAGCCAGCATGCGGACGGAAGTAATGGATCTCCCCATAGCTTCAAAGTGACGTAGACTACCTGTTGTCCCTCACCACTAATCACACTTTGATTCCATCGCGTTTGAAAATCATTTTTCCTTGGCGTAATATTTTATGATCTCGTTGGCAATTATTGAGCAAACATTTCGCCTAAGCTGATAATACAATAACAACAACGTACACTCCACAGTCGGAATGTGTAAATCTCTCCAACGCTCTTGATTTTAAATAGTTTCATACAACTTTTCAATTATATTTGTTTTTTCTTGTTTTTGTACACCAAATATTCCAAACAAGAATAACAGTCAAAAATGATTTTTTATTAGAAACCAACAAAAGAAAAAAAAAACAGCCAAATACAATTACGACTCCGGCTAAAAAAGCTTGAGTGCAACACCAAATCAGCTAACTATTTATGTAGTTTGCTAACAAAATTTTAAATGCACCAAAACAACAGAACCGCAAAGTCGCGAGCAAAAACCACACTAACTGTGCTACTTATGCGGACTATCAAGTATTTACTTACCGTACAAACATGCATACTGGGGATGGTGGTCCCGATAATGATTTGGGGTCAAAACTAAAAATCAAAATTAATTTTTCCTTATACGTAGAGTTGAGGCAGAGCTGTTAAGTAATGATTACTAATGATAATGATTACCGGTTTCATTAATTATTTTCCTGAGAGTCTATTTAATGAATGATTACAATTAATTTAAGTTTTTACTGATTATTTTTCAATTAATTAAAATATAATCAAAAAAAGAAAAAAAATCATGATTTTTCACGATTTAAAAAAAAAAGTAGTCAGAAAAATTTTTTTTTTATAATTTTTTTAAAATTTTTTGATTTCTTGTTTAAGTTGAAATTAAAAAAAAAAACAAGAAGTAGTCAGAAAAAGTTTTTCTTTTTACTATCTTTTCATAATTTTTGACTTCTTGTTTAAGTTTTTAATGGTTTTTAATTTTTTTCTTGAATATTTTTTATTATTTTTTTTTCGATTATTATTTTTTTATGTTTGTTTTTTAAATTTTGTTTGAATATTTTTGATTTTTTTTAATCGTTTTTTCATTTTATTTTTATTTTTATTATTATTATGATTTTTTTGATTATTACATTTTAATTTTTCTCTTTTTTTTAATTTCATTTAGAATATTTTTGATCAAAAATGTGTTTTTTATTTTATTTTTAGTTTTGTTATGTTTTTCTTTACTTCTTTTAAATTTTTTTGGTTATTTTGTAATTTTTTTTTGATTATTTTTAATATTTTTGATTTTTTATATTATTTTTATTTATTTTTAATAATTTATTATTTGTGATTATTTTCGTTTTTTTTGATTACTTTTAATTTTTTTGATTGCTTGTTGATTTTTTTAAAATTATTTTTGATTAGTTTTTTGTTTTTGGATTTTTTTTTATTTTTTTTGATTTTCTCGAATTATTTTAATAAACTTAAATTATATTTTTTTAGTTGCAATAAATTTACATATAACTAATTTTTGTTTAAATAATCATTACTAATCAAAAAATCCATATAACCAATTTATTACTAATTACTAATCAAATTTAACAGGTCTAACTTCAAGCAATGAAGCTATACAAATAAGTGCCACATATGCTTAATATTATCTATAATTTTGTTGCTGTGTCATAATACCCATGGAATTAATATCACTGACATTAATTCGCATTTTGAAAAAAAAAAAAAGGAATTAATGTCAAATTATTTTGAGAATTAACATTATTGACATTAAAGAGAATTAATGTCCAATTATTTTGAGAATTAACATCATTGACATTAATGCTTTTTGTAAAAGCGATTCCAGGTACAGATAGATATCGTGCTATTTTTTACTTCTAATTTTTCAATTTCCAAATAACAAAATTAATATAATACAATTTTTTTACAAAGGAAATTAATGTCATTATGAGCATTAAGGTCATTGACATTAATTCGCTTTTGAACATTAATTTTATTCTTTTGTGACATTAATTCCATTGACATTATGATATGTCACCATTTTTCCTACTTAAACTGGATAAAGAGCAAATACTCAAATCCCGATAGTAATCCAAGAATCCCGTTATTGTAAAATTAAGTCCCAACAGTATCGGGATTGTCAACCCTAAAACATACTTAACTACTACATATTTATCTCACTGAAGTACACGTACATATGTGTACCAGCAGGCCGTGGTCCATTTACTCACAACATTCCACCACTAAAATGTCGATTCACAGCAAAAGCGGTTGAGTTTAGTTGAAAATTTTTGTTGCTGAATGAATTTTGTACGTGACAAAGTTTGTTGTAGTAGCTTTTGAAAGCGGACTCGCGCATTAAATGCATAAAGACAAAAGCGACTAAACATACGCAAACATGCACCCCACCCCTTCCTTCTCGCCAACATTAAAGTGAATGCATGCAGGTGGGCAGCAGAGATCCTTCGAAATGCATAAAAGCTGTTGCTGTTTGGCTCTGTGACACAAGTAAGTGGCCAAAAGCAAAGAGTGAGTTGAACGAGATGAACGATTTAGCATGCAAGTGGTGTGCGTGCGAGTGGTGTGTGAAGAGCAAGAAAGAGTGGGCCACCGTAGCAACGGCAACTCGTCCCTGTATGGGTGGAACATTAACACGGTCAGTGGGTTTTAATTAGAGTTTTTAGTGCTGCGAGCATACAAAACTCGTTTTATTTATTTATTTTTTTTTGTTTGTTTAATTTTATTTTAATTTATTTTTGTGCTTTTTTTCTATGTTTGCTTGTTGTTGTTATTGTAGGTAGATTTTGCAAGCAGTGCATTTATTTAGTTTTATTTTTCCACCTCTGCAGACTTCAAAGTTTTTGATATTCGCATTTGTTGCAATAGAAAAAAAAACGTTTAGATTTGGCAGAAAGAGCAAAATCCCACAGCGAAATAAAAATACAAAAACGCGGCTTTGCATGAAGTAACCCAATGAACCATTTAATACAAATTGTATAACTTAAAAAATTATAAGATTTGGAGAGAACTTGATGAATGGCTTCAAATTCATAGGACCTTTATATATCTTTTATCTACAGGGGGCCTTGGACCCGAAACCCACTTTGTGCATCCGCCCTTGTTTTTAATCATCACAGAGGGTCTTATTCCCTGAATCAGCATGTCTATTTCTCTTACATTAGAAGATCGCATTATTTCGTAGTAGAGCCACGGTCGCTGCGTCTATATTAGGCTGATTCAACTTTAAATCAATATATCTCCGAAACCAATTGATATATGGTACATAATTCCCTCGCTTATTCCAACACTCATTGGCACCTTTCGTTTGATACCCATATTGTACCAACATATTTCGGGTCACGCTGGTCCACACATTGGCCGATAACTCCGAAACCAGTCGAGATATCGAGGAGCAGAGTAAAATAGATACATTTTTTGATGAGACCTTCCAAGTATTCCCTTTTCGACCATCTGTATGGAATTGCTTACTGGGAATTAAGATTTCGGAGCTATTACGTATAAGAGAGTAGTATACACAGTGAGAGCTTGATAAAGCAGTAATATTCAAGTCTTTCTCAACAAAAAAATATAATAAATAAAATTGTGGACACAAATTTGAATAGGGCAGCGAATAGCTGCTGAAGAACTCATAAGGATACACCACGACAGTCAAACCTACTATCATCTACAGCTTGGGTGCAAGGGAACAGTGGACTTATCGCACTTCCCTCGTACATATGTATGTGCATTTACTTTGGCATTTAGTATGAAAATGTCGTTTTTAGTACTCCGTTCGTTGACGCTTTGGTGTAACTGATGAACTACTTGTGGATGAATATTTCAACACACTCACACACACATATCCACACACACACATTTACACACACACACAAATGTGAAGCTGATTTTGTTCATGTTCTACATTTTTTATGCAAAAGTTTTGGGGGCACAAATTTCAAAATATGCGCGACTGCACAATATGCAAATTTTATTCACAGAAAAATTACAAATAAAAAAAAAAACAAAAAAAAAAGAAGGAATTTTAACAATTTTACAGGTAAAGTATGGAGTTTTTGTACTGAGAAATAAAAACTGAACAAAGAAATTGTTAAATAATTTAATTTACTCGCTGGTTATACATAGGTGTCGTGTGTTTCAAATAAAGATAGCAGAGGCTGATAGATAGAGATCGCTATTTTCAAGAAGTTGGACCATTACGTTTAAAATTCCTAACCAATTAGCATATCAAATAACACTTGAAAAATATTTTGTGGCTGCCCATTACATCGTTCTATATTGACTTCCACAGTCAATTGTGTTACTTTATCGCTTAAGCGAATTCAGCAAAGAATTGTATAATGAACAAACGGAGATGGCTAAATCGACTAAGTTCGTCGGTATGCCTATTGTCTCTTTTCTTTTGCTCATACTTAAGTTATTATACCATTTCATGTTTACAAAAGTTATAAACGAAAGATTTGTAACAAAATGTCGTATAAGCAAAACTGCGTTATTGTTCCGAGTTACGTGAAAATATAAAAAGATAATTGGAATTGGCATGAATGGAATAGTTCTGAAATACTAAAGAAACTACTGGAACCTCAAGCAGCTATAAAACACTGGAAATGAAAACGAAACCAGTAATGCCACTTGAGTTACGAAACTGTAATGAAACGTAACGAAAGTAGTAACGTTTTTCGTAAGTGCAAGTAAAGATATCAAGAGAGATAAAATCTAAATATAAATGACATATTTTGCTTTGATTGCGCTCAAAAGCAGTAGTCATCCGTCAACATTAACAAACCGCTTACAGTAACAAATGTTTTATAAATGTCGTAACGATTTATTTTAACCATCGCTTAATCGCAAAACTCACTTCTTCTAATTGCTTACTGGGAATGCACTTTTAACATGAACAAATACTTAAGCATCTTGTCAATGAATTTTAATACAAAGCAGCGCAGGAGAAACGGATGAAATAAAATTTTATTTTTCATAATTTTATACCAAATTTTTATTTGTAGCACGCACTTAATGCTGTCACTGTACCGCCAACATCAAAGCCTTGAGTCCAATGGCATCGCTTTCACAATAATCAATTGCATTTTGTGGTGTCTATAATAATTTTTTTTTCAGTATGTTTTTGTATTTTCCTTAAATTTTATCTTATTTCGTCTTTACATCTCATTTAGTTCCGTTTCACTTACTTTGAAAATCACCTTCTCCTTCTTTTGGGTGTGCTATATACATATAAGCAGGGATCGTTATGGTTATGAGTTTTATTAAGAAATTTCAAAGTAAGTAAAAATAAAAAATAAAAATTTTGAGAAAGTGGGCGTGGCCAATACAATAAACAATCAAATTTTTTAGATATGATTACTTCGAGGGGTCTTGCATTATGGTTTTAAAAATCTTCAAAATTTCTTATTTATTAAATAGGTGGTGCCACGCCCATTTTTTTAAAGTTTACTATACAGGTTTTTATGGATAATACAAGTTATCGGGTTGTCTTTAAAACATTGCGCCATATATATACCAGATGTTAAAAAAAAAGCTGAATTTTTGACCAGATAGAATGCAAAGCCACAATTTTTAGAATTTTTATCTGTCTGTCTGTATGTTTGCACACGTATCACTCGCAAACTAGTAAAAATAATTGAATGCAACTTTCACTGCTGCATAACTAAACGTCACACTTACCATATAAGATATCCTTCATTCGGATAACTCTACCAGTTTAGGAGCTATCCATCAATATGTGTACCAGTGTTACCCAATATTTGTTAGCACAATATGGGTATCAAACGAAAGCTGTTAATGATTGCTGTAATATGAGGTTTTATTGAGTTCCATATCTCTACTGGTTTCTGAGATATAATGCTTGTAATTGTACTGTCTTAATATAAAAGTAATTCTTATTTAGGCTCCCTGTATAGTAGCAAATGCGTCCGTTTTCTTCAACTATTTGAATTGACGCCTTGAATAAATAAAGACTACACTTAAGTGAATGAAACGAATGATAGCTTTGATGATGGGAATATTGAAATAAATAAGCGACATAAAAAAAATTTTATTTTTTTTTCTGAAGAGATACTAAGCTACTTTGCAAATGATGATCCCTCACGAAGAATAGTCAAAGAAATTACAAAATTTGGTTTTGTGAGATACATTTCTATGGCTAGATAGGAATAAGATATAAAAAAGCTTAATGCCGGGCTAATTTTGAAAATTTACTTTTTTCCAAGCCACCCTAATGCGTCTACATAAATTTCATATAA